>WNWK01000101.1:267500-829890 GCA_009830355.1 Cherax destructor | reverse complement strand
GGGGAAATTATGAAGTAGAGATATAGTAATATTGCAAATTTAGTTTAGTAAAGTCGCTCAAGAATGCTGCTCAGTTAACAGAGTAGATAATATAAATAGTTATTAGGATGTAGTATATGAAATAAGCAATACTGCTCATGTAATTTCTCAGCTACTGATCTTGATGGACTCATTTTTAAGAATTTTCACTATTATAGCTCTGCAGTATAAATTATACTCATGCAGTAGAAATAATGATCTTATAAAATCAGCAGAACCATCATAGAAATAATTTCTGAAGTGATGAACCTGAGGCATTTGTCAAAGACTAGCAGATTGGTCAATCTGTATGAAGTTACCATCAGCATTTAAAGGAAAATAATAGTTTAAAAACTATTAGCTTTGCTGTATACATATATCCAGATACCCCATTACAACAAAAATACTGGCAATTAGTAAAATGTTTTCTAGCAGACTTGATGAACATGTTGCACTTGAATGTATAGAGCAATGTATATAAATTCAAGTAAGCCAATAGAAGTATAGAATAAATCCTTATAATTTGTAAACACAAGAAAATTGTAGTACATGTTAAATTGAATATACGTATATGTATATAAAAATGATGAGGAATTCTTACTAGGAGCAATAGTAATGTAATAAAATGCTTGCACAGAACAATGTACATAGTTATAAAGTTACAATGTTCAGCTCTGTGTTGTGGTGCTAATGAGACGTTTGCTGCATATATTATTTCATTGAATTTGGGATGAGAACACTTCACTGAATTTTTTAGTCCATAATGTGTATCAGGTACAGAGATTCAATACTATGTATTGTGTTTATAAGGCTAAATTGCTTGAAAATTTTAAAATACAACTGTACATAATTACTCAGATACAAGTTTTTTTAGACCCAATATTTTGGTAGGAAGTAAAGGGGCTACTTGTACACCTTTTGAATTTTTTGTATATGATACATCTCTACTCAACATTTAATTGTCTACCTCTTGGATGTATCAAAACCAAAATTGCACTTACTACCCATATTATTATTGTAGTGCTACCCTCTTTTTTCATAGCAGTTTTATTATTATTATTATTTTTTCTTTCAACAAAATCAGCTGTTTCCCACCAAGGTGGGGTGGCCCAAAGAGAAAAACAAAAGTTTCTCATTATAACTTTAGTAATGTATACAGGAGAAGGGGTTACTAGCCCCTTGCTCCCGGCATTTTAGTTGACTTATGACACGCATGGCTTACGGAGGAAGAATTCTGTTCCACTTCCCCATGGAGATAAGAGGAAATAAGAACAAGAACTAGTAAGAAAAAGAAGAAAACCCAGAGGGGTGTGTGTGTATATATATGCTTGTAATACATGAATGTGTAGTGTGACCTAAGTGTAAATAGAAGTATCAAGACATACCTGAAATCTTGCATGTTTATGAGACAGAAAAAAGACACCAGCAATCCTACCATCATGTAAAACAATTAGGGGCTTTCATTTTACACTCGCTTGGCAGGACTGTAGTACCTCCTTGGGCGGTTGCTGTCTACAAACCTACCACCTAAAAGTTTTATTATAATCACAAAATGCTATCAACCCATATGGGTCACAAACCACCAAAAGGGTGAGGGAAGCTATTGCCTAAGGGAAGTAGTGTAACAGATAAATTTGGGGTCAGCAAGGAAAGCTAGATTTAACACACTAAATCTGTTTCAATAAAAAATCATAGTGCTTTTGTAGGGCTTTCTGAAAGGACAGCAAGCAATGTAAGGGTGGCTAGGAGCTGAAAGACAGATAAAAAATAAATCCTACATGCTCTTTGGTAAATGGAACAATTATATAAAAGGTGTTTGACTGTCAATGAAATGCAAGTTGCACAGAGTGGTGCCAGGTGCCTCTCCATGTGATAGTTGTGTGCCAAGTCCTGATGGCCAATATATAAACATGCAAGAATTGTTTCTTTAACACAACAGTGATGAAAAAATCGACCAAGAACCTAATTATTTTAATCAAGAACAACTTGTTCACTAACTGGGACCAATGTTGTTGCCATCTATCTCAGATGCTTTAAGACAAAACTGGAAAGTAGTCAGAATAATGTATATCCCCATGAGAGATAGGTGCTGGGCTGCTGAACTTGCAGAAGAATCTACAAGTCTGTCACCCTGGATACCATATTGACTAGGTACCCAGCAAAAGTTGGTATCTTTGTTTGCTGAAGAGACAATACAGCTAGCATTGAATGCAAAGATGATGGGATGCGAGGAGTCAATGCTCTGAATAGCTTGCAATGCACATTGAGAGTCAGAGACTACAACAAATGGAGAAGCAGGAAGAGTAGAAATGAGGATGATGGCAGCAAGAAGTGCACATGAAAATACTAGATAAATCTTGGTAAGCATACCTATATTACACTCTGGAAAAATAAGTGCATATCCTACACCATCAAAGGATTTAGATCCATTGGTATACACAACAGTGCAACTGAAATTGGTGTAAAAAAAAAAAAAAAAAAAAAAAAAAGGGGTGCATGTCCATAGCAAAGATACAAGACTTCGGAGAAAAGGAGGAATATACATGAATCATCAGTACTTCCCAGAGAGGAATATGTATACTTTTTTTTTTTTTTTTTTTTTTTTCAACAAGTCGGCCGTCTCCCACCGAGGCAGGGTGACCGAAAAGAAAGAAAATCCCCCAAAAAAAAAATTTCATCATCATTCAACACTTTCACCACACTCATACATAATCACTGTCTTTGCAGAGGAGCTCAGATACGACAGCTGAGAAAAGTCCCTCCCAGCTGTCACTATCTCAGACCTCTCCTTTAAAGTGCAGGCATTGTACTTCCCATTTCCAGGACTCAAGTCCAACTAAATCAATTAACTGGTTTCCCTGAATCCCTTCACACAATGTTACCCTGCTCACACTCCAACAGATCGTCATGTCCCAAAACCATTCGTCTCCATTCACTCCTATCTAACACGCTCACACATGCTTGCTGGAAGTCCAAGCCCTCGCCCACAAAACCTTTACCCCTTCCCTCCAACCTTTCTAGGACGACCCCTACCCCGCCTTCCTTCCCTACAGATTTATACGCTCTCCAAGTCATTCTACTTTGATCCATTCTCTCTAAATGACCAAACCACCTCAACAACCCTCTTCAGCCCTCTGACAAATACTTTTAGTAACTCCACACCTTCTCCTAATTTCCACATTCCGAATTTTCTGCATAATATTTACACCACACATTGCCCTTAGACAGGACATCTCCACTGCCTCCAGCCTCCTCCTCGCTGCAGCATTTGCAACCCATGCTTCACACCCATATAAGAGTGTTGGTACCACTATACTTTCGTACATTCCCTTCTTTGCCTCCATGGATAAAGTTTTTGTCTCCACAGATACCTCAATGCACCACTCACCTTTTTTCCTTCATCAATTCTATGGTTAACCTCATCCTTCATAAACCCATCCGCTGACACATCAACTCCCAAATATCTGAAAACATTTACTTCTTCCATAATCCCTCTCTCCAATGTGATATCCAATTTTTCTTTATTTAAATCGTTGATACCCTCATCACCTTACTCTTATCTATGTTCACTTTTAACTTTCTACCTTTACACACACTCCCAAACTCGTCCACTAACCTTTGCAACTTTTCTTTAGAATCTCCCATAAGCACAGTATCATCAACAAAAAGTAACTGTGTCAACTCCCATTTTGCATTTAATTCTCCATAATTTAATCCCACCCCTCTCCCCAACACCCTAGCATTTACTTCTTTTACAACCCCATCTATAAATATATTAAACAACCATGGTGACATTACACAACCCTGTCTAAGACCTACTTTTACCGGGAAGTAATCTCCTCTCTCCTACACACCCTAACCTGAGCCTCACTATCCTCATAAAAACTCTTTACAGCCTTCAGTAACTTACTACCTATTCCATACACTTGCAACATTTGCCACATTGCTCCCCTATCCACTCTATCATATGCCTTTTCTAAATCCATAAATGCAATAAAACTTCTTACCTTTATCTAAATACTGTTCACATATATGCTTCACTGTAAACACTTGATCTACACATTCCCTACCCACTCTAAAGCCTCCTTGCTCATCTGCAATCCTACTCTCTGTCTTACCTCTAATTCTTTCAATAATAACCCTGCCATACACTTTACCTGGTATACTCAGTAAACTTATTCCCTATAATTTTTACACTCTCTTTTATCCCCTTCCCTTTATACGTATAAAGGAACTATACATGCTCGCTGCCAATCCCTAGGTACCTTCCCCTCTTCATACATTTATTAAACAAAAATACCAACCACTCCAGCACTATATCCCCCTGCTTTTAACATTTCTGTCATGATTCCGTCAATTCCAGCTGCTTTACCCCTTTCATTCTACGTAATGCCTCATGCACCTCCCCACACTCACATCCTGCTCTTCTTCACTCCTAAACGATGTTGTACCTCCCTGGCCAGTACATGAAATTATCGCCTCCCTCTTTTCATCGACATTTAAAAGTTCCTCAAAATATTCCCGCCATCTACCCAATACCTCCAGCTCCCCATCTACTAACTCCCTACTCTGTTTTTAACTGACAAATCCATTCGTTCCCCTAGGCTTTCTTACCTTGTTTATCTCACTCCAAAATTTTTTCTTGTTTTCAGCAAAATTTCTTGACAGAGCCTCTCCCGTTCTTTCATCCGCTCTTCTTTTGCACTCTCTCACCACTCTCTTCACCTTTCTTTTACTCTCCATATACTCTGCTCTTCTACTAACACTTCTGTTTTGTAAAACCTCTCATAAGCTACCTTTTCTCTTTTATCACACCCTTTACTTCTTCATTCCACCACTCACTCCTCTTTCCTCCTGCACCCACCCTCCTATAACCACAAACTTCTGCCCCACATTCTAATACTGCATTTTTAAAACTATCCCAACTCTCAACCCCCCCACTACTCCTACTTGCACTAGCCCACCTTTCTGCCAATAGTTGCTTATATCTCACCCTAACTTCCTCCTCCCTTAGTTTATACACTTTTACCTCTCTCTTACTTGCTGTTGCCATTTTCTTTTTGTTCCATCTACCTTTTACACTAACTGTAGCTACAACCAAATAATGATCTGATATATCCGTTGCCCCTCTATAAACATGTACATCCTGAAGCCTACTCATCAACCTTTTATCCACCAATACATAATCCAACAAACTACTTTCCTTACGTGCTATATCATACCTTGTATATTTATTTATCCTCTTTTTCATAAAATATGTATTACTTATTACCAAACCTCTTTCTACACATAGCTCAATTAATGGCTCCCCATTTACCCCTGGCACCCCAAATTTACCTACTACTCCATCCACAACATTTTTACCCACTTTAGCATTAAGATCCCCAACCACAATTACTCTCCACTTGGTTCAAAACTCCCCACACACTCACTCAACATTTCCCAAAATCTCTCTCTCCTCTACACTTCTCTCTTCTCCAGGTGCATAAACACTTACTATAACCCACTTTTCACATCCAACCTTTATTTTACTCCACATAATCCTTGAATTTATACATTTATATTCCTTCTTTACCTGCCATAACTGATTATTCAACATTATTGCCACTCCTTCTTTAGCTCTAACTCTATTTGAAACCCCTGATCTAATCCCATTTATTTCTCCCCACTGAAACTCTCCTACCCCTTCAGCTTTGTCTCACTTAAAGCCAGGACATCCAGCTTCTTTTCATTCATAACATCTAAAATCATCTCTTTCTTATCATTCGCACAACATCCACGCACATTCAAACATCCCACTTTGACGATTTTCTTCTTCTTCTTTTTAGTAAGCTATACAGGAAAAGGGGTTACTAGCCCATTGTTCCCGGCATTTTAGTTGACTTTTACAACACGCATGGCTTACGGAGGAAAGATTCTTATTCCACTTCCCCATGGATATGAAAGGGAAAAGCAATAAGAACAAGAACTATTAAGATAAAATCAAAGAAAACTCAGATGTGTGTGTATACAATAAACGTGTACATGTTTGCGTAGTGTGACCTAAGTGTAAGTAGAAGTAGCAAGACGTACCTGAAATCTTGCATGTTTATGAGACAGAAAAAAGACACCAGCAATCCTACCATCATGTAAAACAGTTTCAGGTTTCTGTTTCACAGTCACCTGGCAGGATGGTAGTACCTCCCTGAGTGGTTGCTGTCTACCAACCTACTACCTGTATACGTATATAATATAAATGCATATATAATATATCATAGATTTGACGAGGGAATAAAAGGCGAGTGGTGCACTGAGGAGCCTGTGGAGACAAAGAACATTATCCATGAAAGCAAAGAGGGGAATGTATGAGAGTATAGCTATACATACCAACGTTCTTGTATGGGTGTGAAGCATGGGTGGTGAATGTTGCAACAAGGTGAAGGCTGGAGGCAGTGGAGATGTCATGTTTGAGGGCAATGTGTGGTGTGAATATAATGCCGAGAATCCGTAGTTTGGAGATTAGGAGGTGTGAGATTACCAAAACTATTATCCAGAGGGCTGAGGTGGGGTTACTGAGATGGTTCAGACATGTAGAGAGGATGGAACAAAATAGAATGACTTCTAGAGTGTATAAATCTGTAGTGGAGGGAAGGTGGGGTAAGGGTCGGCCTGGGAAAGGTTGGAGGGAGGGGGTAAAAGAGGTTTTGTGTGCGAGGGGCTTGGACTTCTAGCAAGCATGCGTGAGATTGTTAGATAGTAGCGAATGGAGACACATAGTTTTTAGGACTTCACGTGCTGTTGGAGTGTGAGCAAGGTAACATTTATGAAGGGAGTCAGGGAAACTGGCAGGCCTGGAGATAGGAAGTACAGTGTCTACACTCTGAAGGAGGGGTGTTAATGTTTTGCAGTTTTATAATTGTAGTGTAAGCCCGCCTCCGGCAAGACAGTGATGGAGTGAATGATGAAAGTTTTTCTTTTTCGGGCCACCCTGCCTTGGTGGGAAACGGCCGGTGTAAAAAAAAAAAAAAAAAAAAAAAAAAATACACAGTATGATGACAGTCAAAATAAAGCAATGTATATTGCTAGTATTTTTGTACAACTTTGACTAAATTTTCCTTTAGCACTCCTAACCACCCTTCCTAACTCTGCCTCAGTCATATTTTTCACCCTCCCTGGTCTCTGATCAGCCATATTACACCTTTAGCACCCTACCCTGCAGCACTGTATGATCCTAGTGAGTTTAGTGCTTACTTATGATTGTAATAATAGTATTCATGTGTTAAGTATCCCTGGCAGAGATATCGTAATGCTTTTTCCCTTGTTTCTTTTCTGCTACTCTGTCCCTGCAAAGGAGATACTACTTCGTGGCAGTAGGGGCTCTGCATCCAAGGAACTGGAATTATCCTCCCCTTGGATCAATCATGAATGACTCCCATTCCCCAGGCGCTGTATGACCCCCTACATGTTTAGCACTTTCCATATTAAAATAAATCTAATGTTCTATTTTGTGATAGATACTCTAAACATATAGCAGATTGTATACAAATTAAAACATAATATATTTAAAAACATCATGCAGTGCCAGTGGGGGCTAAAGCCCCTAAAATTCCATTAGCACCCAAAGCCCCTCAAAATAATAACACTAATTCTAAATAATACATCTGAGCAAGTCCCCTAGCCAGATTGCCACCCTACCCTAACCCCTCCTTTATTAAATTATTGGAACAGTGCTGGATGACCCTGGTGGGTTTAGCACTTAGTTTTGATTATAATAATTAAACTATTGGAGCCACCTCTGGGCACTATTTTTCTGTGTTTTCTTCATGGTAAACTCTCGAGAAACTGCTTCCACAGTTTTTTTTATTTATAAATATTTCCCCAACAATTAATTGGTTATGTTGTCAGTTATTTTAAATAAAAATTGGTACTCTCATTCCTTAGTCCAGTGCCAAATGATGTACTTGATTCTTTTTTATTTTACCACTGGCTATCTACCACCAAGGTAGGTAATAATAAAACTCACTAAACAGCGTCGTCGGTGGGTGGCTAAGTCGCAGCCTCGCCAACACTGATAGGTTAGGTAAGGTTTGTTAGGAAACAGGACAAGCGTCTCCTGACGCGGGTCTTAGTCAGATGATGACCCACCATTGGAGTTTTTGGTCATCTGCTGGCTTACCAGTCCTGATACATGTATGTTGATAAATAACAATTCCCACAACACAGAAGTGTGTTACCTGCACATCACATCAATTTCAGACGATTTCTCTCATAAAATAATGCTGAAGTGGGATAAGGAAATAAAGTACACAATGATCAGTCTTCCATTCACCCTGGATTTATACACACTTTTGGTCAATACGTTTTTTTACACATCAGTTTTACCGGCTAAGAGCTGGTAACCTATTCAGCTCATTTTAAAGCCCATCCTTAAGATATAATACCACACCCTGGGGTCCCCTCAAGGGAGATCCCTTGATGCTGGTGAGGGGGCTCTTGATCTAGGGAATTGGATTTGTGCTCCAATTCCCTGAATTAAGCCTGAATGCCTTCCACCCCTTCCCCCCACAGGCGCTATATAATTCCTATGGGTTTAGAGCTTCCCAGGATAATAATAACTACGCCCTGGGATGCAACCCACAACAGGCGACTAACACCCAGGTACCTACTTACTACATGGCCCGACGCTTTACGCTTCTGCCTTGCCTCAGAGAATTTCCCCCCCCCCTACCATCTGTTGCTAGTCTTGCAACACTGCAAGACTAACTCAATCTAGCCTTAGCTAACATAACTAAACGTAACGTAACCTAATTTATTACCCCTCCCCAAAATAGTAGTATTTGTAGTTACAGGTACATTAATAATCTGACGCTGGGAACCTCGTAATAAAACAAATGTAGTAAAAATTGAGGTTATCTTGAAATATAGCGATAACCTAATGAATGAATGAACTATAAGAAAATAAATAAGAACATGAGGATATAAAAGAATTGATATATTTGTCTAACCTAATTTTAGAACTATGCAAATTGCTCATTTCACTGACAACCTGACAGTCGGTATGTTTAACTAATCCAAAAGTACGATGCCACATTTAAAGTGGGAGTCTCTGACATGGCGGAGAGGCAATAGTGCCCCAAATGAGGCACGCAGAGGGAGGTTCCAGTGCTGGTGTGAGCTGCCGGAGAGGTCACTGAGCGCGGGCTATTAAAAATGGACAAGGGCGGATAGAGGGCGAGGGGGTTTATAAAGGGAGGGAAGGATGATGCTCCTGACCCCCCACCCATCCACCCCGAGAACGACTGAAGCAGGTTAATCAGTTCCAGTGAGGTGCCAAGCTAGTCTGGATAGAGAATGAGGCTGGAAGACTGTTCCAGTCAGGTACCCAATCTAAACAGAGGTGCCTTAATGCTGGTGAAGAGCTCTTAATCCAAGGACTTGGAGCTATCCTTCTCTTCCTAGGATGGGAACTGATTACCTACCATTCCGCAAGTGCTGTATGACCCTCCTGGGTTTAGCTAACTAATGATATAATAATATTGGTCCAGTGAGAAGCAAGAGTAACGTAATCCAGTAAAACAATACACAGTAACATACATAACTGAAGCAATGATAATTAAACAATGATAACAAAGATACAATAACAACAAAAAGTTACAAAATAAATATGGCCAAACAAACAAGTAATAAAACAAAAGAACATATGAGTAATAAAAAAAAGAGAAATATTACAAAAGGAAATAAAATATCAAAAGTAAGAGTAGGAAAGCCAGACAGTAACACATCAAAAGTAATAAAACCGCTTCCATTATCACCACTCCAACTTAACCTCCACCACTGCTACTCCAACATAACCTCCACCACTGTCACTCCAACATAACCTCCAACACTGCCTCCATCAACTCCATGAAGTCTCAGTAAGAGTTCCCAGTTTCAAGTTTTCTCTCTTTCGTGAGTCAACCAATGAGCGTGCAGTATAGTCCCGCCCTCCTGCCCCGTGCCCTCCCTCCTGCTCTTCTTCCCCGTGCCCAACCGTCCTCTCCAAGCCCCGTGCCCAACCGTCCTCTCCAAGCCCCGTGCCCAACCGTCCTCTCCAAGCCCCGTGCCCAACCGTCCTCTCCAAGCCCCGTGCCCAACCGTCCTCTCCAAGCCCCGTGCCCAACCGTCCTCTCCAAGCCCCGTGCCCAACCGTCCTCTCCAAGCCCAGTGCCCAACCGTCCTCTCCAAGCCCCGTGCCCAACCGTCCTCTCCAAGCCCCGTGCCCAACCGTCCTCTCCAAGCCCCGTGCCCAACCGTCCTCTCCAAGCCCCGTGCCCAACCGTCCGCTCTTCCTCAAGCCCCGTGCCCAACCCCGCCCTCCCTGAAGCCCCGAGCCCTCCCTACCACCTGCCCTATCCCTTCCCGCCAGCCCCGCGCCCTCCCTCATGCCCAATGACCACCCACCTTCCATCCCCGTGCCCTCCCTCTTTCCCCAAATCCACCCTCCCTCCGGCCCCGTGCCCACCCTCCCTTCTGCCCGCCTGGTAACATGTCCATCGTCTTCCGCCCACACGTCTGTTCGCCCAGCCGACCATAATCTGGAAAGTCTATTTGCCTGCCACTGTAAACTCCTACAAAAGCAAGGCGGCAATCACGCCTTCAACTCTGCATCTTGCACTCTCTTCAGAACCCTGGATACTACAACTCAGGATACAACAGTGACCACCACCTTCACAACTCGGGATACAACAGTGACCACCACCTTCACAACTCGGGATACAACAGTGACCACCACCTTCACAACTCGGGATACAACAGTGACCACCACCTTCACAACTCGGGATACAACAGTGACCACCACCTTCACAACTCGGGATACAACAGTGACCACCACCTTCACAACTCGGGATACAACAGTGACCACCACCTTCACAACTCGGGATACAACAGTGACCACCACCTTCACAACTCGGGATACAACAGTGACCACCACCTTCACAACTCGGGATACAACAGTGACCACCACCTTCACAACTCGGGATACAACAGTGACCACCACCTTCACAACTCGGGATACAACAGTGACCACCACCTTCACAACTCGGGATACAACAGTGACCACCACCTTCACAACTCGGGATACAACAGTGACCACCACCTTCACAACTCGGATACAACAGTGACCACCACCTTCACAACTCGGGATACAACAGTGACCACCACCTTCACAACTCGGGATACAACAGTGACCACCACCTTCACAACTCGGGATACAACAGTGACCACCACCTTCACAACTCGGGATACAACAGTGACCACCACCTTCACAACTCGGGATACAACAGTGACCACCACCTTCACAACTCGGGATACAACAGTGACCACCACCTTCACAACTCGGGATACAACAGTGACCACCACCTTCACAACTCGGGATACAACAGTGACCACCACCTTCACAACTCGGGATACAACAGTGACCACCACCTTCACAACTCGGATACAACAGTGACCACCACCTTCACAACTCGGATACAACAGTGACCACCACCTTCACAACTCGGGATACAACAGTGACCACCACCTTCACAACTCGGGATACAACAGTGACCACCACCTTCACAACTCGGGATACAACAGTGACCACCACCTTCACAACTCGGGATACAACAGTGACCACCACCTTCACAACTCGGGATACAACAGTGACCACCACCTTCACAACTCGGGATACAACAGTGACCACCACCTTCACAACTCGGGATACAACAGTGACCACCACCTTCACAACTCGGGATACAACAGTGACCACCACCTTCACAACTCGGATACAACAGTGACCACCACCTTCACAACTCGGGATACAACAGTGACCACCACCTTCACAACTCGGGATACAACAGTGACCACCACCTTCACAACTCGGGATACAACAGTGACCACCACCTTCACAACTCGGGATACAACAGTGACCACCACCTTCACAACTCGGGATACAACAGTGACCACCACCTTCACAACTCGGGATACAACAGTGACCACCACCTTCACAACTCGGGATACAACAGTGACCACCACCTTCACAACTCGGGATACAACAGTGACCACCACCTTCACAACTCGGGATACAACAGTGACCACCACCTTCACAACTCGGGATACAACAGTGACCACCACCTTCACAACTCGGGATACAACAGTGACCACCACCTTCACAACTCGGGATACAACAGTGACCACCACCTTCACAACTCGGGATACAACAGTGACCACCACCTTCACAACTCGGGATACAACAGTGACCACCACCTTCACAACTCGGGATACAACAGTGACCACCACCTTCACAACTCGGGATACAACAGTGACCACCACCTTCACAACTCGGGATACAACAGTGACCACCACCTTCACAACTCGGGATACAACAGTGACCACCACCTTCACAACTCGGGATACAACAGTGACCACCACCTTCACAACTCGGGATACAACAGTGACCACCACCTTCACAACTCGGGATACAACAGTGACCACCACCTTCACAACTCGGGATACAACAGTGACCACCACCTTCACAACTCGGGATACAACAGTGACCACCACCTTCACAACTCGGATACAACAGTGACCACCACCTTCACAACTCGGGATACAACAGTGACCACCACCTTCACAACTCGGGATACAACAGTGACCACCACCTTCACAACTCGGGATACAACAGTGACCACCACCTTCACAACTCGGATACAACAGTGACCACCACCTTCACAACTCGGGATACAACAGTGACCACCACCTTCACAACTCGGGATACAACAGTGACCACCACCTTCACAACTCGGGATACAACAGTGACCACCACCTTCACAACTCGGGATACAACAGTGACCACCACCTTCACAACTCGGGATACAACAGTGACCACCACCTTCACAACTCGGGATACAACAGTGACCACCACCTTCACAACTCGGGATACAACAGTGACCACCACCTTCACAACTCGGGATACAACAGTGACCACCACCTTCACAACTCGGGATACAACAGTGACCACCACCTTCACAACTCGGGATACAACAGTGACCACCACCTTCACAACTCGGGATACAACAGTGACCACCACCTTCACAACTCGGGATACAACAGTGACCACCACCTTCACAACTCGGGATACAACAGTGACCACCACCTTCACAACTCGGGATACAACAGTGACCACCACCTTCACAACTCGGGATACAACAGTGACCACCACCTTCACAACTCGGGATACAACAGTGACCACCACCTTCACAACTCGGGATACAACAGTGACCACCACCTTCACAACTCGGGATACAACAGTGACCACCACCTTCACAACTCGGGATACAACAGTGACCACCACCTTCACAACTCGGGATACAACAGTGACCACCACCTTCACAACTCGGGATACAACAGTGACCACCACCTTCACAACTCGGGATACAACAGTGACCACCACCTTCACAACTCGGATACAACAGTGACCACCACCTTCACAACTCGGGATACAACAGTGACCACCACCTTCACAACTCGGGATACAACAGTGACCACCACCTTCACAACTCGGGATACAACAGTGACCACCACCTTCACAACTCGGGATACAACAGTGACCACCACCTTCACAACTCGGATACAACAGTGACCACCACCTTCACAACTCGGGATACAACAGTGACCACCACCTTCACAACTCGGGATACAACAGTGACCACCACCTTCACAACTCGGGATACAACAGTGACCACCACCTTCACAACTCGGGATACAACAGTGACCACCACCTTCACAACTCGGATACAACAGTGACCACCACCTTCACAACTCGGGATACAACAGTGACCACCACCTTCACAACTCAGGATACAACAGTGACCACCACCTTCAAAGTAACTCCTGAGTAAATCGTTAGGCCAACATATGGCTGTCTCTATAACTGCTATTCCACCACTCACCATAAGAGCTATTCTAACTCTCAACAAAACCAGCATTCTAGCTTGCCACACAGGAACTACCACCGCTGCTTACTCAACATAGGCAATATCTGTTCAGTATGACCTATTTCCACAAACAACGAACACACATGCCACTAACACTGACGTATGTTTCTGTGACGATTCCTCTTGTCACTATGGTTACATACATAAGCGGTTGGCTCGAGGCTTTCTAAAGGTACACGTAAATCAACTTTCTACACTAGATGAGGCCACTAACCCTACACAGTAGCGTTGAGTGCTTCTGTAAGTCGCCATTTTATCCTCGACTCCTCCTTCTAGTGACGTCACATCACTTCCACACACACACACACATTTAATAATTCACAATTTAATTGTTATCAGTAACTGGACACTCTCTTAAAACAAATTTATCATAGTCAAAAATTCATGATGCTCTAATTTTAATAAAAATATACAGTAGTTAGGAGACGAATATAGTAATTTTAGGTTGGTGAGAGAAGGTTGTCTGTGCATGGTGGTGCCATCTATGATCGCCCGCCCTCACTAACCTACCCTAGCCTCTTACCATGACTATTTATACGCAATATAATATATATGGCTAATTAATTATTAAACATTAATTATCAAATAAATTCTTCCAATATTATATAAATATATATAAAAAAATATTAACAGAAGTTAAATGCAACACAAACTTGCAGACAAATCTTTGTTTTTATTTCACAAAATTATTTTTTTTTTTAATTATCAATAACTAGTTCTTGACAGTTTCACTGAAATGTATATTACACAAATTATTAATTAAACTGAACGTTCATGGAAAAAATAATTCCAAAGCATAATTTGCAAATATAAATGCTTTTACACTTAAGAGTATATATTGTCCCGAGGATAATATTACCCGTGATACTATGTAATACTATACAGTGTAATAAAATGTAAGAGCCATATATAACATTATTTAGTGAGTTAACAAACAATTATGAGGTTAGCGAGGGCCCGCCCCTGCTCTCCCACTGACCAATAAGACCCACCCGCCCAACACAACACCACCAATAGCATCAACACAAGTGGGAGGAGCCAATTATACTCACTTGTAATTGGTTTTCACTCATGAGCGGATTTGACCAATTTTTTATTTAACATTATCATTAAGCCAGATTTGTGATTTCACATAAGATGTAACATAATGTTTGTAACAGTAATACTAAGTGTTGGAGAGCCGTAACTGCCGGAAGTGACTATATTAGGTGAAAGATTTCCGTTGACCTGAAATTCAAAAGAACCAATGGAAGGTGATTTAGGACAAGTAGGCGTGTCTTTTTCAGAGCTCGTACATGATTGGTCATGAGATCATTGAAAAGTGTCAAGAATATAAGTCAATAAATTAAAAACTAATAAAAATCAAAGGATGTGACCCCACGACAAAGGTGTGGACTGAGAAAGCATCGACTACTTGACTTTTAATACTGTCTGGTAAAGCTTGTGTTGTGTCTGGTAAATGTCAAAGAATCAGTTTGTCCAGGATAATTTTGTGGTCGCACAAGGAATGGAGTTCTACATGGTACTATAAATGAAGTATATATGGTTCCTACAGCATCACCACTAAATGTACAAGAGCATCACAACTATCATCACTGATACCCACATTACTAATACTGCTGCCACTACCAAAACTACTTCAAAACCATCTTAACATCCACTTCTACTATCACCAATACTATCATAACTCATTTCAACGTCAAACACTAACACAGCTAGCAAGACCCACTGGAAAATTATAAATCCTCTGTAGTTATTGAATCTTGTGGTTGTTGTGCAGGTTTGCAATTAGTTACATCATCACTTAACAAAGGAAATCTATCCAGTGTGATGGAATGACAGAGAAATATAGCTAACTTTTGTTCCCACTTTGTGACTATCGTACAAGGTAGTGTTGCAGCACACTACTGATGTATAGAGTTGTACTGCAGGAAACGGCTTACTATAAACATGACACCATTCATTACCACAACCAACATCAATACAACTACAGCACAGCAACCAGTCTCAGTAATTCCAGGCCAGCTAATACTAACGTAATACTAACGTAACACATCACAATAAACATAAATTCCTTCCTTCAGCACCAAGCCCACTACTGCAAGAGTCACAACTCACCAGCACCATCACCACACACCATCACTGGTCACCAACACCACACACCATCACTGCTCACCAACACCACACACCATCACTACTCACCAACACCACATACCATCACTACTCACCAACACCACATACCATCACAAACCAACATAACACACCATCATTACACAAAAACACCACCATTACACACGAACACCATCACTACACACCATCGCTACGCACCATCACTACACACCATCACCATACACCACCACACACCATCACTACACACAAACACCACACACCATCACTACACACCATCACCATACACCACACACCATCACTACACACCAGCACCACACCACCATACACCAGCACCCCACATAATCAACATACACCAGCACCACACACCAGCACCACTACACACCATCACTGCACACCAGCACCACACATCAACACCACACACTAACACCACACATCTTCACCACACACTAACACCACACATCTTCACCACTCTGCAACACCACACACCACTATACACCACCACACACCAACACCACATACCATCACACACCCACGCCACACACCAATACCACGTACCATCACTACACACCAACACCACCACTACACACCATCACCTCACACCAGCACCATTACCACACACCTGCACCACACACCAACACCTTACACAAGAACATGACATATCACCACACACCAGCATCACACATAAGCAACAAACACCAGATCACACTCCAACAGGACACAATCACCACACAGCACCATACATGTGCACCACACATCATCACCATGTACCATCACCACCCCTGCATCACACTCCACCACCACACACTAGCACCATACAGTGTAGACAGCCTGTATAGTCTGCAAGGCAGCTATCGTAAAACCCGTATAAAGGTGAGGGCAGTGTCGCCCTTGTGTCAAATGTCACACCTTAGGAAATGCTGCTGTCAGTCATTGTTTGCAGATGTGAGGATGGTACAGCGTTCCAGGATGTGCAGTCAAGCTTGATGCCCTAGCCCTGCGGACAACTTGTACATAGAAGAGACTCTAGTTCCAGTGCCGACATCGCCTTGCTCTGTCCTCAGTCTAGCTGTACGAGACGCCAATTTTCTCTTCCCACAGGATGGGAGTTTTTTTTTTTTTAGGCCTGTTAGTTATGTCCATTCTTTAATCGTGGGTGAGCGAGAGCCAGCCCCCTGGGTTATCTATTATATGAATTTATCTTTTACACCTTCGTGCCCACCAGTATTGTCGTGTCGAGACGACACGAGGTAGGTGGCCGAGCGATGTAGACAGTCTCCAAGGCAGCCTATGCTGTCTGCTAGTTTCAATTGCGGCGGCACTACGGTGCTACTATCTCTAGGCCTCCCCATGTCAGTGAGATGCTATGCCCACTTGGCCTCATTCTTGCGGCCTCCATCCTAGGAACAACACCCTAGCCAGCAGCGGTCTGGCTCCCGGTCCCCACACGCTCTTGCCCACTGTGAACCCATTTGTTAAATCAAATAAACCCGATACTATTCAACCGGCCGTGTTCCTTCGCCCTTGTACGCTACCTAGCAAGTAATCACAGCCTCTAGAGACATATTAAAACAACAGCATCACCACACACCAGCATCACACTCCACCACCACACACCAACACACTAGCACCATACAACATCACCACACACCAGCACCACACCTGTATCACACTCCACCACCACACACCAGCACCACACACTAGCACCGTGTAAATGAATGGTTCAGAGAACCGACAAGTTGATAAATTAGACACATATGCAACACTTGGGTATCTTTGAGGAAACGTTTCGCCATACAGTGGCTTCATCAGTCTATACAAAGGAGAATCATGAAGATCAGGAGAAGTTTGAGGTTATCAGTCCCTCGGCCTTGAGTCGATGTAGTCAGTCCATCAATCTTGAACAGAATACAGCATATGTGAGAAGGAGAAGCTTATATACCGTAAGCAGGAGAGGTGCAGCAGTCGTAGGTGGTGTCACATTTGTCCAATGTGGAAGTAGGTCGTGCCCAAGGGTTAGGCAAGTGAAGAATTTCCTGTATTAAGATACCAAGATGTCGCTGTGTCAGACAGCTGTGTCACACTAGCACCATACAGCATCACCACACACACCAGTACCACACCTGCATCACACACCTTCACTATACACCTAGCACCACACACCATATACCAGGCTGGAATACTGGCGAACACTAACGCCCCCTTTCAAGGAAGGTGAAATTGCAGATCTGGAGAATATATATATTCACTGCAAGTATAAGTACAATCAAGCATCTTAATTACTGGGACTGTCTGAAGTCCCTTGACCTGTACTTCTTGGAACGAAGGCGAAAAAGATACATCATAATTTAAACCTGGAAAATCCTAGGGAGATTAGTCCCTAACCTGCACACGGAAATCACTCCCTACGAAAGCAAAAGACTCGGCAGGCAGTGCAACATCCTCCCAATGAAAAGCAGGGGTGCCCTGAGTGCACAGAGATAACACAATAAGTCTCAGGGACCCAAGACTGTTCAACTGCCTCCCGGCATACATAAGGAGAATTACCAATAAACCCTGGCCGTCTTCAAGAGGGATGTGGACAGACACCTAAAGTTAGTACCTCACCAGCCGGGTTGCGGTTGTTACTTTGGATTGCGTGCGGCAGGCAGTAACAACCTGGTTGATCAGGCCCTGATATGTACTGCTGTAAACCCTTTTTGGGCCTGGTTCCTAGGCCTTTTGTATATTCACATGCTCTTGTCTACCGTCCACAGGGTGGATATGGGGTGCACAATAAACTAGACGCTTCGGTGGTAAAATCCACTCTTTCTCTTCTACCAACAAACGGGGAAAGGGCCTTCACAAATCACTGGGTAGGCCAAGTCACTTGACTGGACTTCAGTGGCCAAAAATAGCTCAGGTTGCTTTATTTCAGGGTATTAGTCAACTGGGAACTCCATGACCTAATGTCTTATTTCTCACTCCACCACAAACATTAACTACCGTTCTCCCCCCACAGTGAAACTAGAGATAAGACCAGGAGCTGCAAGCAGGAGACCACTCTTCCACATCTTAAATCTTCTTGTTTGATGATGCAGGATAGTCTGGACAACTATTACAGCTCCCCAAGAACTATTACCTAGAATCAGCAGTCGACAGGTCGAAGGTGACTGGGACACATTAACACTCAATGGACCCACCCTTCCTGGTAGGGAAAGATAGCCATGGGAAGCAGTGGAGTGCCAATCTTCAAGAGATTCCTGCAGTCATGACTGAGAATGGATGACGAGTGTTGAGGTGGGTGGTGTCAAGAAGGGTTGGTGGCAGGCAGTGAATGGCCAAACATCTGGTGGATAGCCAGACTTTCCTTGATAGGATATAAGCCACACCTCTAGTGAGTGACCTAAGGGGTAAGACATCATTTCTTTGTAGTCTCTGTCAGAGCTGTGGAGTGAAACTGTTTGAAGTACTATACTCTCAGGGAGATACACTCCCGGGAGAGATATCCCACGGTCATCCCAGTGACGAGCAGGTATATGCATAGGACAACAGCTGGGTACCTAGATGGTTGGGGTCTGTCAACCAAGTTCTACCCTGCGGGTGACTTCCTGTGACTGAGTGATGAACAGGAGCTGGTTTCAACTGTGTGGGGGAAGGGAGAATTACTACCTGGTCAGTCGAGTGACCAGTGCATCTGACTGGGGAACTGAGTTGGTTGTTGCTGGGTGAAGTATAGTGCTTTGGGAGGTTTGGTTTTGTGACTTTACTCAGATGGGTGATGGATGTTACTTTGTACCTTCTACGGGTACCTAGTGAAACTCTCCACCAGTTAATGTGTTTCCTAATTTCCATAGCAAGAAATCATTAGTATTACATATAACATAATATCAGCCCTTCTAAGAAATCTTGATAAAACATTTCATCTTTACTTAAAGTAATTCTGATACTAACTCTTTTACTATAACCTCGTCAGTTGTAAACAATTACAACTTTACAACTCCAACCATTTAACTATAGCAGCAATAATACACTCTTAGTGGTTGGAACTATCTTGAGGCACCTGGATGTGACCTTGAATATAATCATCCACCGCTGCCACCAACTGTCATTCTGTGAGGGAAGAGAGAGACCAGCTTCCTCTTCACCCCTGCGAGACCAGCTTCCTATTCACCCCTGCGAGACCAGCTTCCTCTTCACCCCTGCGAGACCAGCTTCCTCTTCACCTCTGCGAGACCAGCTTCCTCTTCACCCCTGCGAGACCAGCTTCCTCTTCACCCCTGCGAGACCAGCTTCCTCTTCACCCCTTCGAGACCAGCTTACCCACAGTTAATCCCAATTTGATGAACAGAATTTATAAATATAATATTTCGTTCATACATAATACTCATACAAGTTTACGGTGGAATAATATTCACTTATATCAGGACTTCAATTATTTATAACACAATAATGAAAATGTGGGAGGTGCAGACGCACTTGATAGGAAGTATTTATAGTATTAAACACCAGTTCCACACACTAAGACCAAACACCTGCACTACATACTAGCACCATACACCACACTCAGCACTACACACAACAGCAACTTAAACCAGAACCACAATACCAGCACAACACACCAGTCTTATGCATTACACCTACAATACACACCAGAACCACACAAACACGAAACGTCAAACCACACCTGAATCCAACAATATAAATATACACCAGCGCAACACATCAATATATGCATGCAGCACAAACCAACCGCTCACGAGCACCCAACAATATCAATATACACGTGCATCATTACACACCTACACCTTATAACATTAATACACCCCTGCATCCCACATCAATACACACCTTCATCGCACACGTCAATACACACCCTCACCACACAACGTCAATACACACCCTCACCACACAACATCAATACACACCTTCACCACACAACGTCAATACATTTCCCTCACCACACAACATCAATACACACCCACACCACACAACTTGAGGTTGCAAAATTCAACAAGTCATTACCTTATGATACTAAACAAATTAAAATAACATATTATCAGGTTTGTTCTTGCGTGCGTGGATCACGTATTTGTTCACCAAGTTACAAGCAGAATTCATCATTATTACTAGACAGCTTAAATAACTTAGAATGAGGGTAGCGCTACATGTAGTGCATCCTAAGAGCCTAACTCACGCACTATACACACAGTATAACTAAGATCACATAAGTGGGGCTTGTATCTTAGGCCTGACTGATGTCATCACCTAACCATGAATGATTCTAATACTGCCAAGGGTTGTCACTACGACGCTCACTCCTTTCACTGAAGCTCTCCAACTCCTGAACAGTGACTCATTCATATTGTAATTAAGGGCCGCGCCACTAATTAAATTCGATTTCATCATCATGAATTCATTTTAAGGCAAACAAAAAGTGCAAGCCGGACACAATGATACGTCTGAAAGTCAATATAATGATTTCCAACAGTAGATGAAATAGTGTTTTGTATGCACTAAGCAAGGATACAAAGACGTGATACCCTCCTCTCTTATTGATTTTGGCCACCACGGTAAACATCCAACAGGTGATTGGTGGAGCTGGCTAACCCGCCGCCACCACCACCACCACCACCACCACCACCACCAACACTACCTGCTCATTCTTCCCACCACTACTTTGATCACCCTCACGGCAACACTACCACTACAGTGGTACCTCGGGTTACGAGTTTAATTCGCTCCAGAAGGCTGTTCGAGTGCCGATACCGAACGAATTTGTTCCCATAAAGAATAATGTAAATTAGATTAATCCATTTCAGACCCCCAAAAATACACTTACAAAAGCACTTACAGAAATACACTTACATAATTGTTCGAATTGGGAGCTGCTGGTATGTCGAGGTACCACTGTACTATTCCCACACACCGTGAAAACGGACTGGAAACACTTAATGTGTTATCACTTAAGGAAATGGAGAATACAGGAAGATCACATTTAAATGTTGAAGATATTAAGCAAATTTGACACACTCCTGCAAGAAGAACTATTAAAATAAGAAAAATTATAGTAGTACAAATATATGGCATGAAACTGAGACGAGAGGTAAAACTTGGAGGCAAGAGGTGAAACACAAATGTGGGTAAAGTTCTTTAAGAACCGGTCAGACAAGCACTTTACGCAAATTGGATTTAACTAGGAGCAGAGCAAGGACAGGCTTGATACAGTTCAGTAGATGACTGCAGTGTAACTGAAACCTTGAAGTTAGTTCAGAAAGTATTTAAGTTAACTTAGGTAGTAGTAGTAGTAGTCGTAGTAGTAGTCGTAGTAGTAGTCGTAGTAGTAGTAGTAGTCGTAGTAGTAGTAGTAGTCGTAGTAGTAGTAGTCGTAGTAGTAGTAGTCGTAGTAGTAGTCGTAGTAGTAGTAGTAGAAGTAGTAGTAGTAGAAGTAATAGCTAAAGCAGTTGATATCATAGATTTATTCTTCAATATTATCCAAGTTTTCCAATCCAGGAGGAAATTTTTAACCCACTTTTTCAAGCTAATATTGCTGGAGTGGTGGATAGGGAGAGAGCCTTCTGCTGTACTCTAACTGCCTCAGTTCTCTAGACAGACGTAGATGTAGTTACAAGGTCCATGCCAAGTAGTTACTCCTGCTATCTGTCGTTTTAATATACGTTTTATACGATCTCCTAACTACTTTCCCCATACCACTTGCTTACCATCCCTGCCCCTACCTACCTACCTACCTACCTACCTACCTACCTACCTACCTACCTACCTACCTACCTACCTACCTTTCTCCTAGTCATCATCTGGTCATTCATCTTTATCATACAGATTTATGATTATGTTTTATTTACGTTGAATACAAAAGTAAACACAAAATTTCAGAGTAACATGGAAGAGATGACAGTGAAAGTTGGTACATGTAACACATGGAAGAGATGACAGGGAGAGTTGGTATATGTAACACATGGAAGAGATGACAGGGAGAGTTGGTATATGTAACACATGGAAGAGATGACAGGGAGAGTTGGTACATGTAACACATGGAAGAGATGACAGGGAGAGTTGGTACAAGTAACACATGGAAGAGATGACAGGGAGAGGTGGTACAAGTAACACATGGAAGAGATGACAGGGAGAGTTGGTATATGTAACACATGGAAGAGATGACAGGGAGAGTTGGTACATGTAACACATGGAAGAGATGACAGGGAGAGGTGGTACAAGTAACACATGGAAGAGATGACAGGGAGAGTTGGTATATGTAACACATGGAAGAGATGACAGGGAGAGTTGGTACATGTAACACATGGAAGAGATGACAGGGAGAGTTGGTACATGTAACACATGGAAGAGATGACAGGGAGAGTTGGTACATGTAACACATGGAAGAGATGACAGGGAGAGTTGGTACAAGTAACACATGGAAGAGATGACAGGGAGAGTTGGTACATGTAACACATGGAAGAGATGACAGGGAGAGGTGGTACATGTAACACATGGAAGAGATGACAGTGAGAGTTGGTACATGTAACACATGGAAGAGATGACAGGGAGAGTTGGTACATGTAACACATGGAAGAGATGACAGGGAGAGTTGGTACATGTAACACATGGAAGAGATGACAGGGAGAGGTGGTACATGTAACACATGGAAGAGATGACAGTGAGAGTTGGTATATGTAACACATGGAAGAGATGACAGGGAGAGTTGGTACATGTAACACATGGAAGAGATGACAGGGAGAGTTGGTACATGTAACACATGGAAGAGATGACAGGGAGAGGTGGTACATGTAACACATGGAAGAGATGACAGTGAGAGGTGGTACATGTAACACATGGAAGAGATGACAGGGAGAGGTGGTACATGTAACACATGGAAGAGATGACAGGGAGAGTTGGTATATGTAACACATGGAAGAGATGACAGTGAGAGTTGGTATATGTAACACATGGAAGAGATGACAGGGAGAGTTGGTATATGTAACACATGGAAGAGATGACAGTGAGAGTTGGTACATGTAACACATGGAAGAGATGACAGGGAGAGTTGGTATATGTAACACATGGAAGAGATGACAGTGAGAGTTGGTACATGTAACACATGGAAGAGATGACAGGGAGAGGTGGTACATGTAACACATGGAAGATATGACAGGGAGAGTTGGTATATGTAACACATGGAAGAGATGACAGTGAGAGTTGGTATATGTAACACATGGAAGAGATGACAGGGAGAGTTGGTATATGTAACACATGGAAGAGATGACAGGGAGAGTTGGTATATGTAACACATGGAAGAGATGACAGGGAGAGTTGGTATATGTAACACATGGAAGAGATGACAGTGAGAGTTGGTATATGTAACACATGGAAGAGATGACAGTGAGAGTTGGTATATGTAACACATGGAAGAGATGACAGTGAAAGTTGGTACATGTAACACATGGAAGAGATGACAGGGAGAGTTGGTACATGTAACACATGGAAGAGATGACAGGGAGAGTTGGTACATGTAACACATGGAAGAGATGAGAGGGAGAGGTGGTACATGTAACACATGGAAGAGATGACAGTGAGAGGTGGTACATGTAACACATGGAAGAGATGACAGGGAGAGGTGGTACATGTAACACATGGAAGAGATGACAGGGAGAGTTGGTATATGTAACACATGGAAGAGATGACAGTGAGAGTTGGTATATGTAACACATGGAAGAGATGACAGGGAGAGTTGGTATATGTAACACATGGAAGAGATGACAGTAGAGTTGGTACATGTAACACATGGAAGAAGATGACAGGAGAGTTGGTATATGTAACACATGGAAGAGATGACAGTGAGAGTTGGTACATGTAACACATGGAAAGATGACAGGGAGAGTGGTACATGTAACACATGGAAGAGATGACAGGGAGAGTTGGTATATGTAACACATGGAAGAGATGACAGTGAGAGTTGGTATATGTAACACATGGAAGAGATGACAGGGAGAGTTGGTATATGTAACACATGGAAAGATGACAGGAGTGTTGGTATATGTAACACATGGAAGAGATGACAGGGAGAGTTGGTATATGTAACACATGGAAGAGATGACAGTGAGAGTTGGTATATGTAACACATGGAAGAGATGACAGTGAGAGTTGGTATATGTAACACATGGAAGAGATGACAGTGAAAGTTGGTACATGTAACACATGGAAGAGATGACAGGGAGAGTTAGTACATGTAACACATGGAAGAGATGACAGGGAGAGTTGGTATATGTAACACATGGAAGAGATGACAGTGAGAGTTGGTACATGTAACACATGGAAGAGATGACAGGGAGAGTTGGTACATGTAACACATGGAAGAGATGACAGGGAGAGTTGGTACATGTAACACATAGTACTGTATGCCATTTGGATATTGAAGATAACATGTTGTGTACCTGTGTCGAGTGAGCTTCCCTGGGTTGGGATGTGAGAAGGAGCTGCAGTGAGCTTCCCTGGGTTGGGATGTGAGAAGGAGCTGCAGTGAGCTTCCCTGGGTTGGGATGAGAGGAGCTGCAGTAACTTCCTGGGTTGGGATATGAGAAGGAGCTGCAGTGAGCTTTCCTGGGTTGGGATAGAGAAGGAGCTGCAGTGAGCTTCCCTGGGTTGGGATATGAGAAGGAGCTGCAGTGAGCTTCCCTGGGTTGGGATATGAGAAGGAGCTGCAGTAAGCTTCCTGGGTTGGGATGTTAGGAGCTGCAGTGAAGCTTCCTGGGTTGGAATGATGGAAGGAGCTGCAGTGAGCTTCCTGGATTAGGATGGAGGAGCTGACAGTGAAGTTTCCCTAGGTTGGGATATGAGAAGAGCTTGCAGTAGCTTCCTGGGTTGGATGAGAAGCTGCAGTGACTTCCCTGGGTTGGGATGTGAAAGGAGCTGCAGTGAGCTCCTGGAGTTGGAGATGAGGAGCTGCAGTGACTTCCTGGGTTGGGATGAGAGCTGCAGTGAGTTTGGTTGGGATATGAGGAAGAGCTGCAGTGAGACTTCCTGGATTGGAGATATGAGGAGGTGTCAGTGAGCTTCCCTGGTTAGGATGTAGAAGGGCTGCATAAGCTTCCTGGGTTGGGATGAGGATGCCATAAGCTTCCTGTGGGATGTAGGAGCTGCAGTAAGCTTCCTGGAGTAGGGATATGGAAGACTGCAGTGAGCTTCCCTGGGTTGGGATGTGTGAGGGAGCTGCAGTGAGCTTCACTGGGTTGGGATATGAGAAGGACTGCAGTGAGCTTCCCTGGGTTGGGATGTGAGAAGCTGCAGTGAGCTTCCTGGGTTGGGATGGAGGAGCTGCAGTAGCTTCCCTGGGTTGGGATTGAGGAGCTGCAGTGAGCTTCCTGGGTTGGGATGTGAGAAGCTGCAGTGAGCTTCCCAGGGTTGGGATATGAGAGAGCTTCAGTGAGCTTCCCTGGGTTGGGATGTGAGAAGCTGCAGTGAGCTTCCCTGGGTTGGGATGTGGAGCTGCAGTGAGCTTCCCTGGGTTGGGATGTGAGGAGCTGCAGAGAGCTTCCCTGGGTTGGGATGTGAGGAGCTGCAGTGAGCTTCCCTGGGTTGGGATGTGAGGAGCTGCAGTGAGCTTCCCTGGGTTGGGATGTGAGAAGCTGCAGTGAGCTTCCCTGGGTTGGGATATGAGAAGGAGCTGCAGTGAGCTTCCTGGGTTGGGATGTGAGGAGCTGCAGTGAGCTTCCTGGGTTGGGATAGAGAGGAGCTGCAGTAAGCTTCCTGGGTTGGGATGTGAGGAGCTGCAGTAAGCTTCCCTGGGTTGGGATTGAGAGCTGCAGTGAGCTTCCTGGGTTGGGATGTGAGGAGCTGCAGTAGCTTCCCAGGGTTGGGATTGAGGAGCTGCAGTGAGCTTCCCTGGGTTGGGATGTAGAGCTGCAGTGAGCTTCCTGGGTTGGGATTGAAGCTGCAGTGAGCTTCCCTGGGTTGGGATGTGAGGAGCTGCAGTGAGCTTCCTGGGTTGGGATGTGAGGAGCTGCAGTAAGCTTCCCTGGGTTGGGATGTGAGGAGCTGCAGTAAGCTTCCTGGGTTGGGATGTGAAGGAGCTGCAGTGAGCTTCCCTGGGTTGGGATATGAAGGAGCTGCAGTAGCTTCCTGGGTTGGGATGTGAGAGCTGCAGTAGCTTCCCTGGGTTGGGATGTAGAAGGAGCTGCAGTGAGCTTCCCTGGGTTGGGATATGAGAAGGAGCTGCAGTAAGCTTCCCTGGGTTGGGATATGAGGAGCTGCAGTGAGCTTCCCTGGGTTGGGATGTGAAAGGAGCTGCAGTGAGCTTCCCTGGGTTGGGATGAGGAGCTGCAGTGAGCTTCCTGGGTTGGGATGTGAGGAGCTGCAGTGAGCTTCCTGGGTTGGGATGTGAGGAGCTGCAGTAAGCTTCCCTGGGTTGGGATATGAGAAGGAGCTGCAGTGAGCTTCCCTGGGTTGGGATGTGTGAAGGAGCTGCAGTGAGCTTCCCTGGGTTGGGATATGAGAAGGAGCTGCAGTGAGCTTCCCTGGGTTGGGATGTGAGAAGGAGCTGCAGTGAGCTTCCCTGGGTTGGGATGTGAGGAGCTGCAGTAAGCTTCCCTGGGTTGGGATGTGAGAAGGAGCTGCAGTAAGCTTCCCTGGGTTGGGATATGAGGAGCTGCAGTGAGCTTCCCTGGGTTGGGATGTGAGGAGCTGCAGTGAGCTTCCCTGGGTTGGGATGTGAGGAGCTGCAGTTAGCTTCCCTGGGTTGGGATGTGAGAAGGAGCTGCAGTGAGCTTCCCTGGGTTGGGATATGAGAAGGAGCTGCAGTGAGCTTCCCTGGGTTGGGATGTGAGAAGGAGCTGCAGTGAGCTTCCCTGGGTTGGGATGTGAGGAGCTGCAGTAAGCTTCCCTGGGTTGGGATGTGAGAAGGAGCTGCAGTAAGCTTCCCTGGGTTGGGATATGAGGAGCTGCAGTGAGTTTCCCCTGGGTTGGGATGTGAGGAGCTGCAGTGAGCTTCCCTGGGTTGGGATGTGAGGAGCTGCAGTTAGCTTCCCTGGGTTGGGATGTGAGAAGGAGCTGCAGTGAGCTTCCCTGGGTTGGGATGTGAGGAACTGCAGTGAGCTTCCTGGGTTGGGATGTGAGGACTGCAGTGAGCTTCCCTGGGTTGGGATGTGAGGAGCTGCAGTGAGCTTCCCTGGGTTGGGATGTGAGGAGCTGCAGTGAGCTTCCCTGGGTAGGGATGTGAGGAGCTGCAGTGAGCTTCCCTGGGTTGGGATGTGAGGAGCTGCAGTGAGCTTCCCTGGGTTGGGATGTGAGGAGCTGCAGTGAGCTTCCCTGGGTTGGGATATGAGAAGCTGCAGTGAGCTTTCCTGGGTTGGGATGTGAGGAGCTGCAGTGAGCTTCCCTGGGTTGGGATGTGAGGAGCTGCAGTGAGCTTCCCTGGGTTGGGATGTGAGGAGCTGCAGTGAGCTTCCCTGGGTTGGGATATGAGAAGGAGCTGCAGTGAGCTTCCTTGGGTTGGGATATGAGAAGGAGCTGCAGTGAGCTTTCCTGGGTTGGGATGTGAGGAGCTGCAGTGAGCTTCCTGGGTTGGGATGTGAGAAGCTGCAGTGAGCTTCCCTGGGTTGGGATGTGAGGAGCTGCAGTGAGCTTCCCTGGGTTGGGATGTGAGAAGCTGCAGTGAGCTTCCCTGGGTTGGGATGTGAGGAGCTGCAGTGAGCTTCCCTGGGTTGGGATGTGAGAAGCTGCAGTGAGTTTCCCCTGGGTTGGGATGTGAGAAGCTGCAGTGAGCTTCCCTGGGTTGGGATGTGAGAAGCTGCAGTGAGCTTCCCTGGGTTGGGATGTGAGAAGCTGCAGTGAGCTTCCCTGGGTTGGGATGTGAGGAGCTGCATAGTAAAGGCTGCTGCAGTGTTCCTTCTTCCTATGTTCTTATATATCAGTTGTCCACGCTGCCTCCACTCATATTATTACCACATTTACAGCTATAAAATTATTAATAGTATGCTAAATTTTATTATATATCCATTGGCTGTCTTAATCTTATTTGTATGCTGGAAGCGTACGTGAGAACCTAAAAGATAAGATAGTATAACGAAGAATAAACAGGGTGGACTTCTGAACCCCAATGAGGTGTTTGGGTAATTAGCAACTAACTAGTCATGATGAATTACGCCAGAGTGGAAGTCTTGGTAGTATAACCATATGACGTGAAGTTGACCAGTACCTCCAGAGAGTACTGGTTGTTCAAATAGTGTTCAGACGCTAATACAAACCAACTCCAAGTGCCTGATCCATATCAGTTAATTAACAAGGATAGGCCAGTGTAATGCTGGCGCCCCATTTCTAGTAAAGGGAAACAGTGGACTTATCTGGAGAAGAAATCTCTGGTTTTAAGGGAAAATGGTGATAAAAAGGGGCCGCATCAACCTTGATGCTGGTTCACATGTGAAGGCCTCAAATGTCGCGTGCTAAAACTGTGTTGAACTGATGAGACAGACATCTGTGTTTAGGTGTATCATTCGTGTCTACTCCTACAGTCAGCTTATTAACTATTATGTATCTTCTATAGTGTACCTAGTATTTTTTGTTAAGATTTTTCATTCAATTGCTACGTGTTTTGTTCCTGTAAACAACACGGTATATTGATATGTTTTGATATTTGTGAAGTAATGTGAAGCAGACGTCGATGGCGTGGGATAATGCGGAAGGTTACTGAAGGTGTGACATTGTTGAAGAATAGGTGATATGTGGCCTGATGTGTGTTTAACAACACCAAGGCAGGCCTCGGGAGGTCTGAGTGAACCTAGACTCATTAATCTGTGGGATGGCTTGTATTCTTGAGTCTCTGATAATAGGAGGAAGATCGGGTAGAACGTTGTTCGACTGCTCTAGGAATATTTCTGGGAATACTGAAACTTGAGAGCGCTTGAACCCGGGACAGTGAGTGTTTTGGCGCTGGGAGAATAATATAGGAGTGCATCTAGATTTTGGAGAGGTATTGGAAACAGATAATATGGGAGGAATTTGTAAAAGGACGCAATTGTAACTAATGCAAAATTTTATTGTGTTAACGTTTCGCTCTCCAGGAGCTTGACAAAGCTCGTGGAGACCGAAACGTTGCCACAATAAAATGTCGCATTAGTTGCACTTGGGAGGAATTTGTATTTGTTAGAAGATGGGAAGTAGAGCGTATATGTATGCTTCTTTATTTTTATAAACTTGTAAGAGTTAAAGGATTAGGGGTAAAAATATCATAAAAATCATAGATTCTCTTAACTTGCAACATTTTTTTTTTAAGGTAAGACGAGGGAATGTAATGTTGCGCGCCAGGACTGACCTTATCACATTAGCTTCTAAGAATTGCTGTTGTGGCACTAATCCTGCCATCTAGGGTGAGGTTGTCTCTAGACACAGTGATCTTTTGTTCTACTGTTATTGTGCTATAACAATGTGTGTGTGTGTGTGTGTACTCACCTAATTGTGGTTGCAGGGGTCGAGTCGTAGCTCATGGCCCTGCCTCTTCACTGTGTGTTTGTGTAGTTCAAAGTCAGAAGAATCTCAGCCATGGTGAGTGCAAAGAAAGGTAGAAAAAGAGAAAGAAAGAAGCCAGGCAGGAACTGGTCAGTATCAAGAAGGGGCACAGACATGAAGATGAGTAAAAACAAACACCAGAGAGGTGGAACTTTTGGTAATGGGTGTACCAGGAAGAAAGAGCTCTTCACATCTTGATTACGCAGGGGTTTAAGCACTGATATTATGGGAAACTCCCCTCGTCACCCACGTCTACTCCTACACCTTTATCATTACCGTCATCCTTCTTTTCTTATTAAATCACATAGGTAAAATAATCTGCCAGTCTTATATGATCAGTAGCATTTAGTAAGACACTGTTTGGTTTCATGCCTCGGAGGACATATATTGACTCGTGTATAAAATCTATAATTAAGATTTATTTCTATAATACAGAACTATGATATATCTTCCGGTAATCTTCCATTACATTTACTAAGTAATGTGAGCAAGTTCCCTCCACAATAGTAATCCATTACGAGATATAGATTTCTATCATCACTAGATATAGCTTACTATCATCACTAGATATAACTTACTATTATCGCCAAATATAAGTTACTATCATCACCAGAAATAGATTACTATTATCAACAGACGTACGTATATTAATATCATCACCAGACACAGATTACTATCATTAACAGATATAGATGACTATCCCCACAAAAATTTCCTACACATGACTATCATCCTGTAAGACATGTGTCAATCTACATGCATGAACTTAAAAGAGAGAGATTAATAATAATAATAATAATAATAATAATAATATATTATTATTATTATTAATATTATTGTTGTTGTTGTTAATATTATATCAATGTGGGGGTGAGTAACCTGGGGAGGTTATACAGCGCCTGGGAAAGAGAAGGTAATCAGGTTTGAGCCCAGGAAGAAAGGGATAGGTCCAGTTCATTTTATTAAGAGTTCTTCAGCAGCATCAAATCAGCCTCTCTTGAGGGAAACAAGTTGACAAAATGGGTGATTGTGAATACTCTCCTCGTTACTTTAAAAGCCACAGATCAATACTCCCAAAACTGCTTTCAGTTCCTGGCACTTAGGGAGCTTAACTTTGAAAGCAGCATAAACTACAGAGGTAGTTAGATTATTTTATTTACAAGGCGGTGTAGTTATTATCGAGGATTGGCAGTGTGCAGTAGCGTGCCAGGAAGCCATGTGGTGCCACCCTGACTACAGTGCCATACCCGCCCTCACACACCACTACACACACAAACACTAGACGCCACACACGCTGCTACCACCACCAGGGGAAAACACCCGCTACTTGAAATTCTTGAGCCAAACATGAAGTTGTTGAGGGGGGTAAGCGCTTATAATTATAGAGGTGTGTGACGTACGGCAGGGGCGTTGCTCCCTGCCTCCTCCTGGATTATTTCTTGCTGATGCTATTTATGGCTGTCGAGGGGTGCCAGGCGCTCTCCCTCACCAACACTCACACCAGAGTAGTCACTCTACAACACTGTGAAGTAACTAGTTACTCTACAACACTGTGAAGTGACTAGTCACTCTACAACACTGTGAAGTAACTAGTTACTCTACAACACTGTGAAGTAACTAGTTACTCTACAACACTGTGAAGTAACTAGTTACTCTACAACACTGTGAAGTAACTAGTTACTCTACAACACTGTGAAGTAACTAGTTACTCTACAACACTGTGAAGTAACAAGTTACTCTACAACACTGTGAAGTAACTAGTTACTCTACAACACTGTGAAGTAACTAGTTACTCTACAACACTGTGAAGTAACAAGTTACTCTACAACACTGTGAAGTAACTAGTTACTCTACAACACTGTAAAGTGACTAGTTACTCTACAACACTGTGAAGTAACAAGTTACTCTACAACACTGTGAAGTAACAAGTTACTCTACAACACTGTGAAGTAACAAGTTACTCTACAACACTGTGAAGTGACTAGTCACTCTACAACACTGTGAAGTAACTGGTTACTCTACAACACTGTGAAGTGACTAGTTACTCTACAACACTGTGAAGTGACTAGTCACTCTACAACACTGTGAAGTGACTAGTTACTATACAACACTGTGAAGTAACTAGTTACTCTACAACACTGTGAAGTGACTAGTCACTCTACAACACTGTGAAGTGACTAGTTACTCTACAACACTGTGAAGTGACTAGTTACTATACAACACTGTGAAGTAACTAGTTACTCTACAACACTGTGAAGTAACTAGTTACTCTACAACACTGTGAAGTGACTAGTCACTCTACAACACTGTGAAGTGACTAGTTACTATACAACACTGTGAAGTGACTAGTTACTATACAACACTGTGAAGTGACTAGTCACTTTACAACACTGTGAAGTGACTAGTAACTCTACAACACTGTAGAGTGACTAGTCACTTTACAACACTGTGAAGTGACTAGTCACTCTACAACACTATGCAGTGACTAGTCACTCTACAACGCTATTAAGTTACTAGTCACTCTACAACGCTATTAAGTGACTAGTCACTCTACAACGCTATTAAGTGACTAGTCACTCTACAACACTGTGAAGTGACTAGTCACTCTACAACACTATGCAGTGACCAGTCACTCTACAACACTGCAGTGACTAGTCACTCTACAACACTATTAAGTTACTAGTCACTCTACAACGCTATTAAGTGACTAGTCACTCTACAACACTGTGAAGTGATTAGTCACTCTACAACACTATGAAGTGACTAGTCACTCTACAACTATATTATGTGACTAGTCACTCTACAATGGTATTAAGTGACTAGTCACTCTACAACGCTATTAAGTGACTAGTCACTCTACAACGGTATTAAGTGACTAGTCACTCTATAACGATATTAAGTGACTTGTCACTCTACAACACTATGCAGTGACTAGTCACTCTACAACACTATGCAGTGACTAGTCACTCTACAACACTATGCAGTGACTAGTCACTCTACAACGCTATTAAGTGACTAGTCACTCTACAACGGTATTAAGTGACTAGTCACTCTACAACGGTATTAAGTGACTAGTCACTCTATAACGATATTAAGTGACTAGTCACTCTACAACGGTATTAAGTGACTAGTCACTCTACAACGGTATTAAGTGACTAGTCACTCTATAACGATATTAAGTGACTAGTCACTCTACAACGGTATTAAGTGACTAGTCACTCTACAACGGTATTAAGTGACTAGTCACTCTACAACGGTATTAAGTGACTAGTCACTCTACAACGGTATTAAGTGACTAGTCACTCTACAACGGTATTAAGTGACTAGTCACTCTACAACGGTATTAAGTGACTAGTCACTCTACAATACACTTAAGTGTCAAGAGTCACTTTCCAACACTCCCAGCTGCCTATAGTCCCTCACATAGTGTAGCTTCCTGAACACCGGACTAGAATTAGAACTGAGTATGTATGTGTTTGTGATTTACACACACACACACACACACACGAGCAAGGAGAGAATGGAGTGGAGAGAGGACCTAGTAGCGACCAGAGAATAGGCGGGGCCAGGAGCTGTGACTCGACCCCTGCAACCACAACTGGGTGAGGTGAGTACAGTTAGGTGAGTACTTAAACACAGACTTTAACACACACACACACACACAAACTCACAACAGGCCAAGTGTCTAATCGACATGTGCCTAGGACAAAATGGTAACTAACACACACACACACAAATTTAGGGCATACAATTTTAACCCCCCCAACATACTCATTATTCCGGGTTGTGTTTTGTTGTGGGGATTACGGTAATGAAGTACTTAGCTGTGGTTGTGGGGTTCGAATCCTAGCTCCTGGCCCGTCCTCTTAGTTGGAAGTAACTGAGTTCACTCGCTCCTAACATGTGGCATGAAGTCCGACTGTCTAGGTGGCACTTGTACTATAATAATTGTGTGGCACTTGTACTATAATAATTGTGTGGCACTTGTACTATAATTATTGCGTGGCACTTGTACTATAATAATTGTGTGGCACTTGTACTATAATAATTGTGTGGCACTTGTACTATAATAATTGTGTGGCACTTGTACTATAATAATTGTGTGACATTTGTACTATAATAATTGTGTGGCATTTGTACTATAATAATTGTGTGGCACTTGTACTATAATAATTGTGTGGCACTTGTACTATAATAATTGTGTGGCATTTGTACTATAATAATTGTGTGGCATTTGTACTATAATAATTGTGTGGCACTTGTACTATAATAATTGTGTGGCACTTGCACTATAATAATTGTGTGGCATTTGTACTATAACAATTGTGTGGCATTTGTACTATAATAATTGTGTTGCACTTGTACTATAATAATTGTGTGGCACTTGTACTATAATAATTGTGTGGCATTTGTACCATTATGATACTGGTACTATAATGCCACTCAACTATAATGGCAAAAGTTCAATCGTGCCACAAAAAATATTTGGAGACGCTGAAGAGAGGTCTAGTTAGGTTAGATCGTTAAAAGATTATATCAAGTTAGGTTAGGTTACTCTTGGTTAGGTCAGATAAGTTTAAGTTAGGTTACATTAAGCTACACTAGGTTAAATAAGGTTAGGTTAGGTTGGATTAGAATTGGTTAGGATTGAAAACAATGTGATAAAACAGATGATGTAATGGTAAACAAGAAGCTAAGGTTTAAAAGAAATAAAAACAAAAATAATTGTGTTGCTTCAATGTACGCTGATGCTTGCGTACCATTGTTTATAATAAAGTATATGAGTATTCTCCCTGTGAAACTTTTTTATTATCTACTTCTCCAGGTATACTCAAGGCTATGAGTCCCCACACCAAGAGCAGCACCAGGCTATGAGTCCCCACACCGTGAGCAGCACCAGGCTATGAGTCCCCACACCAAGAGCAGCACCAGGCTATGAGTCCCCACACCGTGAGCAGACCAGGCTATGAGTCCCCACACCAGAGCAGCACCAGGCTATGAGTCCCCACAGCCCAGGAAGCAGCACCAGGCTATGAGTCCCCACACCTAGAGCACCAGGCTATGTCACACGAGGCACAGGCTGAGTCCCCACACCTAGAGCAGCACCAGGCTATGAGTCCACCTGCGCAGTGAGTCCCCACACCAAGAGCAGCACCAGGCTATGAGTCCCCACCGTGACAGCACCAGGCTAGAGTCCACACCAGAGCAGACCAGGCTATGAGTCCCCACACCAGAGCAGCACCAGGCTATGAGTCCCCACACCGAGAGCAGCACCAGGCTATGAGTCCCCACACCAAGAGCAGCACCAGGCTATGAGTCCCCACACCGTGAGCAGCACCAGGCTATGAGTCCCCACACCTAGAGCAGCACCAGGCTATGAGTCCCCACACCTAGAGCAGCACCAGGCTATGAGTCCCCACACCGTAGCAGCACCAGGCTGAGTCCCACACCAGAGAGCACCGGCTATGAGTCCCCACACCAAGAGCAGCACCAGGCTATGAGTCCCACACCTGGCAGCACAGGCTATGAGTCCCACCGTGGCAGCACAAGGCTATGAGTCCCACACCAGAGCACACCAGGCTATGAGTCCCCACACCTAGAGCAGCACCAGGCTATGAGTCCCCACACCAGAGCAGCACCAGGCTATGAGTCCCCACACCAGAGCAGCACCAGGCTATGAGTCCCCACACCAGCAGCACCAGGCTGAGTCCCACACCAAGCAGCACCAGGCTATGAGTCCCCACACCTAGAGCAGCACCAGGCTATGAGTCCCCACACCTAGAGCAGCACCAGGCTATGAGTCCCCACACCGTGAGCAGCACAAGGCTATGAGTCCCCACACCAAGAGCAGCACCAGGCTATGAGTCCCCACACCTAGAGCAGCACCAGGCTATGAGTCCCCACACCAAGAGCAGCACCAGGCTATGAGTCCCACACCTGAGCAGCACAAGGCTATGAGTCCCCACACCAGAGCAGCACCAGGCTATGAGTCCCCACACCAAGAGCAGCACCAGGCTATGAGTCCCCACACCGGCACACCGCTGAGTCCCACACTAGCACACAGGCTATGAGTCCCCACACCAGAGCAGCACCAGGCTATGAGTCCCCACACCTAGAGCAGCACCAGGCTATGAGTCCCCACACCTAGAGCAGCACCAGGCTATGAGTCCCCACACCAAGAGCAGCACCAGGCTATGAGTCCCCACACCTAGAGCAGCACCAGGCTATGAGTCCCCACACCAAGAGCAGCACCAGGCTATGAGTCCCCACACCAAGAGCAGCACCAGGCTATGAGTCCCACCAGAGCAGCACAGGCTGAGTCCCCACACCTAAGAGCAGCACCAGGCTATGAGCCCCCACACCTGAGCAGCACCAGGCTATGAGTCCCCACACCAAGAGCAGCACCAGGCTGAGTCCCACACCAGAGCAGCACCAGGCTATGAGTCCCCACACCGTGAGCAGCACCAGGCTATGAGTCCCCACACCAAGAGCAGCACCAGGCTATGAGTCCCCACACCAAGAGCAGCACCAGGCTATGAGTCCCACACCAAGAGCAGCACCAGGCTATGAGTCCCCACCTAGAGCAGCACCAGGCATGAGTCCCCACACCAAGAGCAGCACCAGGCTATGAGTCCCACACCTAGAGCAGCACCAGGCTATGAGTCCCCACACCAAGAGCAGCACCAGGCTATGAGTCCCCACACCAAGAGCAGCACCAGGCTATGAGTCCCCACACCAAGAGCAGCACCAGGCTATGAGTCCCCACACCAAGCAGCACAGGCAGGTCCACCCAGGCGGCTATGAGTCCCCACACCAAGAGCAGCACCAGGCTATGAGTCCCCACACCAAGAGCAGCACCAGGCTATGAGTCCCCACACCAAGAGCAGCACCAGGCTATGAGTCCCCACACCAAGAGCAGCACCAGGCTATGAGTCCCCACACCAAGAGCAGCACCAGGCTATGAGTCCCCACACCAAGAGCAGCACAAGGCTATGAGTCCCCACACCAAGAGCAGCACCAGGCTATGAGTCCCCACACCAAGAGCAGCACCAGGCTATGAGTCCCACACAGAGCAGCACCAGGCTATGAGTCCCACACCAAGAGCAGCATTACACAGCGAGCTATGAGTCCCCACACCAAGAGCAGCACAGGCTATGAGTCCCCACACCAAGAGCAGCACCAGGCATGAGTCCCCACACCAGAGCAGCACCAGGCTATGAGTCCCCACACCAAGAGCAGCACCAGGCTATGAGTCCCACACCAAGAGCAGCACCAGGCTATGAGTCCCCACACAGAGCAGCACAGGCTATGAGTCCCCACACCAAGAGCAGCACAGGCTATGAGTCCCACACCAAGCAGCATAGAGTCCAACAAGGAACAGGTATGAGTCCAACAAGAGCAGCACAAGAATAGTCCCAAAGAGAGCACCAGGCTGAGTCCCCACATGAGAACAAGGCTATGAGTCCCCCCCGAGAACCAGCTATTCCCCAGGCAGACCAGGCTATGAGTCCCCACACCAGAGCAGCACCAGGCTATGAGTCCCCACACCAAGAGCAGCACCAGGCTATGAGGCCCCACACCAGAGCAGCACCAGGCTATGAGTCCCCACACCTGAGCAGCACCAGGCTATGAGTCCCCACACCAAGAGCAGCACAGGCTATGAGTCCCACACCTGAGCAGCACCAGGCTATGAGTCCCCACACCTAGAGCAGCACAGGCTATGAGTCCCCACACCAAGAGCAGCACAGGCTATGAGTCCCACACCGAGCAGCACCAGGCTATGAGTCCCCACACCTAGAGCAGCACCAGGCTATGAGTCCCCACACCGAGAGCACCAGGCTATGAGTCCCCACACCAAGAGCAGCACCAGGCTATGAGTCCCCACACCTGAGCAGCACCAGGCTATGAGTCCCCACCTGAGCAGCACCGGGCTATGAGTCCCACACCGAGCAGCACCAGGCTATGAGTCCCCACACCAAGAGCAGCACAAGGCTATGAGTCCCACACCAGAGCAGCACCAGGCTATGAGTCCCACACCAAGAGCAGCACCAGGCTATGAGTCCCCACACCGAGCAGCACAGGCTATGAGTCCCCACACCGAGCAGCACCAGGCTATGAGTCCCCACACCGAGCAGCACCAGGCTAGTCCCCACACCAAGAGCAGCACCAGGCTATGAGTTCCCACACCGTGAGCAGCACAGGCTATGAGTCCCCACACCGTGAGGCACCAGGCTATGAGTCCCCACACCAGCAGCACCAGGCTAGAGTCCCCACACCAAGAGAGCACCAGGCTTGAGTCCCCACACCGTGAGCAGCACCAGGCTATGAGTCCCCACACCTGAGAGCACCAGGCTATGAGTCCACACCAGAGCAGCACCAGGCTATGAGTCCCCACACCAGAGCAGCACCAGGCTATGAGTCCCACACCAGAGCAGCCAGGCTATGAGTCCACACCAAGAGCAGAACCAGGCTATGAGTCCCCACACCAAGAGCAGCACATGCTATGAGTCCCCAACCAAGAGCAGCACAAGGCATGAGTCCCCACACAGCAGCACCAGGCTGAGTCCACCCAGCAGCACCAGGCTATGAGTCCCACCTGGCAGCCAGGTATGAGTCCACACTGGAGCACCAGGCTTGAGTCCCCACACCGCAGCACCAGGCTATGAGTCCCCACACCAAGAGCAGCACACAGAGTCCCATACCGTGAACAGCACCAGGCTATGAGTCCACACCAGGCAGCCGGCTGGTCCCCACACCAAGAGCAGCACAAGCTGAGTCCCCACACCAGAGGCAGTGAAGAAAGGCATGAGTCAACAAGAGCAGCACCAGGCTATGGTCCAATGAACACCATATGAGTCCCAACAAGAGCAGCACCAGGCTATGAGTCCCCACCCTGAGACGCTGATCCACACCAAGGCAGCACCAGGCTGAGTCCACACCAAGCAGCACCAGGCTATGAGTCCACACCGCACCAGGCTGAGTCCCCACACCTAGAGAGCACCAGGCTGAGTCCCACACCTGGCAGCACAAGGCATGAGTCCCCACCCAGAGCAGCACCAGGCTGAGTCCCCACCAGAGCAGCACCAGGCTATGAGTCCCACACCAAGAGGCACCAGGCTGAGTCCCCACACCTAGAGGCCAGCTGGTCCCACACCAAGACAGCACCAGGCTATGAGTCCCCACCAGAGCAGCCCAGGCTGAGTCCCACACCAGAGCAGCACAGCTATGAGTCCCCACACCAGCAGCACAAGGCTGGTCCACACCAGAGCAGCACCAGGCTGAGTCCCACACCAGACAGCACAGGCTGAGTCCACAAGGCAGCACCAGCTATAGTCCCACAAGAGAGCACGGCTGAGTCCACACCAGAGCGCACCAGCTATGAGCCACACCGGGCACAGCTGAGTCCACCCAGAGCAGCACCAGGCTGAGTCCACACCAGACAGCACAGGCTAGGTCCCCCACAAGGCACACCAGGCTGATCCCCACCAAGGCAACAGGCTATGGTCCCAAAGCAGCACCGGCATGAGTCCACAAGAGCAGCACCAGCTATGAGTCCACCAAGAGCAGCACCAGCTATGAGCCCACACCAAGCAGCACCAGGCAATGAGTCCCACACCAAAGCACCAGGCTATGAGTCCCCACACCAGAGCAGCACCAGGCTATGAGTCCCACACCAAGAGCAGCACCAGGCAATGAGTCCCACACCAAGAGCAGCACCAGGCTATGAGTCCCCACACAAGAGCAGCACCAGGCATGAGTCCCACACCAAGAGCAGCACCAGGCTATGAGTCCCCACACCAAGAGCAGAACCAGGCTATGAGTCCCCACACCAAGAGCAGCACAGCTATGAGTCCCACACCAGAGCAGCACAGGCTATGAGTCCCACACCAGAGCAGCACCAGGCTATGAGTCCCCACACCAAGAGCAGCACAAGGCTATGAGTCCCCACCCAAGAGAGCACAGGCTATGAGTCCCCACACCAAGAGCAACACCAGGCATAGTCCCCACACCAAGAGCAGCACAAGGCATGAGTCCCCACACCAAAGCAGCACAGGCTATGAGTCCCACACCAAGAGCAGCACAAGGCTATGAGTCCCAACAAGAGCAGCACCAGGCTATGAGTCCCCACACCTAGAGCAGCACCAGACTATGAGTCCCCACACCTAGAGCAGCACCCCAGCTATTATTGAAATATTCGGATATACAGTTGGAGATAACGAGACTGTGTATATAGTATACTTCTGGTTAGGAGTGATCAAGGTCCTAGGACCGAAACGTTTTCTAATAAATAAAGTGTACTAGATTAAAGGTTAGGTAAGGTTTGTCAGGAAACAGGACAAGTGTTTCCTAACGCGGGTCTTAGTCATATGATGGCCCGCCACTTGAGCTTTTGGTCATCTTACCGAGACCTTCCGCTGGCTTACCGATCCATCCCATTTAAAAAAAATATGACTATAATCATAACCATTTAGTTATTAATAATAACTATATTAAATAAGCTGCTTTCCACTGATAACAATTATACATGGAGGAATAACAACCTTCGAAAAAATAAATTAATAATATATCAATGTTAGTAATAAAATCACTACATAAATCCACATATATTATGTGGAACTACTAGTTATAAGAACTGAAAATGAATACAGAATTCAAGATAAATAAAAAGAATTTAAAGTACAAAATATAGTTAAATACTATGCATATGACTCAGCCTTCAACAGAACGTTCTATGAGAATTAGACACATTTGCAACATCTGGGTGTCTTTATTGTAGACGTTTCGCCCACCAGTGGCTTTATCAATACAAGGACGTAGTTGGAAGAGAGTAGAACTATATACCAAAGATGAGGTAATGAGTCTCTCAGTGTTGTAGTTGTAGAAGAGGAGCTACGGTGCTTCATCTTGTAGGTATTGTTACCATTCATGTAGAACACTTGATGAGTCCCTCAGTGTTGTAGTTGTAGAAGAGGAGCTACGGTGCTTCATCTTGTAGGTATTGTTACCATTCATGTAGAACACTTGATGAGTCCCTCAGTGTTGTAGTTGTAGAAGAGGAGCTACGGCGCTTCATCTTGTAGGTATTGTTACCATTCATGTAGAACACTTGATGCACCAGAGAAGAATGTGACAACATAATAAAGAGATTAACTGTTGTAATAAAAATATTCCTGAGAACTGACCATGAATCAATAATTCACTGTACAGTTAAAGGAACTACAGATAAACAGAACAGATGACCTATGAGGCCGGAACGAAAACCAACGAACAAGACAATTTAATGACCAGATGAGGGCGTTCTTCCCGCATCAATACTTCAAAGAAACAATACCAGTGTTTCAGACAACGAGTCAATTTCCATTTCAAATTCTAGCTCAAGTTTGATGAATCTGGTGTTACGAATAAATAAGAGCACAGCAACAAAGCAGTCTATAACAGTGCAGATAATATGCAGTCTATAACAGTGCAGATAATATGCAGTCTATAACAGTGCAGATAATATGCAGTCTATAACACTGCAGATAATATGCAGTCTATAACAGGGCAGATAATATGCAGTCTATAACAGTGCAGATAATATGCAGTCTATAACACTGCAGATAATATGCAGTCTATAACAGGGCAGATAATATGCAGTCTATAACAGTGCAGATAATATGCAGTCTATAACAGTGCAGATAATATGCAGTCTATAACACTGCAGATAATATGCAGTCTATAACACCACATATAATATGCAACATACATCATACGTAGTAATAAGAGTAAAACTGACTTTGCAGACTGTGACACAGCTTTATTTAGTAATTCAAGAGGTGACAAGGATTGTGAATGTGACTCCAATAATCAAACATGAAGACCCAACATACGTCTTAAACTACCCAATCACTACCTTTACGTTTATTTTGGTTAAATAAATTGACTCCATGATTATAAAACATATCTTAAAAATTATGAACGATAACTAGTCATTAATCGAAAATAAACATGTATTTCCAAGTGAAAGACAAGACCTAAACTTTGTGGACTCAAATAACTCGGTACACGAGGGAGTTACAGAAACTCCCACCAGAGGTAAACAAACCCTCCATGATACAAAAATCGACCATAGTGACTTTAACAAGATCATAGACGCCACAAAATGGACTGAGTAATGTTAGCAGAGGCCACCAACTGCTGTCTTTATACAAGATTTGCACTTGCATTCTCCCAGTTGAAGTTCTGACCTCCATGGATTCAACCCCCACCGGCACAATATATTAGTACCTCCCACAATAGGGAGAGTGGAAGAGCACAAGCCCTCTCCTAGGCCTAGTGAGCTGTTGGTTAGGCCTGTTTGAGTGTGAGCGCTTCTACTAGACCTGTCCAGCTGCTGGGTAGGACTGGAAGTTCGCAAACCCTTCTGATAGGCCTACCCAGCTGCCGCCATTATCTAGCCTGAATGACAGGATACGATTCAACTTCAATGAATCGTATCGGGCGATTCATGTGTTCGTCTGTGTATACCTGAACCTCACACTCCATATTATTTTACTGGGAAGAAATAAGACACAACGTCCTGGTACCTTCTTGTTGTAATTATTATTATTATTATTATTATTATTATTATTATTATTATTATTATTATTATTATGCTTGTGTTTTCAATATTCTTAAAATGTAGCGATATTTTCCGCTTTAAAATGTTAAATAATATATATATTATTTATATTATATATGTTGTGCCGAATAGGTAAAATTGGTCAATTTATAAGAACTCATTTAAAATTAAATCTTTTCTAAAAGTTTCTCTTATACGTTTAAAGATATATTTTTTATCATTTATGTTAATGTAAAAATTAATAATTTTGTACCAAAAGAACCTTAAAAAAGTTACCTGACCTTATTACAACAAGCGCAATTTAATTTAGCCTAATCCAACTAAATATATTTTAGATAAGTTTACAATAATTTAATAATAAACAAACACAATGAAATATTTTTTTTTTCGTTAGGTTCAGAAAGATTTTTGCGAAATTATTGCATACACAAATTTTCGCTTGCCTTATTCGGCAAGAAGAGCGTTGCTATTTAAGCCAAAATAGCAACTTTTACGTATTCGGCACGACATATATATATATATATATATATATATATATATATATATATATATATATATATATATATATATATATATATATATAAAGTCTCCAGAGATTACAGTGGCCACCAATGCTATTAGAACCACACACACAAACAAATACACACACATACATGCACACAAACGCGCGCACACACACACACATACAGTAGCGATCAGTGAAGAGGTGGAGCCAGGAGCTATGAATCGACCCCTGCAACCACAAATAGGTGACTACAAATAGGTGAGTACACACACACACAAACACGGAACAGGCCAAGTGTCTTATCGACAAGTGCCTTTGATAAAATGGTAACTAAAACACACACACACACACACACTTATATGATTCTACAATCAATATTTATAACAATGGAAAATGGAAGTAACAAGAGGATTCGAGGGTGAGTCAGGTTAGTGGAGGTAATAGATGTTAGCGTGGCATGTGACCAGTCTATTTATGTTGTTATTCAACCCCTCCCCGCACACCTCAACTCTTTATCAAGTGTGAAATTAATAACTCACCTGGTTCACCGTGTTGTGTGTGTGTGTGTGTGAGAGAGTTTTCTCCAGGTACGGGTGAAAACATTTGGACGTGTTTCCTTAACACACCTGCTGTCCCTGTTCACCCAGAAGTAAATAGGCACCTGGGTGTTAGTCGACTGGAGTGGGTTGCATCCTGGGGACAAAATTAACCTAATTTGCCCGAAATGCTGTACATAACAAGGGGGCTTTCTATATAGTATGTCACTGATGTCAGCTATACACTGTTAAAGTTGTATCATGTATTTGTAGAAATAAAGATTATTATTATTATTATCATCATCGAGTCCTGGAGGTAGGAAGTACAGTGCCTGCACTCTGAAGAAGAGGTGGGGATATTTGCGGATTGGAGGGACATCTGAACTGTAGTATCGGAACGCCAAGAATGATGGAGTGATGGTAAAAGTATTTTCTTTTTCGTGTCACCCTACCTCAGTGCGAAAAAACACCTGAGTGCTTTCATGTGCTTACACACACATATCTTCAAACAAATTGGAAAGAGAGGCAGGAGAAACACATTTTATCTCTTAAACACACTTGCTTCTTCTTAGAATTCATCTGAAGGTATATGTGTGTAAGTACAGGAAAGTACTCAAGTGTTTTCATATGTATGTATGTATAAAATTTTTTATATATATATATATATATATATATATATATATATATATATATATATATATATATATATATATATATTTTAGTATATGCGTTTTAAGTGCAAGACTTGATAAAGATCTAGTGAGAGCGAAACATTGTGACAGTAAAAGCTGGTTCTATAAGCAGCTATTCAACATTTCATCCTGTATGAAGTGGAAAAGAGAACAATTCAAGTGTGAAATACCCAGAGTGCATATAGTCCAACTTTAATGTTATTTAGGTAAATTCAAACTGTTATGCCTATGGACTGCACTGTTGAATGAACAAACCTCAATGATATTTATCTGAACTTCTTTTGTAATATTAATAGTTTGGAAGGTCTGCTACAAAAATTATATCCCTTATTAGGATAGTAAATTTACTATTTACCAAAATAATAATAATAATAATAATAATAATAATAATAATAACAATAATAATACAGTAATAGTAATAATTATTATTATTATTATTATTGGGAAACGCCGAGCCTGAAGGGGTCATACAGTGCTTAGGGAATGGGAGGCAATCAGGTTTGATCCTAGAAAGTAAATGATAATTTTTTTGGATCAAGACCCTTTGTATGTGCACATACAAAAGTATGTGCACATACTCACTTGTATGTGCACTCAGTCATCACCATTTGTATACAGTAATCGCTGTATATGTACACAGTCATTACTATATGTGTACAGTGATCACTGTATGTGTCCACACAGATCCAGATTAAAATATAAATGGTGTACGACTACCCAAACGTGTCCTTGGTACTTGAGGTGAGACGCCAAGGACGCCATCACAGCAGTGCGTGGGGCTGACACACCCTCCACACACTGTGTGGCCAGGGGATAGGTGGGGAGGAGAGATGGGGGATAGGTGGGGAATAATGAGAGGGGGAAGGGATAGGTGTAGGGGATAGGAGGTGGCCTCTGGTTTATGAACAAAACTCCACATCCGCCGGAGACATAAAAACATACTCTTATATATTTTCACCCCACCGTACCTCATGTGTGAGTTACTGCAAGACCTTGTACCAGGTGCAGGAGCTACGGTGAAGTACTGCAAGACCTTGTACCAGGTGCAGGAGCCACGGTGAAGTACTGCAAGACCTTGTACCAGGTGCAGGAGCCACGGTGAAGTACTGCAAGACCTTGTACCAGGTGCAGGAGCCACGGTGAAGTACTGCAAGACCTTGTACCAGGTGCAGGAGCCACGGTGAAGTACTGCAAGACCTTGTACCAGGTGCAGGAGCCACGGTAAAGTACTGCAAGACCTTGTACCAGGTGCAGGAGCCACGGTGAAGTACTGCAAGACCTTGTACCAGGTGCAGGAGCCACGGTGAAGTACTGCAAGACCTTGTACCAGGTGCAGGAGCCACGGTGAAGTACTGCAAGACCTTGTACCAGGTGCAGGAGCCACGGTGAAGTACTGCAAGACCTTTACCAGGTGCAGGAGCCACGGTGAAGTACTGCAAGACCTTTACCAGGTGCAGGAGCCACGGTGACGTACTGCAAGACCTTGTACCAGGTGCAGGAGCCACGGTGACGTACTGCAAGACCTTGTACCAGGTGCAGGAGCCACGGTGAAGTACTGCAAGACCTTGTACCAGGTGCAGGAGCCACGGTGAAGTACTGCAAGACCTTTTACCAGGTGCAGGAGCCACGGTGAAGTACTGCAAGACCTTGTACCAGGTGCAGGAGCCACGGTGAAGTACTGCAAGACCTTGTACCAGGTGCAGGAGCCACGGTGAAGTGCTGTAAGACCATGTACCAGGTGCAGGAGCCACGGTGAAGTGCTGTAAGACCTTGTACCAGGTGCAGGAGCCACGGTGAAGTGCTGTAAGACCTTGTACCAGGTGCAGGAGCCACGGTGAAGTGCTGTAAGACCTTGTACCAGATGCAGAAGCCACGGTGAGTTACTGCAAGACCTTGTATCAGGTGCAGGAGCCACAGTGAGTTACTATAAGCCCTTATACCAGGTGCAGGAGCCACAGTGAGGTACTACAAGATCTTGCACCAGGTGCAGGAGCCATAGTGAGGTACTACAAGACCTTGTACCAGGGGCAGGAGCCACAGTGAGGTACTACAAGATCTTGCACCAGGTGCAGGAGCCACAGTGAGGTACTACAAGACCTTGTACCAGGGGCAGGAGCCACAGTGAGGTACTACAAGACCTTGTACCAGGTGCAGGAGCCACAGTGAGGTACGACAAGACCTTGTACCAGGTGCAGGAGCCATAGTGAGGTACTACAAGACCTTGTACCAGGTGCAGGAGCCATAGTGAGGTACTACAAGACCTTGTACCAGGTGCAGGAGCCACAGTGAGGTACGACAAGACCTTGTACCAGGTGCAGGAGCCACAGTGAGGTACGACAAGACCTTGTACCAGGTGCAGGAGCCATAGTGAGGTACTACAAGACCTTGTACCAGGTGCAGGAGCCACAGTGAGGTACTACAAGACCTTGTACCAGGTGCAGGAGCCACAGTGAGGTACTACAAGACCTTGTACCAGGTGCAGGAGCCACAGTGAGGTACTACAAGACCTTGTACCAGGTGCAGGAGCCACAGTGAGGTACTACAAGACCTTGTACCAGGTGCAGGAGCCACAGTGAGGTACTACAAGACCTTGTACCAGGTGCAGGAGCCACAGTGAGGTACTGCAAGACCTTGTACCAGGTGCAGGAGCCACAGTGAGGTACTACAAGACCTTGTACCAGGTGCAGGAGCCACGGTGAGGTACGACAAGACCTTGTACCAGGTGCAGGAGCCACAGTGAGGTACTGCAAGACCTTGTACCAGGTGCAGGAGCCACAGTGAGGTACTACAAGACCTTGTACCAGGTGCAGGAGCCACAGTGAGGTACTACAAGACCTTGTACCAGGTGCAGGAGCCACAGTGAGGTACTACAAGACCTTGTACCAGGTGCAGGAGCCACGGTGAGGTACGACAAGACCTTGTACCAGGTGCAGGAGCCACAGTGAGGTACTGCAAGACCTTGTACCAGGTGCAGGAGCCACAGTGAGGTACTGCAAGACTTCAGAGAGTATCAAGAACCTTTTTCATAAGTTGACAACTAAGTGAGTACAGTTAGGTGTGTGTGTGTGTGTGTGTGTACTCACCTAGTTGTGGTTGCAGGGGTAGATTCATAGCTCCTGGCCCCCGTCTCTTCACTGGCCTCTACTAGGTCACTCTTTTCCTGCGCCATGAGCTTTATCATACCTCGTCTTAAAGCTATGTATGGATTCTGCCTCCACTACATCACTTGCCAGACTATTCCACTTCCCGACCACTCTGTGACTGAAGAAATACTTCCTAACATCTCTGTGATTTATCTGAGTCTTCAACTTCCAAGGGCCCCTTGTTGCTGTGTCCCATTGAACATCCTGGTCTCTGTCCACCTTTGTCAGATATTCCTTCCCACTGTGTGACTGAAGAAATACTCCTAACTTTGTGTGTTGTGTGTGTGAGTCTTCAACTTCCAATTGCATGAACGTTTTGGAATTACAGTGTCATGTATATAAAAATATCAGAATGATTATAGTGAGCGTCTCGTTCAGGACGAGTATGAGTGATGTTTGTACTTGTAAGTGAATCGTAATTAAGACTTAATATTACTACATGACGGCGTCAAGAGTGGCACATACTACTACAAGAAGCTTTACCATCAGGAGAAACTTACTCTCTACCTTCATACTTGTCTACAAGGCGCTATTTTACGTAGCTTTCACTACGACTTTAAGAATGAGTTGAGACATACAGCTGGAAGATAACATAAGTTGAGATTAAGTTTCCGCTTGGCGCTTTAAGTGTGGTAAGTGTCAGCAGCGAGTACCTCCACCCAGACTGTCAGCAGCGAGTACCTTCACCCAGACTGTCAGCAGCGAGTACCTACACCCAGACTGTCAGCAGCCAGTACCTCCACCCAGACTGTCAGCAGCGAGTACCTCCACCCAGACTGTCAGCAGCGAGTACCTCCACCCAGACTGTCAGCAGCAGTACCTCCACCCAGACTGTCAGCAGCGAGTACCTCCACCCAGACTGTCAGCAGCGAGTACCTCCACCCAGACTGTCAGCAGCGAGTACCTCCACCCAGACTGTCAGCAGCGAGTACCTCCACCCAGACTGTCAGCAGCGAGTACCTCCACCCAGACTGTCAGCAGCGAGTACCTCCACCCAGACTTCCCGACTCAGCCAGCGAGTACCTTCACCCAGACTGTCAGCAGCGAGTACCTCACCAGACTGTCAGCAGTGTCTCACCAGACTGTCAGCAGCGAGTACCCTCACCCAGATTGTCAGCAGCGAGTACCCTCACCCAGACTGTCAGCAGCGAGTACCTTCACCCAGACTGTCAGCAGCGAGTACCCTCACCCAGACTGTCAGCAGCGAGTACCCTCACCCAGACTGTCAGCAGCGAGTACCCTCACCCAGACTGTCAGCAGCGAGTATCTTCACCCAGACTGTCAGCAGCGAGTACCCTCACCCAGACTGTCAGCAGCGAGTACCCTCACCCAGACTGTCAGCAGCGAGTACCTTCACCCAGACTGTCAGCAGCGAGTACCTTCACCCAGACTGTCAGCAGCGAGTACCCTCACCCAGACTGTCAGCAGCGAGTACCTTCACCCAGACTGTCAGCAGCGAGTACCTTCACCCAGACTGTCAGCAGCGAGTACCTTCACCCAGACTGTCAGCAGCGAGTACCCTCACCCAGACTGTCAGCAGCGAGTACCCTCACCCAGACTGTCAGCAGCGAGTACCTTCACCCAGACTGTCAGCAGCGAGTACCCTCACCCAGACTGTCAGCAGCGAGTACCCTCACCCAGAATGTCAGCAGCGAGTACCTTCACCCAGACTGTCAGCAGCGAGTACCTTCACCTAGACTGTCAGCAGCGAGTACCTTCACCCAGACTGTCAGCAGCGAGTACCTTCACCCACTGTCAGCAGCGAGTACCTCACCCAGACTGTCAGCAGCGAGTACCCTCACCCAGACTGTCAGCAGCGAGTACCTTCACCCAGACTGTCAGCAGCGAGTACCCTCACCCAGACTGTCAGCAGCGAGTACCTTCACCCAGACTGTCAGCAGCGAGTACCTTCACCCAGACTGTCAGCAGCGAGTACACCATCACCCAGACTGTCAGCAGCGAGTACCTTCACCCAGACTGTCAGCAGCGAGTACCTTCACCCAGACTGTCAGCAGCGAGTACCTTCACCCAGACTGTCAGCAGCGAGTACCCTCACCCAGACTGTCAGCAGCGAGTACCTTCACCCAGACTGTTAGCAGCGAGTACCCTCACCCAGACTGTCAGCAGCGAGTACCTTCACCCAGACTCTCAGCAGCGAGTACCTTCACCCAGACTGTCAGCAGCGAGTACCCTCACCCAGACTGTCAGCAGCGAGTACCCTCACCCAGACTGTCAGCAGCGAGTACCTTCACCCAGACTGTCAGCAGCGAGTACCCTCACCCAGACTGTCAGCAGCGAGTACCCTCACCCAGACTGTCAGCAGCGAGTACTCTCACCCAGACTGTCAGCAGCGAGTACCTTCACCCAGAATGTCAGCAGCGAGTACCCTCACCCAGACTGTCAGCAGCGAGTACCTTCACCCAGACTGTCAGCAGCGAGTACACCTTCACCCAGACTGTCAGCAGCGAGTACCTTCACCCAGACTGTCAGCAGCGAGTACCTTCACCCAGACTGTCGAGCGAGTACCTTCCCCAGACTGTCAGCAGCGAGTACCTTCAACCAGACTGTCAGCAGCGAGTACCTTCAACCAGACTGTCAGCAGCGAGTACCTCACCAGACTGTCAGCAGCGAGTACCTTCTCCCAGACTGTCAGCAGCGAGTACCTTCTCCCAGACTGTCAGCAGCGAGTACCTTCACCCAGACTGTCAGCAGCGAGTACCTTCAACCAGACTGTCAGCAGCGAGTACCTTCTCCAGACTGTCAGCAGCGAGTACCTTCAACCAGACTGTCAGCAGCGAGTACCTCTCCCAGACTGTCAGCAGCGAGTACCTTCTCCCAGACTGTCAGCAGCGAGTACCTTCACCCAGACTGTCAGCAGCGAGTACACCTTCAACCAGACTGTCAGCAGCGAGTACCTTCTCCCAGACTGTTAGCAGCGAGTACCTTCAACCAGACTGTCAGCAGCGAGTACCTTCACCCAGACTGTCAGCAGCGAGTACCTTCACCCAGACTGTCAGCAGCGAGTACACCTTCACCCAGACTGTCAGCAGCGAGTACCTTCTCCCAGACTGTCAGCAGCGAGTACCTTCAACCAGACTGTCAGCAGCGAGTACCTTCAACCAGACTGTCAGCAGCGAGTACCCTCACCCAGACTGTCAGCAGCGAGTACCTTCTCCCAGACTGTCAGCAGCGAGTACCTTCTCCCAGACTGTCAGCAGCGAGTACCTTCACCCAGACTGTCAGCAGCGAGTACACCTTCAACCAGACTGTCAGCAGCGAGTACCTTCTCCCAGACTGTCAGCAGCGAGTACCTTCAACCAGACTGTCAGCAGCGAGTACCTTCTCCCAGACTGTCAGCAGCGAGTACCTTCTCCCAGACTGTCAGCAGCGAGTACCTTCACCCAGACTGTCAGCAGCGAGTACCTTCTCCCAGACTGTTAGCAGCGAGTACCTTCAACTAGACTGTCAGCAGCGAGTACCTTCACCCAGACTGTCAGCAGCGAGTACCTTCACCCAGACTGTCAGCAGCGAGTACCTCCACCCAGACTGTCAGCAGCGAGTACCTGCACCCAGACTGTCAGCAGCGAGTACCTTCACCCAGACTGTCAGCAGCGAGTACCCTCACCCAGACTGTCAGCAGCGAGTACACCTTCACCCAGACTGTCAGCAGCGAGTACACCCTCACCCAGACTGTCAGCAGCGAATACACCTTCACCCAGACTGTCAGCAGCGAGTAGACCCTCACTCAGACTGTCAGCAGCGAGTACACCTTCACCCAGACTGTCAGCAGCGAGTACCTTCACCCAGACTGTCTTCATGATGCTCAACACAGCTTCATTTAAATAAATGAAGGTACTCTTCCCTTATATCTAACTTAATTACCTCCCATTTCCCAGTTGTATCATGCCTACTGCATCAGCAGTTCCCCTACGAACGTAATCATAATAATAATACAAAATATAGTAATTATAATAATAATAATAAAAATTATAGTAATTATAATAATAAAAATTATAATAATATTAATAATAATAATAATAATAATAATAATAATAATAATAATAATAATAATTTAAGGAAGCGGGAAACACTAGAGATGTACACAGAATTTTCAAAACTGACGTTACATAGAATTTCGAACACAGTCGATATTTCTGAACACTTTCTTTACGTACTCATAATTTTGATCTTAATGTTTTTCATATATTTTATCATTGCTGTTAATTAGAATTTTGAACACTTACCCTTACTACACTGAGACCTGACCCTATAACACGTTCACTGAGACCTGACCCTATAACACGTTCACTGAGACCTGACCCTATAACACGTTCACTGAGACCTGACCCTATAACACGTTCACTGAGACCTGACCCTATAACACGTTCACTGAGACCTAACCCTATAACACGTTCACTGAGACCTGACCCTATAACACGTTCACTGAGACCTGACCCTATAACACGTTCACTGAGACCTGACCCTATAACACGTTCACTGAGACCTGACCCTATAACACGTTCACTGAGACTTGACCCTATAACACGTTCAATGAGACCTGACCCTATAACACGTTCACTGAGACCTGACCCTATAACACGTTCACTGAGACCTGACCCTATAACACGTTCACTGAGACTTGACCCTATAACACGTTCACTGAGACCTGACCCTATAACACGTTCACTGAGACCTGACCCTATAACACGTTCACTGAGACCTGACCCTATAACACGTTCACTGAGACCTGACCCTATAACACGTTCACTGAGACCTGACCCTATAACACGTTCACTGAGACCTGACCCTTTAACACATTCACTGAGACCTGACCCTTTAACACATTCACTGAGACCTGACCCTATAACACATTTACTGAGACCTGACCCTATAACACATTCACTGAGACCTGACCCTATAACACGTTCACTGAGACCTGACCCTATAACACGTTCACTGAGACCTGACCCTATAACACGTTCACTGAGACCTGACCCTATAACACGTTCACTGAGACCTAACCCTATAACACATTCACTGAGACCTGACCCTATAACACGTTCACTGAGACCTAACCCTATAACACATTCACTGAGACCTGACCCTATAACACATTCACTGAGACCTGACCCTATAACACATTCACTGAGACCTAACCCTATAACACATTCACTGAGACCTAACCCTATAACACGTTCACTGAGACCTAACCCTATAACACATTCACTGAGACCTAACCCTATAACACATTCACTGAGACCTGACCCTATAACACGTTCACTGAGACCTGACCCTATAACACGTTCACTGAGGCCTGACCCTATAACACGTTCACTGAGACCTGACCCTATAACACGTTCACTGAGACCTAACCCTATAACACGTTCACTGAGACCTGACCCTATAACACGTTCACTGAGACCTGACCCTATAACACGTTCACTGAGACCTGACCCTATAACACGTTCACTGAGACCTAACCCTATAACACATTCACTGAGACCTGACCCTATAACACATTCACTGAGACCTAACCCTATAACACGTTCACTGAGACCTGACCCTATAACACGTTCACTGAGACCTGACCCTATAACACATTCACTGAGACCTAACCCTATAACACATTCACTGAGACCTGACCCTATAACACGTTCACTGAGACCTGACCCTATAACACGTTCACTGAGGCTTGACCCTATAACACGTTCACTGAGACCTGACCCTATAACACATTCACTGAGACCTGACCCTATAACACGTTCACTGAGACCTGACCCTATAACACGTTCACTGAGACCTGACCCTATAACACGTTCACTGAGACCTGACCCTATAACACGTTCAATGAGACCTGACCCTATAACACGTTCACTGAGACCTGACCCTATAACACGTTCACTGAGACCTGACCCTATAGCACATTCACTGAGACCTGACCCTATAACACGTTCACTGAGACCTGACCCTATAACACGTTCACTGAGACCTGACCCTATAACACGTTCACTGAGACCTGACCCTATAACACGTTCACTGAGACCTGACCCTATAACACATTCACTGAGACCTGACCCTATAACACATTCACTGAGACCTGACCCTATAACACGTTCACTGAGACCTGACCCTATAACACGTTCACTGAGACCTGACCCTATAACACGTTCACTGAGACCTGACCCTATAACACGTTCACTGAGACTTGACCCTATAACACGTTCACTGAGACCTGACCCTATAACACGTTCACTGAGACCTGACCCTTTAACACGTTCACTGAGACCTGACCCTATACAGGTTCACTGAGACCTGACCCTATACATGTTCACTGAGACCTGACCCTATAACACGTTCACTGAGACCTGACCCTATACAGGTTCACTGAGTCCTGACCCTATACAGGTTCACTGAGACCTGACCCTATACATGTTCACTGAGACCTAACCCTATAACACGTTCACTGAGACCTGACCCTATACAGGTTCACTGAGTCCTTACCCTATACAGGTTCACTGAGGCCTGACCCTATACAGGTTCACTGAGACCTGACCCTATACAGGTTCACTGAGGCCTGACCCTATACAGGTTCACTGAGACCTGACCCTATACGGGTTCACTGAGACCTGACCCTATACGGGTTCACTGAGACCTGACCCTATACAGGTTCACTGAGACCTGACCCTATACAGGTTCACTGAGACCTGACCCTATACAGGTTCACTGAGACCTGACCCTTCACCTGACAACCAGTCTTACCACTGGAGTGACAGTAATAACACGATACGTCGAAATTTGCAATAAAATAACGTTTTACCACATTTTTCTATATTTTTAAATATTTTTCCATATTTAAAAAAAAATATATGAAAAGTCCATAAAAATATATATTATTGAATACTATTTCGGCGTTTCAAAATAGTTGCGGACATTTTTTGAAATATTTTAATTTTCATGTAGAATATGTCGATTGTAAATGACATAACAGAGAGGCTAGTCCCCCGTTATTAGTTATTTACAATCGACATATTGTAGCTAAAAAATTAAATATATGTCAAAAAATGTCTCCAACTACAGTGGTACCCCGGATTTCGTACAGCTCCCAGCTCGAACAATTATGTACAGCTTTTGTAAGTGTATTTTGGGGGTCTGAAACGGACTAATCTAATTTACATTATTCCTTATAGGAACAAATTCATTCGGTAATGACACTCGAACAGTATTCTGGAACGAATTATTGACGAAATCCGGGGTACCACTGTACTCTGAAACGTGGAAATATTCAATAATAATATAAATATATTTTTTATGGACTTTTCATGAGTTTTTAAAAATATGTAAGATATTTAAAAAATTATAGAAAAATGTGCTAAAAGGTTATTTTATTGCATATTTGGACGCTTCGTGTTATTACTATCACTGCAGTCATACAGACGTGAAGGTTGTGTAAGACGCGGCTCTTGCTGGTAAGAGAGTCCTACAACTAGCAGGCCAGTGTGCTAACAACTGCACCATGCTCTACCACACAATGTACGGTAGTTAAAGCCTGAGGACCGGCTTGCCACTGGTTCGACTCTGGGTCGTTCGATGAGTCCAGATATACGGAGTGTAAAGACTATAACTTATCCCCGATCTGGGGAAAGTAAATATAAAGTGTAATTTAGAACAGTGAGAAAATATATAATTGAAAATAACTGTATGTTGGTCGATAGAGCGAAGTTTTAACATTAAATATTAATATCCTTATAGCACAAAAAATATATATAAAGAGCTGCAAAATACTTGAAAACTTCATTTTAGACAAGAAAACTCGCTTAAGAACCCAATAAAAGTTACTCAATATACACATTAATAGAATGTTGGTTTTATAGCTCGACTGATGATCGTTGACAAAATCAATATAGTGACCAAGCCACAACGTTAGGTTTGTAACGTATGGATGATAAAGTGTTGACCTGGCCCAGCTTACCTTCACACTATAATAACCAGATAAACTAGACGTTTTATTTGATGTGTTACAGGCTCGCCCATGTTAATATCTCTGATTTTGGAATTAAGACTGAAAATTTCGATTTTATTAATAGGTACCGATATAAACATTGTGATGGTTAAAAATGTTTCTTTAGATGTTTGTTTGTTTGTGTTTGATTCACGATTACTCTGAAGGAATTTTATTGTTATTTTTCAATTATATTCGAAATATATAATGCTTACCAGCTTTCAAAAGTGAAAGACATGTTCAAATGTTCATTGAAAACTTTCGCCTGGGGAAAGGTATTCCCATATCAAGTGTTATATGCTAATTTTAATTTTATTCACATATCAGACACTGAAAGACGAAAAAAAAAATCCAGAAAAACAATGTAAAAAAAGGTCAGGTCTTAGGTATTTATGAATGAGTGTAAAGTTACGTTGGTACTGTTTACCTCTGATTACTTCTAACTTAACCTGGTTTAAGTTAGGCCGACTATGATCTGTACGCTAGAATATAACTTTGAGGCTGAAGACACGACGTAGACATTAACCCAGGATAGTAAGTTAAACATGGCGACTGACACGGAAGTGACCGCCAGTGTCAGTGATGTTGAAAATTATATAAAATACCGACAAGTTGATGATTAAGACACATGTGCAACAGTTGGGTGTCTTTATTGTTGAAACGTTTCGCCTACACAGCAGGCTTCTTCAGTCAAATACAGAGGCGACAGTGTAGTAGTGAAGTGAAGAAGTAATCAGTCCATCAACCTTGTAGAAATAGTATTTGAGGTGGTCAGTCCCTCAGCCTGGAGAAGAGTTCAGCTCCATGGAGCTCCAATACTATTTCTCCAAGGTTGATGGACTGATTACTACTTCATTTCACTACTACACCTGTTGCCTCTGTATTTGACTGAAGAAGCCTACTGTGTGGGCGAAACGTTTCAACAATAAAGACACCTAACTGTTGCACCTGTGTCTTACTCATCAGTATTAGTAAAGGCAATCAAAATACCTACCGTATAAAGATGTAACAATACATTATTATTATTTAATCGGGGAACGGGTGGGGCTTGAACCCATGGCAAGTGAGTCCTAAAACACGCAGGCCAGTGCGCTAACCACTGGGTCAGCTGGCTCTAATAAAATCTATCCAACTCTTGTACCACCGTCCCCTGATTTGTTTACAATCGTGTTACTAAGACCCGCGTCAGGAAGCACTTGTCCTGTTTCCTGACAAACCTTACCAACCAACAAATATTTTGTGTTAGTCTGACTCTGTAAATGGTCCAAGTCAGACCGAAACGTCGTACAGGTACATCCAGAGTGTTACAAAACATGATGTACAGGTACATCCAGTGTTACAAGACATGTTGTACTGGTACATCCAGAGTGTTACAAGACATGTTGTACTGGTACATCCAGAGTGTTACAAGATATGATGTACAGGTACATCCAGAGTGTTACAAGACATGTTGTACTGGTACATCCAGTGTTACAAGACATGTTGTACTGGTACATCCAGAGTGTTACAAGACATGCTGTACAGGTTCATCAAGAGTGTTACAAGACATGATGTACAGGTACATCCAGAGTGTTACAAGACATGTTGTACTGGTACATCCAGTGTTACAAGACATGTTGTACTGGTACATCCAGAGTGTTACAAGACATGCTGTACAGGTACATCAAGAGTGTTACAAGACATGCTGTACAGGTACATCCAGAGTGTTACAAGACATGTTGTACTGGTACATCCAGAGTGTTACAAGACATGCTGTACTGGTACATCCAGAGTGTTACAAGACATGGTGTACTGGTACATCCAGAGTGTTACAAGACATGTTGTACAGGTACATCCAGAGTGTTACAAGACATGCTGTACAGGTACATCCAGAGTGTTACAAGACATGGTGTACTGGTACATCCAGAGTGTTACAAGACATGTTGTACAGGTACATCCAGAGTGTTACAAGACATGCTGTACTGGTACATCCAGAGTGTTACAAGACATGCTGTACAGGTACATCCAGAGTGTTACAAGACATGTTGTACTGGTACATCCAGAGTGTTAAGACATGCTGTACTGGTACATCCAGAGTGTTACAAGACATGCTGTACAGGTACATCCAGAGTGTTACAAGACATGTTGTACTGGTACATCCAGAGTGTTACAAGACATGTTGTACTGGTACATCCAGAGTGTTACAAGACATGTTGTACTGGTACATCCAGTGTTACAAGACATGTACTGGTACATCCAGAGTGTTACAAGACATGTTGTACTGGTACATCCAGAGTGTTACAAGACATGCTGTACAGGTACATACAGAGTGTTACAAGACATGCTGTACTGGTACATCCAGAGTGTTACAAGACATGCTGTACTGGTACATCCAGAGTGTTACAAGACATGTTGTACTGGTACATCCAGTGTTACAAGACATGTACTGGTACATCCAGAGTGTTACAAGACATGTACTGGTACATCCAGAGTGTTACAAGACATGTACTGGTACATCCAGTGTTACAAGACATGTACTGGTACATCCAGAGTGTTACAAGACATGCTGTAATGATACATCCAGTGTTACAAGACATGCTGTACTGGCACATCCAGTGTTACAAGATATGCTGTACTAGTACAAGCATACAGTACCAAGAAATATTTTTATGTTAGTGTGTTGGTTAATGCACTCTTTATCATGCAGGTAATGCTTGCCTTCAACATGCAACAGGCAAGGTGTTGCACATGTGCCTCAGCAAATATGTACCGCGTTGCAGGTGTCTAGGTGGTGAAGCACTTGTAGCGTGTTGCAGGCATCTGGGTGTTGCAGGCATCTGGGTGTTACAGACATCTGGGTGTTTCAGTCATCTAGGTGTTGCAGGCATCTGGGTGTTGCAGACATCTGGGTGTTGCAGACCTCTGGGTGTTACAGACATCTTGGTGTTGTAGGTGTCTGAGTATTAGCACATGCAACAAGCCAAGAGTCACATATGTATTGCAGCACACGAAGCGTGTTACAAGCGTCTGGGTGTTGCTAACAATTATACAACAGAGATAGTCAACCAGAAGTGATGTGATCTCTGACGGGACAAGTGAAGAGACAAGCCAAGGTTGTGGAGCACCAGTCCACCATGAACCTCACAGCACACTGACTTCACCACCAGCACTACCACCACCACCACCATCACTACCACCACCACTATTACTCATCCATCACCGACACAAAAAAAAACATTCTGTATTCTTCCCTTCATTCAGAGTAGTACATCAATAAACTATAAATCGCACCCTATACAGACAAGTCCATTGTGGTATGTGGGCGTATCCTCTTTGTATGTGTGTGTGTGTACTCACCTAATTGTGGTTGCAGGGGTCGAGTCATAGCTCCTGGCCCTGTCTCTTCACTAGTTGCTACTAGGTCACTTTCACTCCCTACTCCATAAGCTTTATCATATCTCTTCGTAAAACTATGTATAGTTCCTGTCTCCACTACATCACATTCCAGACTATTCCCCTTCCTGACAACTCTATGACTGAAGAAGTACTTCCTAACTTCCCTGTGACTCAACTGAGTCTTTAACTTCCAATTGTGTCCCCTTGTTGCTATGTCCTATCTCTGGAACATCCTGTCTCTGTCTACCTTGTCGATTCCTCTCAGTATTTTATATGTCGTTATCATATCCCTCCTATCTTTTCTGTCCTCCAGTGTCGTCAGGTCGAGTTCGCTTAACCTCTCCTCGTAGGACATGCCCCTTAGCTCCGAGACTAGTCTCGTTGCAAACCTTTGGCTAGGCGTGGGTTCCAAACTGGTGCTGCATACTCTAATATGGGCCTGACGTACACGGTGTACAGAGTCCTGAACGATTCCTTACCGAGATGTCGGATGCTATTCTTAGGTTTGCTAGGCGCCCATATGCTGCAGCAGTTATTTGGTTGATGTGCGCTCAGGAGATGTACTTGGTATCATACTCGCCCTAAGATTCTTTTTCTTGAGTGAGGTTTGTAGTCTTTGGTCTCCTAGACTGTACTCTGTCCGCGGTCTTCTTTGCCCTTCCCCAATCTTCATGATTTTGCACTTGGTGAGATTGAAATTCAGGAGCCAGTTTCTGGACCAGGCTTGCAGCCTGTCCAGAATCTAGATCCCTTTGTAGTCCTGCCTGGTCCTTCTCCGAGTGAATTCTCCTCTTTAATTTCACACCGTCTGCAAAAAGGGACACTTCTGAACCTATTCCTTCTGTCATGTCGTTCACATATACCAGGAACAGCACCGGTCCTAGGACTGACCCCTGAGGAACCCCGCTCGTCACGGGCGCCCACTCTGTGTGTGTGCACGTGTATGTGTGTGTGTGTGTGTGTGTGTGTGAGTGTGTGTGTGTGTGTGTGTGTGTGTGTGTGTGTACGCCCGTGGTTTATGTCTTTTTGAGCCGTATCGAATCTAGTCTTAAAACTATGTAAGAAGTTCTCCCTGCTATTCAAAGATTGGAAATATACGTCAACTGTGTTTATAACATCCAAGTCGGTCTCCTTGAGCCTGGTCCTATCATTACGGCCTTCCCTTATCCACAGTTTAAATTCTGAATACTTTATATGTCATGATTATATCCTCCACGCTCCTCTCTTCAAGGGGCCTCAAGTTCATTCCCTGGAGTCTTTCCTCACTGTACACACAACTCAGAACTGGGATTAGTCTAGATGCAAACTTTTGTAACTTTTTAAGATTATGAACCAAGTTGGTGGTGGGGACTCTAAAATAGGCGCCTGAGGCAAGTAACATTTCTGATAGTTAGGGTTGAAGGCAGCCAAGACACAAACAACTTGCACCAGTAAGAACTCGTCTGTATGTTGTTTAGTTAACTAGCATTGGAATTTACTTGGAATAATGATGAACTTAAATCATACCATTCATATGCTGCGGCAATACGTTCACCGTGATGTGTACTCTTAGATCATGTTCATTCATTGATACTTGCACGCTCTCTTCTCTCAGTCTGTACTCCACGTCCAACAGGCTCTCTTCTCTCAGTCTGTACTCCACGTCCAACAGGCTCTCTTCTCTCAGTCTGTACTCCACGTCCAACACGCTCTCTTCTCTCAGTCTGTACTCCACGTCCAACACGCTCTCTTCTCTCAGTCTGTACTCCACGTCCAACACGCTCTCTTCTCTCAGTCTGTACTCCGTCCAACACGCTCTCTTCTCTCAGTCTGTACTCCACGTCCAACACGCTCTCTTCTCTCAGTCTGTACTCCACGTCCAACACGCTCTCTTCTCTCAGTCTGTACTCCACGTCCAACAGGCTCTCTTCTCTCAGTCTGTACTCCACGTCCAACAGGCTCTCTTCTCTCAGTCTGTACTCCACGTCCAACACGCTCTCTTCTCTCAGTCTGTACTCCACGTCCAACACGCTCTCTTCTCTCAGTCTGTACTCCACGTCCAACACGCTCTCTTCTCTCAGTCTGTACTCCACGTCCAACACGCTCTCTTCTCTCAGTCTGTACTCCACGTCCAACACGCTCTCTTCTCTCAGTCTGTACTCCACGTCCAACACGCTCTCTTTTCTCAGTCTGTACTCCACGTCCAACACGCTCTCTTCTCTCAGTCTGTACTCCACGTCCAACACGCTCTCTTCTCTCAGTCTGTACTCCACGTCCAACACGCTCTCTTCTCTCAGTCTGTACTCCACGTCCAACACGCTCTCTTCTCTCAGTCTGTACTCCACGTCCAACACGCTCTCTTCTCTCAGTCTGTACTCCACGTCCAGTCTTCGTTCTACTCCTTGAAGTTTATTATCCTTCACTTATTAATATAGAACTTTAGTAGCCACTTATTTGATCACCTCTGTAACCTGTCTAACTCTTCCTGGAGGTCATCATTCTCTTCTGTTCGGATTCTTATCAATAGTTTCACATCATAAACAGAGACACATAGATCTTGATCCCATCTGACAGGTAATTTACCTATACCCGGAAAAAGTAATGCGCTAATACTAATCTTTGAGGGACCCCACTTATTGTTTTGTGTCTTTCAGATACTTCTTGATCCTGTGGATGACTTTCCTTCTTTTACCTCTGTTATTCTACCTTTTGGATCAGTATCTGACAAGAAACCACGTCAAATATTTTCTTGCAGTTCAGGAAGATGCAGTCCAAGATTCCTTGTTTTTCTTACTTTATATCCAGTAGGTTCGTCAGACAGGATTTACCTTATCTCAGTCATGTTTGTATTCACTGATGAAACTCCTCTACGGTATCATCTTGCTGACAATTTCCTCCATTAATGTAATACCAGGTGTAAGGAATATGCTTCCTAAATATAAAGCTTATTACATTCCACTTACCAAAGTTAATTACACTCCACTTAGCAAATACCATTCAGTTTACCTCTTTAGGTAGAATACTTCCTTTATTTTAGAAATGCTATAAAATACCGATAAGTTGAAGAGTAAGACATATGGGAAACAATTATCTTTATTTTTTATTAAAACATTTCGTGTTAGGCTTCTTTAGTTACATATAGAGGCGAATAAATTGGAGACAGGTGGAGTAGTGGCGAGGTCAAGAAGATGTAATCAGTCCATCAACCTTGGAGAAGTGATTTTTGAGGTGGTCAGTCCCTCAGCCTGAAGAAGAGTTCAGCTTCATAGTCAGGAACAATGTGAAGGTGAAGCCTGAGAATGCAGTCTCATATGCTGCCGAAGGTGATGCGTGAAAGGTCTCGAAGACGTTACAGGAAACCGGGTTCACTGGTAGAAACACACTGAGGAGCACTATAGCAAGCCTACTGGCCCAGATGACACTCTTCAGGTTGCTTGTTCTATCTAGGGTGGAATATTGCTGCACACTAATGCCACCTTTGAAATTACTGACCTAGAAAATGTACAGAGAACTTTCACAGCTTCAATTCTCTTCCATCATAATCGTTACTGCCTCTTCTGCTTGCTTTCCTGATTTATCCTATCCTCTATGCCATATATTTCTTCCAAATTTTGTGATCCTTGCTTTGTCGTACCTATACACCTAGCTGAGCAACGGGCTGTCTGTGTATTTTGTGGGGGGTGAAAGCCGGGTTGCTGGAGTCTCTCTCTCGTCATTACCGGACGCAGATTAAGCCTAAACTAGTTCGTGTGTTAAATGGCTCACACAGGTTTATCACTCCCAATGAAGAATGAGACACTTGTGCAACATTTGGGAATCTTCAATGAGGAAACATTTCGCCACACAGTGGCTTCATCAGTCCACTACAAATAGGAACAGTAGAAAAAGAAGAATTTAAGGTAATCAGTCCCTTAAGTTAGAATCGATGTGTTCAGTTCATCAGTCTTGAAGTGTCAGTTTTTAAACTATTTATCACAGTGCTCCTAATAAATACAATAATAACAATAATTATTATAATAATCTGTATTTTGTTTAGTCTTTACATCATGTCTGATACAAATATTATCTTGGCCTCTTTACGCTCTATATCAAGTGTTTCCCTCACCTCCAGTGTCTTCCCTCACCTCCAGTGTCTTCCCTCACCTCCAGTGTCTTCCCTCACCTCCAGTGTCTTCCCTCACCTCCAGTGTCTTCCCTGCCACTCTCCGTCTTCTATATATTTCCCATATTCTTTGGGTTCACTTGTTAGAGGTAGTTCAAGGGATGGATAACCCACACGGTGGCACTGTAATGGTTACCCAACTGCTGGCACCAGGGATTGTGACCACCCACTGACTGGTACTAGTACTGGTGACCACCCACTGACTGGTACTAGTACTGGTGACCACCCACTGACTGGTACTAGTACTGGTGACCACCCCCTGACTGGTACTAGTAATGGTGACCACCCACTGAATGGTACTAGTACTGGTGACCACCCACTGACTGGTACTAGTACTGGTGACCACCCACTGACTGGTACTAGTACTGGTGACCACCCACTGACTGGTACTAGTACTGGTGACCACCTACTGACTCCTACTAGTACTGGTGACCATCCACTGACTGGTACTAGTACTGGTGACCACCCATTGACTGGTACTAGTACTGGTGACCTCCCACTGACTGGTACTAGTACTGGTGACCACCTACTGACTGGTACTAGTACTGGTGACCACCCACTGACTGGTACTAGTACTGGTGACCACCCACTGACTGGTACTAGTACTGGTGACCACCCACTGACTGGTACTGGTGACCACCCATTGACTGGTACTGGTGACCACCCACTGACTGGTACTGGTGACCACCCACTGAGTGGTACTAGTACTGGTGACCACCCACTGGCTGGTACTAGTACTGGTGACCAACCACTGACTGGTACTAGTACTGGTGACTACCCACTAGATGGAACCGGTACTGTGGACCACCCACAGGCTGGTACTGGTACTGTGGACCACCCACTGGTACTAGTACTGGTGACTACCCACTGACTGGTACTAGTACTGGTGACTACCCACTAGCTGGTACTGTGGACCACCCACTGGATGGTACTGTGGACCACCCACTTGCTGGTACTGATACAATGGAATGGACCACCCACTGACTGGTACTAGTACTGGTGACTACCCACTGACTGGTACTAGTACTGGAGACTACCCACTGACTGGTACTGCTACTGTAGACCACCCACTGGCTGGTACTGGTACTGAGGACCACCCACTCACTGATACGAGTACTGGTGACTACCCACTAGCTGGTACTGTGGACCACCCACTGACTGGTATTAGTACTGGTGACCACCCACTGACTGATACTAGAACTTGTGACCACCCACTGACTGGTACTATGACTACCCACAAGCTGGTACTGTGGACCACCCACTGGCTGGTACTAGTACTGTGGACCACCCACTGACTGGTACTAGTACTGGTGACCACCCACTGACTGGTACTAGTACGGTGACCACCCACTGACTGTACTGTACTGGACCACACCACTGGCTGGTACTGTTGGACTACCCACTGACTGGTATAGTACTGGTGACTACCCACTAGCTGGTACTGACAACCCACTGGCTGGTACTGTGGAAGACCCACCGACTGGTATTAGTACTGGTGTCCACCCACTGACTGATACTAGAACTTGTGACCACCCACTGACTGGTACTAGTACTGTGGACCACCCACTGACTGGTACTAGTACTGGTGACCACCCACTGACTGGTACTAGTACTGGTGACTACCCACTGACTGGTATTAATACTGTGGACCACCCACTGACTGGTACTAGTACTGGTGACCACCCACTGACTGGTACTAGTACTGGTGACCACCCACTGACTGGTACTAGTACTGGTGAGCACCTACTGACTGGTACTAGTACTGGTTACCACCCACTGACTGGTACTAGTACTGGTGACCACCCACTGACTGGTACTAGTACTGGTGACCACTCACTGACTGGTACTATGACTACCCACAAGCTGATACTGGTACTGTGGACCACCCACTGGCTAGTACTAGCACTGTGGACCACCCACTGACTGAAATTAGTACTGTGGACCACCCACTGACTTGTACTAGTACTGTGGACAACCCACTGACTGGTACTAGTACTGGTTACCACCCACTTACTGGTACTAGTACTGGTGACTATGCACTAGCTGGTACTGGTACTGTGACCCACCCACTGGTTGTTACTAGTAATGGGGACCACCCACTGACTGGTACTAGTACTGGTGACCACCCACTGACTGGTACTAGTACTGGTGAGCACCTACTGACTGGTACTAGTACTGGTTACCACCCACTGACTGGTACTAGTACTGGTGACTATCCACTAGCTGGTACTGGTACTGTGACCCACCCACTGGTTGGTACTAGTAATGGGGACCACCCACTGACTGGTACTAGTACTGGTGACCACCCACTGACTGGTACTAGTACTGGTGACCACCCACTGACTGGTACTAGTACTGGTGAGCACCTACTGACTGGTACTAGTACTGGTGACCACCCACTGACTGGTACTAGTACTGGTGACTATCCACTAGCTGGTACTTGTACTGTGGACCACCCAATGACTGGTACTGGTAGTAGGGGACCACCCACTTGCTAGTTCTAGTAATGGGGACCACCCAGCCGGTGGTAATAACACTAAAAACCACCCAGTTGTCAGTACTAGTAACCACCCAGCTGTTACTCCTAATAGAGGGCTAGGTGGGAAAGTTTTATTAGGTGGGAGGAGTGTGTGAATTAGACGGGAGGGGGTATATTAGGTGGAAAGGGGTGGTATTAGGTGGGAGGGAGTGTATTAGGTGGGAAGACTTGTATAGTAGTGTTAGTGGTGTTTGAGTCTTGGTATTTGCAGTGACTTGGTACCACCACCACCTCCACCACTACCACCATCACTACTACCACCACCATCACCACGACCACAACCACTATCCTTACTACCTTAAACATTACCTTTACCACCACCCTCACTATCACCACAACCACCACCCTCACTATCACAACAACCACCACCATCACCACAACCACCACCCTCACTATCACCACAACTACCACCATCATTACCACCATCACTATCACCACCACCACCATCACTATCACCACCACCACCATCACTATCACCACCACCACCATCATCTTCTCTATCGTTCCTTCACTCTCATTCAACACTATGTCTTACTGTTCATAGCAACAAGCCACTATGGTGTCATTATCCTACTGTAACAACTCAACAACCACTAAGGTGTTGTTTACCATCCACCATCATGTTGTGACCTAACTACACCATTATCTTGTGATCTGAATAACTACTACCACACGTTGGAGGTAGTTACGACACACGTAACTACTACCATAGTGTTGTGATCCATTTATCTACCATCATCGTAGTACAACCACCAGACACCACCATATTTTGTTTCAAATCCACCACTGTGACCCACTTGTTCCAAATCCACCAATGTGACCCACTTCCTGTTCCAAATCCACCACGGTGACCCACTTCTTGTTCCAAATCCACCAATGTGACCCACTTCCTGTTCCAAATCCACCACTGTGACCCACTTCTTGTTCCAAATCCACCACTGTGACCCACTTCTTGTTCCAAATCCACCACTGTGACCCACATACTGCTCTATATCTTTCACTGTGGCCCACATCCTCTTCTATATTTACACCTAGGTGACAACCACTGCCACAACTTTCCCAGGCCACACTGACAAAAACTACACACACACACACACACACACTAACAATGCAGCTTGCGTGGCCATTTCTTCTGCCGCGGCAATGACCGAGAGGGTGGAGCATACTATCAATCCCACGAACTAGTAAGAACTCTTACCTTAGCTAAGGCACGAGAAGAACAGTGATACCGCCAATAACCACTGACATGCCTAGGACTATGTTGGAAATCCAGTACCTGGAAGCATCTTAAAAATACAGTACCTGAAACCATCTTAAGAATCCAGTATCAGGAATCATCTAAGGAATCTAGTACCTGGAATCATCTTAGGAGTCTAGTTTACCTGGAGTGAGTTCCGGGGGTCAACGCCCCCGCGGCCCGGTCTGTGACCAGGCCTCATGGAATAATCTTAGGAATCTAGTACCTGAATAATCTTAGGAATCTAGTACCTGGAATTATCTTAGGAATCTAGTACTTGGAATCATCTTAGGAATTCAGTACCTGGAATCATCTTAGAAATCTAGTACCTGGAATAATCTTGGGAATCTAGTACCTGGAATCATCTTAGGAATCTAGTATCTGGAATCATCTTAGGAATCTAGTACCTGGAATCATCTTAGGAATCTAGTACCTGGAATAATCTTAGGAATCTAGTACCTGGAATAATATTAGGAATCTAGTACCTGGAATCGTCTTAGAATTCAGTACCTGCAATCATCTTAGAAATCTAGTACCTGGAATAATCTTGGGAATCTAGTACCTGGAATCATCTTAGGAATCTAGTATCTGGAATCATCTTAGGAATCTAGTACCTGGAATCGTCTTAGAATTCAGTACCTGGAATAATCTTGGGAATCTAGTACCTGGAATCATCTTAGGAATCTAGTACCTGGAATCATCTTAGGAATCTAGTACCTGGAATCATCTTAGGAATCTAGTACCTGGAATCGTCTTAGGAATTCAGTACCTGGAATCATCTTAGAAATCTAGTACCTGGAATAATCTTGGGAATCTAGTACCTGGAATCATCTTAGGAATCTAGTATCTGGAATCATCTTAGAAGTCTAGTACCTGGAATCATCTTAGGAATCTAGTACTTGGAATCATCTTAGGAATCTAGTACTTGGAATCATCTTAGGAATCTAGTACCTGGAATCATCTTAGAAGTCTAGTACCTGGAATCATCTTAGAAGTCTAGTACCTGGAATCATCTTAGAAGTCTAGTACCTGGAATCATCTTAAAAGTCTATACCTGGAATCATCTTAGAAGTCTAGTACCTGGAATCATCTTGAATCTAGTACCTGGAATCATCTTAGATCTAGTACCTGAATCATCTTAAGTCTAGTACATATTGTGATTGAACAACAACAAATGCAATACAGAATAGCGCAACAAAGAGGGAAATCTTTCAAGCACAGCGTTTCATCTCCATCAAGAAGAAAAGATGACAAAATACATGTTGTGAAGCACACATTATGTGAGGTGAGAGTAAAGACAAGAAGAGTAAAGAGGTGAAGCAAGACAAGAAGAGTAAAGAGGTGAGTAGAAAGACAAGAAGAGTAAAGAGGTGAAGCAAGACAAGAAGAGTAAAGAGGTGAAGCAAGACAAGAAGAGTAAAGAGGTGAGGAAAGACAAGAAGAGTAAAGAGGTGAAGCAAGACAAGAAGAGTAAAGAGGTGAGGAAAGACAAGAAGAGTAAAGAGGTGAAAAGACAAGAAGAGTAAAGAGGTGAAGCAAGACAAGAAATAAGAGTAAAGGAAGGTGAGGGAAAGACAAGAAGAGTAAAGAGGTGAGAAAGACAAGAAGAGTAAAGAGGTGAGGAAAGACAAGAAGAGTAAAGAGGTGAAGCAAGACAAGAAGAGTAAAGAGGTGAGGAAAGACAAGAGAAGAGGTAAAGAGAAGAGTAAGAGGTAAAAGACAAGAAGAGTAAAGAGGTGAGGAAAGACAAGAAGAGTAAAGAGGTGAGGAAAGACAAGAAGAGTAAAGAGGTGAGGAAAGACAAGAAGAGTAAAGAGGTGAGGAAGACAAGAAGAGTAAAGAGGTGAGGAAGACAAGAAGAGTAAAGAGGTGAGGCAAGACAAGTAAGAGTAAGAGGTGGAGGAAAAAGAAATAGAGGAGAACAAAAGAAGATAAAGAGGTGAGGCAATACAAGAAGAGTAAAGAGGTGAGGCAAGACAAGAAGAGTAAAGAGGTGAGGCAAGACAAGAAGAGTAAAGAGGTGAGGCAAGACTGCAGTAAGCTCACCCTCCCATGCCAGCTACATGAAAGGTAGGGAGGGGAAGGAATGAGAGAACAAAAGTAAGACTCATCCAGACTGAGGGAGTGAACGCCTCTTATCAAGGTTGAGGGACTGATCACCTAAAACTACTACTTCCCGTCTTCCACTGTCTCTAGCAATTATTCACTGTACTGGATTTACACCTGAAGTATACCTGGAGAGGGTTTCGGGGGTTAACGCCCCCGCGACTGGTCAGGTACAGACTTTAGGTGTCTGTCCAGCGCGTTCTTGAAGACAGCCAGGGGTCTATTGGTAATCCCCCATATGTATGCTGGGAGGCAGTTGAAGAGTCTTGGGCCCCCGACACTTATTGTGTTGTCTCTTATCGTGCTAGTGGCACCCCTGCTTTTCATTAGGGGGATGTTGCATCGTCTGCAGAGTCTTTTGCTTTCATAGTGAGTGATTTTTGTGTGCAAGTTTGGTACTAATCCCTCTAGGATTTTCCAAGTGTATATAATTATGTATCTGTCCCACCTGCGTTCTAGGGAGTACAGGTTGAGGAACTTCCAGTAATTGAGGTGTTTTAACGCAGTTATGAAGGTTCTCTGTACATTTTCTAGGTCAGCAATTTCATCTGCCTTGAAAGATGGTGTTAGTGTGCAGCAATATTCTTGCCTAGATAAAGTCACTAGTTGGCGAAACATCTACACAATAAAGATACCCAAGTGTTGCATATATCTTATTCAAGAACAGAGGTGCACTGCAGCAGGCATAGCAGGCCATCTTGGGTTTCCTAGCCATGTTGTTGGGTTTCCTAGCCATGTTGGGTTTCCTAGCCATGTTGTTGGGTTTCCTAGCCATGTTGTTGGGTTTCCTAGCCATGTTGTTGTGTTTCCTAGCCATGTTGGGTTTCCTAGCCATGTTGTTGGGTTTCCTATGGTAGAACACCATGGGAAACCCAAGAAATACACGTATGCCTCTATTTTCTTCAGTAAAACTTGGTGAATTCCGTTTGGTAACTGCAGTGTAGATGAAGACAGAAGCAGTCACTGGAAACTTAATTCAGAGAAGGTATGGCCTGCACACCAATACTTTTATTAAATATGATCTACAGACCAACCTTAGTCTGAAAAAAAAATCCAGTTACCACATTACTCTCTGTATCTACAACTCGCTGGCACTACCATAATAATTGTTAAAATTACTGTACACAGCCATCTCAGGAATCTAGTACCAGCAACCATCTCAGGAATCTAGTACCAGCAACCATCTCAGGAATCTAGTACCAGCAACCATCTCAAGAATCTAGTACCAGCAATCATCTCAGGAATCTAATACCAGCAACCATCTCAGGAATCTAGTACCAGCAACCATCTCAGGAATCTAGTACCAGCAATCATCTCAGGAATCTAATACCAGCAACCATCTCAGGAATCTAGTATCAGCAACCATCTCAGGAATCTAGTACCAGCAACCATCTCAGGAATCTAGTACTAGCAACCATCTCAGGAATCTAGTACCAGCACCATCTCAGGAAACTAGTACCAACAATCATCTCAGGAATCTAGTATCAGCAACCATCTCAGGAATCTAGTACCAGCAACCATCTCAGGAATCTAGTACCAGCAACCATCTTGGGAATCTAGTAACAGCAACCATCTCGGGAATCTAGTATCAGCAACCATCTCTGGAATCTAGTATCAGCAACCATCTCAGGAATCTAGTACCAGCAACCATCTCAGGAATCTAGTACCAGCAACCATCTCAGGAATCTAGTAACAGCAACCATCTCAGGAATCTAGTACCAGCAACCATCTCAGGAATCTACTACCAGCAACCATCTCAGGAATCTAGTACCAGCAACCATCTCAGGAATCTAGTACCAGCAACCATCTCAGGAATCTAGTATCAGCAACCATCTCATGAATCTAGTATCAGCAACCATCTCAGGAATCTAGTACCAGCAACCATCTCAGGAATCTAGTACCAGCAACCATCTCAGGAATCTAGTACCAGCAACCATCTCAGGAATCTAGTACCAGCAACCATCTCAGGAATCTAGTACCAACAATCATCTCAGGAATCTAGTATCAGCAACCATCTCAGGAATCTAGTACCAGCAACCATCTCAGGAATCTAGTACCAGCAACCATCTCAGGAATCTAGTACCAACAATCATCTCAGGAATCTAGTATCAGCAATCATCTCAGGAATCTAGTACCAGCAACCATCTCAGGAATCTAGTACCAGCAACCATCTCAGGAATCTAGTACCAGCAACCATCTCAGGAATCTAGTACCAGCAACCATCTCAGGAATCTAGTACCAGCAACCATCTCAGGAATCTAGTACCAGCAACCATCTCAGGAATCTAGTATCAGGAATCTAGGATCAGCCAACCATCTCAGGAATCTAGTACCAGCAACCATCTCAGGAATCTAGTACAGCAACCATCAGGAATCTAGTACCAGCAATCATCTCAGGAATCTAGTACCAACAATCATCTCAGGAATCTAGTATCAGCAACCATCTCAGGAATCTAGTACCAGCAACCATCTCAGGAATCTAGTATCAGCAACCATCTCTGGAATCTAGTACCAGCAACCATCTCAGGAATCTAGTACCAGCAGCCATCTCAGGAATCTAGTATCAGCAACCATCTCTGGAATCTAGTACCAGCAGCCATCTCAGGAATCTAGTACCAGGAACCATCTCAGGAATCTAGTATCAGCATCCATCTCTGGAATCTAGTACCAGCAACCATCTCAGGAATCTAGTACCAACAACCATCTCAGGAATCTAGTACCAACAACCATCTCAGGAATCTAGTCCCAACAACCATCTCAGGAATCTAGTACCAGCAATCATCTCAAGAATCTAGTACCAGCAACCATCTCAGGAACCTAGTACCAGGAATCTAGTATCTGCAACCATCTCTGGAATCTAGTACCAGCAACCATCTCAGGAATCTAGTACCAGCAACCATCTCAAGAATCTAGTACCAACAACCATCTCAGGAATCTAGTACCAGCAATCATCTCAGGAATCTAGTACCAACAACCATCTCAGGAATCTAGTACCAGGAACCATCTCAGGAATCTAGTATCAGCAATCATCTCAGGAATCTAGTATCAGCAACCATCTCAGGAATCTAGTATCAACAATCATCTCAGGAATCTAGTATCAGCAATCATCTCAGGAATCTAGTATCAGCAATCATCTCAGGAATCTAGTATCAGAAACCATCTCAGGAATCTAGTATCAGCAATCATCTCAGGAATCTAGTATCAGAAACCATCTCAGGAATCTAGTATCAGCAATCATCTCAGGAATCTAGTATCAGCAATCATCTCAGGAATCTAGTATCAGCAATCATCTCAGGAATCTAGTACCAGCAACTATCTCAGGAATCTAGTACCAGCAACCATCTCAGGAATCTAGTACCAGCAACCATCTCAGGAATCTAGTACCAGTAACCATCTCAGGAATCTAGTATGCAGGGATCGTGTTTCTTAATGAAGTATAAAACCTGGATGGGGTAGACAAATGGATATTACCTTCTTAATGTATCGTCATATGCCTAAGACACAATATACTTTTTCCTGGCGAACAAGACACCAGTAACATCAACAATTATAGTGGGTCAGGCTGGGTGTAAGACACATCTGCAGGCTCCAGTAAGCCCATGCAGTGGTAAGCAGATGCTAGCCTGGCTGAGCGGTGTAATGTGCGGTAGCAACAGCAAGACCTGCTAATACCTGTGAATATGGACACTGGTAATTTAAGTGGTGAATGCAACTCACCACTTAGTGCACCATTAGTGATCTCAAAGTGGCTTCAGCAATGCACTTATCCAGTCGATGCCCTGCGGAGCTTCTCACTCTTATTGTTTTCCTTATTTTACTTTGTACTCGAAAAGGTTTTATGCAAAACAACAGTTTAAGAGGCAACTGACAGGTATAGTTGTATCAGTTGACGCCCGAGATAATTGTAAGTTGTGTATGTTAATTTCACTCTCCATATGCAATAGCAGAGTCTTATCTGCATTATAAGTGTCACAGCGGCTGGGGACGAGCCTGGCGACAGCCGGGTATAACTGGCTGGGGAGGAGACTTTGACCTTGAGTTGGCCCAGCCAGAAAATGCCGCAAGTTCGAGGAATTTATCAAGTTTTTTGTGTGCGTTTGTTTGTCTTTGTGTTGAGTACTGTGCCCTGGTTGTGATGTTGAGTGAAGCCAACAAAATATATATGAATAGTTAGGTTAGCACAGTTGTAACACCAGTTGAATGAAAGATGTGTTTGTGAGATATTAAATAAAGAGGGAGCAGCCACTGAGGGTGTAAGCCATTATGCTGGTGAGCGATCACTACTGACAACCTTGCCACCAACTGCGCTTTTTACATTCAGATTTTATTATTACTATTAATTTCAGAACATATAACATTCAAATGATTAAACTAACAGTTTGCGAAGAACACAGTAAGATCAATGAAAACCTTTCGAATTTAACTGTGAAACAAAGCACTAACATTCAGAAAATATATTTTGGAAGCATAGATCGATAAGTTAATATTAAAGAAACCTGATGAAGAGCAATGAAATAATAAATACGAGGAAAACGTTCACGCACTGTCTCGTTCGGAGGGACAAACTACTACAAAAAACACATAACTGCTTTAACTTTAAATACTAAATTATTTATAAAAACAAACTCACCAGTTTTCACACGATACGCTGAAAACATTGAAAAAATAGTTTGAAGTATCTTAGGATAAAAATTAATGGGAGATAGAGGAGAGTGATACATTAAGCGGATTATAGCGTTTGATATGAAGACTGTGGGGCAGTAGGATTGAGGAGACCTTAGTGCCTAGCTATGTAAGTTGTCCCACACTTATGTACACACATGATGATGTACCCCCCTACCACCACCCCAACACTACCACCATCACCATACCTGCAGAAACACTACTACCACAATCACCACTACCATTCTGATTCACCATACCTGCAGCATCACTACGACACCTGCGCTCTACATATGCTACCACCACCACAGCCACAACTGTGGCACCACAATAATTGCAAAACCAACAAGCCTAAACCATTAACACCACACTTCCATCACCACCACACCTGCAAACACCAAAACACATGTACCAATACCAACATCACACTTGTAGCACCACCGCACCTATTATCACACCACCACACCACACCTGGTACTACATCACCACATCTGGTACAAAACTACCATAATTGGAATTACAAGATCACACCTGGTACTAAACAACCGCACCTGTGCTACATTACCACACCTGGTATTACACCACACCTGGTACTAAGTAACCACATCTGGTACTACACCATCACAACTGGTACACCACCACTACAAATGGTACCACAGCACATCTGATACTGTAGAATCACACTTGATACCACACCACATCTGGTACTATATACCTGGTGCCACACTACCACATCTGGTAATATACAACTGGTGCCACACTACCACATCTGGTACTATACACCTGGTGCCACACTACCACATCTGGTACAATACAACTGGTGCCACACTTCCATATCTGGTACTACACAACTGGTGCCACACTACACAACTGATATTACACCACCACACATGGTACTATACCACATCTAGTACTACACCTGGTCACAGACCGGGCCGCAGGGGCGTTGACCCCTGGAACTCTCTCCAGGTAAACACCATACCTGGTACCATAAGTCCCCATCTGGAGCCACACCTTGTAAGACACCAAAACACTTACAAGCACACTTTGTAAGACACCACCACACCTGGAACCACACCTTGTAAGACACCACTACACCTGTAACCACACCTTGTAAGACGCCACCATACCTTATAAGACACCACAACACTTACAAGCACACTTTGTAAGACACCACCACACCTGGAACCACACCTTGTAAGACACCACCATACCTTGTAAGACACCACCACACCTTGTAAGACACAACCACACCTTGTAAGACACCACAACACTTGCAACCACATCTGGTAAGACACCACTACACCTAGAACCACACCTTATAAGACACCACCAGACCAGAAACCACACCTTGCAAGACACCACCACACCTGGAACCACACCTTGCAAGACACCACCACACCTGGAACCACACCTTGTAAGACACTATCACACCTGGAACCACACCTTGTAAGAAACCACCACACCTGGAACCACACCTTGTAAGACACCACCACACCTGAACCACACCTTGTAAGACACCATCACACTTGGTAGTATAACATCACACCTGGTAGTACACTGGTAGTATATCATCAAACTTGGAGGTATAATACCACACCTGGTAGTACACCAAAACAGCTGGAAGTACACCACCACACCTGGTAGTACACAACTACACCTGGTAGTACAGCACCACACCTGGTAGTATACCATCACACCTGGTAGTACACCACTACACCTGGTAGTACACCACCACACCTGGTAGTATACCACCACACCTGGTAGTACACCACCACACCTGGTTGTACACCATCACACCTGGTAGTACACCACCACACCTGGTAGTACACCACACCTGGTAGTACACCACCACACCTGGTAGTATACCATCACACCTGGTAGTACACCACCACACCTGGTAGTACACCACACCTGGTAGTACACCACCACACCTGGTAGTACACCACCACACCTGGTAGTACACCACACCTGGTAGTACACCACCACACCTGGTTGTACACCATCACACCTGGTAGTACACCACCACACCTGGTAGTACACCACACCTGGTAGTACACCACACCTGGTAGTACACCACCACACCTGGTGGGGGGGGGGGGGGGGGGGGCCCCCCCCCCCCCCCCCCCCCCCCCCCCCCCCCCCCCCCCCCATCACACCTGGTAGTACACCATCACACCTGGTTGTACACCATCACACCTGGTAGTACACCACCACACCTGGTAGTACACCACACCTGGTAGTACACCACCACACCTGGTAGTATACCATCACACCTGGTAGTACACCACCACACCTGGTAGTACACCACACCTGGTAGTACACCACCACACCTGGTAGTATACCATCACACCTGGTAGTACACCACCACACCTGGTGTACACACACCTGGTACACCACCACCTGGTAACACCACCACACCTGGTAGTACACCACACCTGGTAGTATACCACCACACCTGGTAGTATACCATCACACCTGGTAGTACACCACCACACCTGGTAGTATAACACCACACCAGGGTAGTATACCATCACACCTGGTAGTACACCACCACACCTGGTAGTACACCACACCTGGTAGTACACCACCACACCTGGTTGTACACCATCACACCTGGTAGTACACCACCACACCTGGTAGCACCACACTGGTAGTACACCACCCACCTGGTAGTATACCACCACCTGGTAGTACACCACCACACCTGGTAGTACACCACACCTGGTGCACCACCACACCTGGTAGTACACCACCACACCTGGTAGTACACCACACCTGGTAGTATACCACCACACCTGGTAGTATACCATCACACCTGGTAGTACACCACCACACCTGGTAGTACACCACACCAGGGTAGTATACCACCACACCTGGTAGTATACCATCACACCTGGTAGTACACCATCACACCTGGGTAGTATACCATCACACCTGGTAGTACACCACCACACCTGGTAGTACACCACACCTGGTAGTACACCACCACACCTGGTTGTACACCATCACACCTGGTAGTACACCACCACACCTGGTAGTATAACTCCACACCTGGGTAGTATACCACCACACCTGGTAGTATACCATCACACCTGGTAGTACACCATCACACCTGGTTGTACACCATCACACCTGGTAGTACACCACCACACCTGGTAGTACACCACACTGTAGTACACCACCACACCTGGTAGTATACCATCACACCTGGTAGTACACCACACACCTGGTAGTAACTCCACACCTGGGTAGTATACCACCACACCTGGTAGTATACCATCACACTGGTGTACACATCACACCTGGTTGTACACCATCACACCTGAGTAACCACCACACCTGGTAGCACCACACTGGTGTACACCATCACACCTGGTTGTACACCATCACACCTGGTAGTACACCACCACACCTGGTAGTACACCACCTGGTAGTACACCACCACTGGTAGTACACCACCACACCTGGTGACACCACACCTGTAGTATACCACCACACCTGGTAGTATACCATCACCTGGTAGTACACCACCACACCTGGTAGTACCACACCAGGGTAGTATACCACCACACCTGGTAGTATACCATCACACCTGGTAGTCACCATCACACCGGGAGTATACCATCACACCTGGTGTACACCACACCTGGTAGTACACACACCTGGTAGTACACCATCACACCTGGTGACACCATCACACTGGAGTACACCACCATACCTGGTAGTATACCATCACACCTGGTAGTACACCACCATACCTGGTAGTATACCATCACACTTGGTAGTACACCACCACACCTGGTAGTACACCACCACACCTGGTAGTACACCACCACAGCTGGTAGTACACTACCAAACCTGGTAGTACACCACCACACCTGAATACACTACCACACCTGGTAGTACACCACCACACCTGGTAGTACACTCCCACATCTGGTAGTACACCACCACACCTGGTAGTACACCACCACAGCTGGTAGTACACCACCACACCTGGTAGTACACCATCAAACCTGGTAGTACACTACCACACCTGGTAGTACACTCCCACACCTGGTACTACACTACCACACCTGGTAGTACACCACCACACCTGGTAGTACACTACCACACCTGGTAGTACACCAACACACCTTGTAGTACACCACCACACCTGGATACACTACCACACCTGGTAGTACACTCCCACACCTGGTAGTACACTACCACACCTGGTAGTACACTACCACACCTGATAGTACACCACCACACCTGGATACACTACCACACCTGGTAGTACACTACCACACCTGGTAGTACACTACCACACCTGGTAGTACACTACCACACCTGGTAGTACACTACCACACCTGGTAGTACACTACCACACCTGGTAGTACACTACCACACCTGGTAGTACACTACCACACCTGGTAGTACACCACCACACCTGGTAGTACACTACCACACCTGGTAGTACACCACACCTGGTAGTTCACCACCACACCTGGTTGTACACCACCACACCTGGTAGTACACTACACCTGGTAGTAAACCACCACACCTGGTAGTACAGTACACCATACCTGGAAGTAAACCACCACACCTGGTAGTACACCACCACACCTGGTAGTAAACCACCACACCTGGTAGTACACCACCACACCTGGTAGTACACCACCACACCTGGTAGTACACCACCACACCTGGTAAACCACCACACCTGGTAGTAAACCACCACACCTGGTAGTAAACCACCACACCTGGTAGTTCACCACCACACCTGGTAGTACACCACCACACCTGGTAATACACCACACCTGGTAGTAAACCACCACACCTGGTAGTTCACCACCACACCTGGTAGTACACCACCACACCTGGTAATACACCACACATGGTAGTTCACCACCACACCTGGTAGTTCACCACCACACCTGGTAGTACACCACACCTGGTAAACCACCACACCTGGTAGTAAACCACCACACCTGGTAGTTCACCACCACACCTGGTAGTACACCACACCTGGTAAACCACCACACCTGGTAGTTCACCACCACACCTGGTAGTACACCACACCTGGTAGTTCACCACCACACCTGGTAGTACAATGACATGCGTAGTAAAGTTATGGGAAAGTTTACCTGGAGAAGAGTAGTGACTGAAGGAAGACTTAACAGTAAGGAAACAATGAGGTATTGTCCGAAAGGTGTAAGGATGGGCGAGAGTGAAGAGTGGAGTTCTGCAGAGCTCAGTACTTGGGCCAGTACTGTTTGTTGTGAGTGTAAACGACATAACAGAAGAAATCAATAGGTCCCTGTTTGCAGATGACGTAAAACTAATGAGGATAATACATACAGGAGCAGATCAGGAAAGATTACAAATGAATCTGGACAAGCTGCACGATTGGTATGACAAATGACTTTTAGAATTTAACCCAGAAAATGAAAAGTCATGAAAATTGGGAAGGGAAAAGAAGACCAGAAACAGAGTACAGGCTCTGGGGGACAAAGTCTGCAAACATCCATGAAAGAGAACAATCTCGGGATGAGCATACATTCAAGCAAACATTACACATAAACCGGATAACGGCTACAGTAAACCTAAGACTGCCAAATTTAAGGGTAGCTCTCAGGAACCCCCAACAAGAAGGCATTCACAAAATATGCAGCATTTGTTAGGCCCATCTTGAATTATGCTACGCCAGTGTGCAACCTGCATTTGAGAAAACATATAAAGAAGCTGGAGAAAGTGCAAAAATGCTCTACAAGACTAATCCCACACGACTAGTGTAGTGACTTTGTAAGAAGTGTAATGACTTTGTAAGTAGTGTAGTGACTTTGTAAGTGGTGTAGAGACTTTGTAAGCATTGTAGTGACTTTGCAAGTGGTGTAGTGACTTTGTAAGTGGTGTAGTGACTTTGTAAGTAGTGAAGTGACATTGTAAGTGGTGTAGTGACTTTGCAAGTGGTGTAGTGACTTTGTAAGTAGTGTTCAATATTTTTTTAAGTAGTTTAGTGACGCTGCAAGCAGTGACTTTGTGAAGACAAAAGAAGCTGACAAGTGAGCAACGACACCACCATTACAGTCAGCAGCAACGTCAGCAATAACATGTCAGCAGCAGCAGCAGTGGTGGTGATAGTGTAGTGTGAGCAGCAGCAGTGGTGGTGATAGTGTGGTGTGAGCAGCAGCAGTGGTGGTGATAGTGTAGTGCGAGCAGCAGCAGTGGTGGTGATAGTGTAGTGTGAGCAGCAGCAGTGGTGGTGATAGTGTAGTGTGAGCAGCAGCAGTGGTGGTGATAGTGTGGTGTGAGCAGCAGCAGTGGTGGTGATAGTGTGTGGAGCAGCAGCAGTGGTGGTGATAGTGAGTCGAGCAGCAGCAGTGGTGGTGATAGTGTAGTGTGAGCAGCAGCAGTGGTGGTGATAGTGAGGTGAGCAGCAGCAGTGGTGGTGATAGTGTGGTGTGAGCAGCAGCAGTGGTGGTGATAGTGTAGTGTGAGCAGCAGCAGTGGTGGTGATAGTGTAGTGTGAGCAGCAGCAGTGGTGGTGATAGTGTAGTGTGAGCAGCAGCAGTGGTGGTGATAGTGTGGTGTGAGCAGCAGCAGTGGTGGTGATATGTGTGAGCAGCAGCAGTGGTGGTGATAGTGTAGTGCGAGCGCATGCAGTGGTGGTGATAGTGTAGTGAGCAGCAGCAGTGGTGGTGATAGTGGGGTGTGAGCAGCAGTGTGGTGATAGTGTGTGTGAGCAGCACAGTGGTGGTGATAGTGTAGTCGAGCAGCATCAGTGGTGGTGATAGTGTAGTGTGAGCAGCAGCAGTGGTGGTGATAGTGTAGTGTGAGCAGCAGCAGTGGTGGTGATAGTGTAGTGTGAGCAGCAGCAGTGGTGGTGATAGTGTGGTGTAAGGAGCAGCAGTGGTGGTGATAGTGTAGTGTGAGCAGCAGCAGTGGTGGTGATAGTGTAGTGTGAGCAGCAGCAGTGGTGGTGATAGTGCAGTGTGAGCAGCAGCAGTGGTGGTGATAGTGTGGTGAGGAGGGAACAAAGGTGAGGGGAGTGAGGCGGGGAGGTGAGGAGGGAACAAGGGTGAAGGGAGTGAGGCGGGGAGGTGAGGAGGGAACAAAGGTGAAGGGAATGAGGTGGGGAGGTGAGGATTGAACAAGGGTGAAGGGAGTGAGGCGGGGAGGTGAGGAGGAAACAAAGGTGAAGGGAATGAGGTGGGGAGGTGAGGAGGGAACAAGGGTGAAGGGAGTGAGGCGGAGAGGTGAGGAGGGAACAAGGGTGAAGGGAATGAGGCGGGGAGGTGATGAGTAAACAAGGGTGAGGGGAGTGAGGTGGGGAGGAAAGAAGGGTGAAGGGAGTGAGGCGAGGAGGTGAGGAGGGAACAAGGGTGAAGGGAATGAGGTGGAGAGGTGATGAGGGTGAGGGGAGTGAGGTGGGGAGGTGAGGAGGAACAAGGGCGAGGGAGTGAGGTGGGAGGAGAAGGAGGGAACAAGGGTAAAGGGGAGTGAGGCGGGAGGTGAGGAGGAACAAGGGTGAAGGGAGTGAGGGGGAGGTGAGGAGGGAACAAGGGTGAAGGGAGTGAGGCGGGAGGTGAGGAGGAACAAGGGTGAAGGGAGTGAGGCGGGGAGGTGAGGAGGGAACAAGGGTGAAGGAATGAGGTGGGAGGTGATGAGTAAACAAGGGTGAGGGAGTGAGGTGGGGAGGAAACAAGGGTGAGGGGAGTGAGGTGGGGAGGTGAGGAGGAAACAAGGGCGAGGGGAGTGAGGTGGGGAGGAGAGGAGGGAACAAGGGTGAAGGGAGTGAGGCGGGGAGGTGAGGAGGGAACAAGGGTGAGGGAGTAAGGCGGGAGGTGAGGAGGAACAAGGGTGAAGGAGTGAGGCGGGGAGGTGAGGAGGGAACAAGGGTGAAGGGAGTGAGGCGGGGAGGTGAGGAGGGAACAAGGGTGAAGGGAGTGAGGCGGGGAGGTGAGGAGGGAACAAGGGTGAAGGGAATGAGGTGGGGAGGTGATGAGTAAACAAGGGTGAGGGGAGTGAGGTGGGGAGGAAACAAGGGTGAGGGAGTGAGGTGGGGAGGTGAGGAGGAAACAAGGGCGAGGGGAGTGAGGTGGGAGGAGAGGAGGGAACAAGGGTGAGGGAGTGAGGTGGGGAGGAACAAGGGTGAAGGGAGGAGGCGAGGAGGTGAGGAGGAAACAAGGGTGAGGGAGTAAGGGGGAGGAGAGGAGGAACAAGGGTGAGGGAGTGAGGTGAAGAGGAACAAGGGTGAATGAAGTGAGACGGGGAGGTGAGGAGGAAATAAGGGTGAGGAGTGAGGTGGGAGGAAACAAGAGTGAGGGAGTGAGGTGGGAGGAAACAAGGGTGAAGGGAGTGAGGTGGGGAGGAAACAAGGGTGAGGGGAGTGAGGGGGAGGAGAGGAGGGAACAAGGGTGAGGGGAGTGAGGAGGGAACAAGGGTGAGGGGAGTGAGGTGGGGAGGTGAGGAGGAACAAGGGTGAAGGGAGTGAGGTGGGGAAGTGAGGAGGGAACAAGGGTGAAGGGAGTGAGGCGGGAAGGTGAGGATGAAAGAAGGGTGAAGGGAGTGAGGTGGGGAGGTGAGGAGGAAACAAGGGTGAGGGAGTGAGGTGGGAGGAGAGGAGGGAACAAGTGTGAGGGAGTGAGGTGGGGAGGTGAGGAGGGAACAAGGGTAAGGGAGTGAGGCGGGGAGGTGAGGAGGGAACAAGGGTGAAGAAAGTGAGGCGGGGAGGTGAGGGGTGAACAAAGGTGAGGGGAGTGAGGCAGGGAGAAGAGGAGGAAACAAGGGTGAGGGGAGTGAGGTGGGGAGGAGAGAATGGAACAAAGGTGATGGGAGTGAGGTGGGGAGGTGAGGAGGGAACAAGGGTGAAGGGAGTGAGGCAGGGAGGAGAGGGGTGAACAAAGGTGAGGGGAGTAAGGTGGGGAGGAGAGGAGGAAACAAGGGTGAGGGGAGTAAGGTGGGGAGGAGAGGAAGAAACAAGGGTGAGGGGAGTGAGGTCGGGAGGTAAGGAGGGAACAAGGGTGAGGGGAGAGAAGTGGGGAGGAAAGGAGGAAAGGGTGAGGGGTGCAGAAAACAGGGGTGAGGGGAGTGAGGCGGGGGAGGAGAAGAGGGAACAAGGGTGAGGCGGGGTGGGGGAAGAGGCGTAACACATGGGAGGGGAGAGAGAGGGGAGCGCTGTGAGAGTCAGTACACCCGTCAATAACGCCAGGCTTGTGAGAGGCAGAAGGGAGGTGATGGCAGGAGGGGGGAGATGATAGCAGGAGGGAGATGATGGCAGGAGGAGGGAGGTGTTTTGCAGGAGGGAGGTGATGGCAGGAGGGAGGTGATGGCAGGAGGGGGGAGATGATAGCAGGAGGGAGATGATGGCAGGAGGAGGGAGGTGTTTTGCAGGAGGGAGGTGATGGCAGGAGGGAGGTGATGGCAGGAGGGGGAGATGATAACAGGAGGGAGATGATGGCAGGAGGAGGGAGGTGTTTTGCAGGAGGGAGGTGATGGCAGGAGGGAGGTGTTGGCAGGAGGAAGGTGATGGCAGGAGGGAGGTGTGGCAGGAGGAAGGTGATGGCAGGAGGAGGTGTTGGTAGGAGGAAGGTGATGGCAGGAGGGAGGTGTTGGCAGAGGAAGGTGATGGCAGGAGGGGTGTTGGTAGGAGGAAGGTGATGGCAGGAGGGAGGTGTTGGCAGGAGGAAGGTGATGGCAGGAGGGAGGTGTTGGTAGGAGGAAGGTGATGGCAGGAGGGAGGTGTTGGCAGGAGGAAGGTGATGGCAGGAGGGAGGTGTTGGCAGGAGATAGGTGATGGCAGGAGGAGAGGTGATGGCAGGAGGGAGGGAGGGAGGTGGTGGCAGGATGGAGGTGATGGCAGGAGGAGGGAGATGATGGCATGAGGGAGGTGATGGCTGGAGTGAGGTGATGGCTGGAGGGAGGTGATGGAAGGAGGGAGGAAGGTGATGACTGGAGGGAGGGAGGTGATGACAGGAGGGAGGGAGATGATGGGAGGAGGGAGGGAGGTGGTGGCAGGAGAGAGATGATGGCAGGAGGGAGGGAGGTGGCAGCAGGAGTGAGGGAGATGGTGGAATGAGGGAGATGATGGCAGGAGGGAGGGGGGTGGTGGCAGGAGTGAGGGAGGTGGTGGCAGGAGGAAGATGATGGCAGGAGGGAGGGCGGTGGTGGCATAGATAGGGATGTAAACCACAGCACTGTATCATCCTTTGCAGATGATACTAGGATCTGCATGAGACTGTCATCCATTGAGGACAAGACAAATCTCCAAGAAGATATAAACCAAGTTTTCCAATGGGCAACAGAGAACAATATGATGTTCAATGAAGACAAATTCCAACTACTCCGTTATGGAAAACTGGAGGAAATAATAACTAGGACTGAGTATATTACAAACTCCAATCACACAATAGAGCGGAAAAGTAATGTGAAGGACCTGGGTGTGGTAATGTCCGAAGACCTCACCTTCAAGGACCACAACAATGCCACTATTACATCTGCGAGGAAACTGATAGGATGGATAATGAGAACATTCAAGACAAGAGAGGCCAAGCCAATGATGATCCTTTTTAAATCACTTGTTCTCTCTAGGCTGGAATACTGCTGTACATTAACATCCCCATTCAAGGCAGGTGAAATTGCAGATCTAGAGAATGTACAGAGAACCTTTACTGCACGTATAAGTTCCATCAAACACCTTAACTACTGGGAACGCCTGGAAGCACTAGACTTATATTCACTGGAGCGCAGGCGAGAGAGATATATCATAATCTACACCTAGAAGATTCTGGAGGGACTGGTCCCTAATATGCACACAGAAATCACTCCATACTAAAGCAAAAGATTTGGCAGACGGTGCAACGTACCCCCAGTGAAAAGTAGGGGCGCCACTGGTACACTTAAGAGAAAACACAATAAGTGTCCGGGGACCAAGACTGTTCAACAGCCTCCCACCAGCCATAAGGGGCATTACCAGTAGACCTCTGGTTGCCTTCAAGAGGGAGTTAGACAGATACCTAAAGTCAGTGCCAGATCAGCCGGGCTGTGGTTCGTACGTTCGACTACGTGCAGCCAGCAGTAACAGCCTCGTTGATCAGGCCCTGATCCACCGGGAGGCCTGGTCATAGACCGGGCCGCGGGGACGTCGATCCCCGGAATGCCCTCCAGGTAGACTCCAGGTAGGTAGGAGGGAGGGAGGTGGTGGAAGGAGTGAGGGAGGTGGTGGCTGGAGGGAAGGAGGTGCTGGTAGGAGGGAGGGAGGTGCTAGCAGGAGGGAAGAAAGGCAATAAGTTTCTTTTCAGTCGAGTAATAATTTCTGTTACTTGGTAATTATCATCTCTAATTAATTCAGTAAGAAGCTTGAACAGATCTTTTGATAACATCTAAATAGATAAGAACATTTATGTAGGAACCTGTAACCAGAGTGACTGGTGTTACACTAGCCAGGCTTAACACATAGTAACATGTACTGTAAAGTAACTAGAGTGACTGGTGTTACACTAGCCAGGCTTAACACTTAGTAACATGTACTGTAAAGTAACCAGTGACTGGTGTTACACTAGCCAGGCTTAACACATAGTAACATGTACTGTAAAGTAACTAGAGTGACTGGTGTTACACTAGCCAGGTTTAACACATAGTAACATGTACTGTAAAGTAACTAGAGTGACTGGTGTTACACTAGCCAGGTTTAACACTTAGTAACATGTACTGTAAAGTAACTAGAGTGACTGGTGTTACACTAGCCAGGCTTAACACATAGTAACATGTACTGTAAAGTAACTAGAGTGACTGGTGTTACACTAGCCAGGTTTAACACTTAGTAACATGTACTGTAAAGTAACTAGAGTGACTGGTGTTACACTAGCCAGGCTTAACACTTAGTAACATGTACTGTAAAGTAACTAGAGTGACTGGTGTTACACTAGCCAGGTTTAACACTTAGTAACATGTACTGTAAAGTAACTAGAGTGACTGGTGTTACACTACCCAGGTTTAACACTTAGTAACATGTACTGTAAAGTAACTAGAGTGACTGGTGTTACACTAGCCAGGTTTAACACTTAGTAACATGTACTGTAAAGTAACTAGAGTGACTGGTGTTACACTAGCCAGGCTTAACACTTAGTAACATGTACTGTAAAGTAACTAGAGTGACTGGTGTTACACTAGCCAGGCTTAACACTTAGTAACATGTACTGTAAAGTAACTAGAGTGACTGGTGTTACACTAGCCAGGCTTAACACATAGTAACATGTACTGTAAAGTAACTAGAGTGACTGGTGTTACACTATCCAGGCTTAACACATAGTAACATGTACTGTAAAGTAACTAGAGTGACTGGTGTTACACTAGCCAGGCTTAACACTTAGTAACATGTACTGTAAAGTAACTAGAGTGACTGGTGTTACACTAGCCAGGATTAACACATAGTAACATGTACTGTAAAGTAACTAGAGTGACTGGTGTTACACTAGCCAGGCTTAACACTTAGTAACATGTACTGTAAAGTAACTAGAGTGACTGGTGTTACACTAGCCAGGCTTAACACTTAGTAACATGTACTGTAAAGTAACTAGAGTGACTGGTGTTACACTAGCCAGGCTTAACACATAGTAACATGTACTTCTGGCAGTTCGTCATATACACTGACCATGATCAAACTAAATAAAAAGTATGTGTTCAGTTTAATGGTCACTCACCAGTACTTTGGACTTCACTGTGCACTTATTAAGGAACATAGAGAAAGACGGCCTATTAACGTATATGATATGTTAAGGTAACTTATCAGTCAAAATAACATAACAGACATTTTAAGAAAATTTCCTATATTTGCATATAACAGATGAAATATAAATTACAAATATATATCCAGATGTATTCCTATTAACCCAGGATATATATACACTATATATGCACATAGATGCACATAAGATCTAGTTTCTAGTCTTTATGTACATCTACATGCTCTTGTGCTACCCTCCACAGGATGGGTCGGGGTGGCACAATATACTAGCTACTTCGGCATTAAAATGGAAATATAAACAAGATGGCCTAGCCATGCTCGCTGAACACTGTTGTACATACAACCAGCCTGAACACTGTTGCACATACAACAAGCCTGAACGATGCTGTACTTATCTCACCACAACCAGCTTGAACACTGTTGCACATACAACATCAATCAACTTGTAGCTGGACCAAGATAAATTAAGAGCAGAATACGCTGCCTTATTTTTCCTGACTTTATCAAAGGAAAGCTAAGCGAGGCGTCTACCTACCTGGAGAAAACTAAAACACTGCCCACCTGCTTCATTCACAGAGATATATCTATATACGGAACAACAAGCCATATTGGGATGGAAATCTTTAGCTCAGTGGTGGAGGTTCTTTGAGGTTATTTAGGCACGGGAGGGGAGGGGGTGAAAGGACGGAGGATGGATTAGGGAGGGAGGATGGAACAGGGAGGATGGAGTAGGGAGGGAAGATGGAGTTGGGAGGGAAGAAGGAGTAGGGAAGGGGCACGGGGACGCCCTCCCGTGATTGGTTCCCGCCACCCTGATGGACACCAAGTTTTTGCGCCGCCATTGGTGACCTCAACCCTCCCTACATGGTGGCTCACCCACACCACCCACTCTAACAACATGGTTATTACTAAGACAACCCTACATCCTGTGTGTGTGTGTGTACTCACCTATATGTGGTTCAAGGGGTCAAGTCACAGCTCCTGGCCCTGCCTCGTCGCTACTAGGTCACTCCCTACTCCAAAAGCCTTATCATACCTCTACTTAAAGCTATGTATGGATCTTTCCTCCACTACATCATTCTCCAGACTATTCCACTTCCTGACAGCTCTAAGGCTAAAGAAATACTTCCTAACATCCCTATGGCTCATCCGAATTTTCAACTTAAAGTTGTAGCCCCTTGTTCCTGTGTCCCATCTCAGAAACATTCTAGCCCTGTCCGCATTATCAATTCCTCTCAGTATTTTATACATCGTTATCATGTCCCCCCCTTTCCCTCCTATCCTCTAGTGTCATCAGGTTGAGTTTCCTTAACCTCTACTCGTAAGACATACCCCTTAGCTTCAGGACTAGTCTTGTTGCAAACTTTTGAACTTTCTCCAATTTCTTGACGTGTTTGAGCAGGTGTGGGTTCCCTACTGGTGTTGCATACTCTAATATGGGCCTGATGTACACAGTGTACAGTGTCCTGAATGACTCCTGATTTAGATGTCTTAATGCTGTTCTCAGGTTTGCCAGGCGCCCATTTGTTGCAGCAGCTATTTGATTGATGTGTGCCTCAGGGGATGTCCTCTGTATAATGCTCACCCCAAGATCCTTTTCCTTAAGTGAGGTTTGCAGCCTTGGATTCCCTAGCCTGTACTCCGTCTGCAGTCTTCTTTGTCCTTCCCCAAGCTTCATAACCTTGCACTCGCTGGGGTTAAACTCGAGGAGCCATTTGTTGGACCAGGTTTGCAGCCTGTCCAAATCCCTTTGTAGTTCTACCTGATCCTCATCCACTTGAATTCTCCGCATTAGCTTCACGTCATCTGCAAACAGGGACACCTCTGACTCTATCCCTTCCATCATGTCATTCACATATACCAAAAACAGCACCGGCCATAGGACTGACCCTTGTGGAACCCCACTCGTCACAGGTGCCCACTCTGACACCTCATCAAGTATCATCACTCGCTGTTTCCTTCCTGTCAGGTATTATTTGATACATTTCAGTGCCTCTCCTGTTATTCCTGCCTGCTCTTCTAGCTTTTGCACTAATCTTTTGTGCGGTGCTGTGTCCAAAGCCTCTTACAGTCCAAGAAAATGCAGTCTACCCGCCCCTCTCTCTCTCTCCTGCTGTCGTAAAACTCCAGTAGGTTTGTGACACAGGGATTTCCTCTCTCTGAAACCGTGCTGGTTATCGTGTATAAGCTAGGTGCTCCTTCAGTGTTTTCCTGATAATCTTCTCCATGACTTTGCATACTATAATGTCAGTGACACTGGTCTTCAGTTTAATGCTATCTACCTGTCTCTTTTCTTAAAGATTGGGGCTACATTTGCTGTCTTCCACATCTCAGATAGTCGCCCTGTTTCGACAGATGTGTTGAAGATTGTTGTTAGTGGCACACATAGCACCTATGTTCCCTCTTTCAGAACCCACGGAGAGATGACCGGTTCCACCAGCTTTGATGTAGTTCATTTAGCAGCCTCTTTACTTCCTCCTCCGTTGTGTAGTGTGTCCAGCACTTGTTGGTTTACCCTACCATTCCGTTTTACTTTAGTCCAGTATGTCTCCACTGAAAATACTTCCTTAAATCTCGTGTTCAGCTCTTCACATACTTCTTTGTTGTTTCTTGTGATCTTCCCTCCTTCCTCACCCTGATTACCTGGTCTTTGACTGTTGTTTTCCTCCTGATGTGGCTGGGTTAGATTTGGTTTTCGAAGGTATGTCATTCTCGTATTGTCGGTGGGCCTCCCTCCTTATCCATGCATATTCATTTTTGGTTCTTCGGCTAATCTCCTTATTTTCCTGAGTCCTTTGTCTTTTATACTTTTTTCCATTCTCTGGTGCACTTAGTTTTGGCCTCTCTACACCTCTGGGTGAACCAAGGGCTCGTTCTGGTCTTCCCAGTGATTCTGTCGCCCTTAGGTACGCACCTCTCTTCTGTCGCCCTTAGGTACGCACCTCTCTTCTGTCGCCCTTAGGTACGTACCTCTCTTCTCCCTCTTTGCATTTTGTGGTCATGTATTACATCATTTCATTCACTGTTATTCCCATCAGTTATCTCTCTCACTGTACCTGGTGCAGGAAATTCCTCATACCTCTGTAGTTACATTTTTTATAGTTTGGCTTCTCCCATCCTACTCATGGTGCTTCCCTCTCCAGTTTTAGCTTTATAATTTAATAGAAGCTCAGGACCATGTGATCACTAGCTCCAAGGGGCCTTTCATATGTGATGCCCCCAATGTCTGAACTACTCAAGGTGAATATGAGGTCCAGCCTTGCTGGTTCAACCTCTCCTCCCTCTCTCTCTCTCTGGTAGTGTCCCTAACATGTTGATGCATGAGGTTTTCCAGTACGACTTCCATCATCTTGGCCCTCCATATTTCTGGTGCCCCTTGTGGCTCCAGATTTTCCCAGTCAATCTCCTTGTGATTGAAATCACCCACAACTACTAACTTTGCCCTGCTCATGTGGGCCCTTCTGGCAACATCAGCTAGTGTATCAACTATTGCTCTGTTGTTCTCGTCGTACTCTTGTCTTGGCTTCCTGTTATTCAGTGACGGGTTGTACATCACTGCAATCACCACCTTGGAGCCCCCAGTCTGAAGTGTTCCTATGTAAGCCCTTGCTACCCTTCTGTCCACTCTTTCCAACTCCACTGTTTTTTGATGAGCATTGCAACTCCTTCCCTTTTGTTCCCTCTATCTTTCCTCATGATCTGATATATGGTTGGAAAGATCGCGTGCTATGATGTCTGGGGAAGCCTCCATGATTCTTTCATGCCACTTCTCACACTTAATATTATTCCATCTGCGTTGGTTTACCATACCTTCAGCTTCTTTTCCAAAATTGTATTCTGGGGGTTTGTGGGGCTGGGGGATTAGGAGACCTGGCATGACACTTTTGTAGGCTACTGTGTAGGTGGGGTTTGTGCTGGGGGGGTGGGGTCTGTGGTAGGTGGTTCTCTGGGTGGATGTGTTTGATTGTCCTGATGGTGAATGGAAGCCCTGATTATGAATGGAAGTAAGATTCCTCAGCATAGGTGGGGTGTCTGAAGAATATACTTAAGTCTCTTTAGTCTAGCCTGGATAGAATTAAGGCTATAAGGAGTCTGAAGAGGGTTTGCCTCTCAGCCGAGTAATACAGGTGGACTTCAGGGATGTGATGCGAGGCTGCCATGACATGTGACAATCAAAGGCCCAGAAATTTAACCGTAGTGTAAACTGGTATTGAGGAGCAATACAGGTACATAACAGGGCGTGGGATGACCAGGCGCTTCGTGAAGGTTATCGAGTTTGTCTTCGTGATGAAAAAATTAAAGCACATGAAGTGATCCCCGTTATCTGTGTGCTGTCGAATAGTCATTAAAAGTTGACAGTCCGGGCCTGCACCAGTGATCGGGAAATCATTTACATATAAGGGAAAGCCAATATACTAGTGGGAAGATCCCAAGCAAGTCCATTTATCCTATAATTAATAAGATAATATTAAGGACGCAACTTTGTGGTATGACTTCAGTTTGCACAAAATCAGGTAAAGGCTATTATTCACTCTAGCCCTGAAGTGTCTGAGAAAATCTTTAAGGAAAAGAGGTAGACCTAAGGGATGGACCGGGATAAAAAGCTTTTTCTACGTCAAAAAAAAACAGAATCGAATGTTTGTTTACAAAAGTGTTGCAAATTTATGTATCGAGCCAGAATATGGAGTCGATAGAAGACCCACCTTTATGGAAATCGAACTGATGGGGAAGAAAGTTTGTCTCTAGGTACCAAACAATATTTTTATTTGCTAAATATGCTAGTAATTTACAGAGAGTACTTATAAGAGTTGTGGGTCTATAATGGGACGTATTGCCTCCTGTGGCTGGGGTTTGTGATGACACAACTACCGCTGTAAGAGTAAAACGCCTTCGAACCACATTTGGTTAAACATGTTTAAGAAAAAGACTAGTAGTGTGTGATGGTGTTGGAGCATGTGAATATGTATATAATCGAGTCATTTGTAAGTTGGCATCCACAGTATAAGTTCCGGAAAAGTAAAGGCGGTGTTGTATGTTTTTTTTTCAGTGTAAGAGTCTAATGGGGCGAGGTGTTCAGGTCTGCGCTGTATGACACTTGTAGGTTCAGAACTTCTTTTTGATTATAATAATAAATTCTGTTAAAGTCTGGATTGGAAGGAAGGCGGTCGATGGAGGCTTTGAGAAAAGCTATGAAAGTAATTTCCAAATGTTTTGGCCACCTCAACAGGTCAATTACTTTTTCGTTCATGATGGTGAGGACAGAGAAGAGTTAGGTTCATTCTTGCCTGCTAATTTTCGTATTTTTTTCCAGACTGCACACATAGTGGCATTGATAGACGACACATAAGCATACCAGCAGGTTCATTTGGCTATTCTTATTATCGCAACGTGCATGCACTCTCGTCTGTTTCTAAGTTAGAAATTGGTCTAAGGTACGACTGTAACTGCAGCAGCCGCATGTAGCGCCTTTCAAACAATCGGGAGACAACCAGAGTACACATATCTGAAAATGTACACCTGTGGTCTGGAGGACAGTGAGTGTAGCTGCATAAAGTACTGCGCTCACAAACACATGTAATACTTCAGTTATGAAAGAACTTGGAGAAGAATCAGGAAAAGAACTATGGTGTGTAAAAAGTACCCAGTTTGCACATTCACATTGCCACCAAGTTCGGGGTGAGTGTAGGAACCAGAAGAAATAAGGAAATGATTACTGTCATGTAGATCATTTATTACTGTCTAATCAAACTCTAGGGTTATGGAGGAAGAGCAGATAAATCTATACATGAGAATGTTAGTGTTCGTGGTCTAGATGTGTCGAAACACCCATTTTTAAGATCTGTAACTGCAAATGGTCTCCACAAGAGTCACAATATAACCTTCCCCAGAGCTAATGATTTAAGTTAAAAATATCACATAGGAGTGGTGTAGATAATGCTGAAATTAAAGACTGCAAATTAGGTAAACACAAGGGACTGAGGACAAAAGATACAAAGAGCATACCATATACTATGTATCCAAAAAGACACAGCTGCAGTATAAGAGAAGAACGAATGGAAATTTGTGAGTGTGAGACATCATTTTGCTATGCACCATAAATGTCCCTTTACTGTAGTGGTCATTAGGAAGTCTGGTTAATGTGAAAGTACGTAACCAGAGATAGGAAGACCAACTGCATACAAGGGAAAAACTGGGAAATCAAAACTTGGAGGTCTTCCTTATTCCCCCTGCATCCCTAATATACCATAACAAAATGGACGTAGATGTAGAGCGTAGTTACGTATTGGAGTGGTTGATAAGTCAAAGTGAGGTGGGAAAGGCATGTCTTTGATAAGGGATTTGAGTTGGGGGAATTTTTGTCTAGAGAAGTTGAATGCATGTCGGTTGCAAGCCTAGGAGGTTGCAACACATTACAAGTGTGAGGGCTGGGATTTATTTGGTTGAATCATGGACGTGTATGAGTGTATCGACTTAAACATGAGTTCTCTTGTTTGTAAAAGGGTCTATCGAGATACATTTCTATGTCTCCTGGAGATATGCTTGTGCAAGAGTGCAATGTGTGGGGTAGTTAGTGAAGAGACGTTGACAGGCAGCGTGTGGAAAGATGGCTGTGAGGAGTTAAATGTACGTAAATAGTGTAGGAGTTTGTGAAGGGGAAATAACCTTGATGTGTGATGAAAATGGTTTTGAAAATCTACAAGTTGAAGAACGAGACATTTAGGAATCTTTATTGAGGATACGTTGCGCCTTTCTTATGTTCTTATGAGTAAACAGAATTATCAAAGCTTATTTCTTGGGTAGCTCTGTTAGTGGGATGGATTCAGATACTTTATTTCTGATAATATTACAAAGTGGGGTGTACATATAATATTTATACATTTTATGAATTAGTTACGTATTACAAGAAGGCCAATAATATGCCTAGGTATGCCTAGGCATTTCAGGCAGTCTTATGATAGATCTTACTCAATAGTGACACAATGAATATACTGATATTGGCATGATACAGTTTCTATATTGGAGTGTCTTAGGCAAACTTATGACTAGCTTAAGAATTATGATTGTGAAGGACCTGCCTAGTATGGGCCAACAGGCCTGCTGCAGTGTTCCTCCTTTCTTATGTTGTTCAGTCCAATACAGAGAATAACGGTAGAAGATGAGGAGGAGTTTGAGGTAATCAGTCCCTCAGCCTGGAGTGTGTGTTCAGTCCATCAATCTTGAGAAATGTACAACATATGTGTGGAGAAGTTGGAACTTCTCCACACATAGTGAGAGTACTGATAAAGTGAGCATTAAAAGTGACTTCTGATAGTGAGTGTTGAGAGTGTTCACTGTTCATAGTGAATACTAATAGTGACTGATGATATTAATGTTGACAGAATGATATTTGATATTGTTGAAAGTCAGTGTTGATAATGTAAATATAGAGAGTGCGAGTGTAGATAGTGTGTTGACAGTGTGTGTTGATAGTGTGATTGTTGATAGTGTGTGTTGACAGTGTGTGTTGACAGTGTGTGTTGACAGTGTGTGTTGATAGGGACTGTTTATAGTGTGATTGTTGACAGTGTGTGTTGATAGTGACTGTTGATAGTGTGATTGTTGATAGTGTGTGTTGACAGTGTGAGTTGATAGTGACTGTTGATAGTGTGATTGTTGATAGTGTGTGTTGACAGTGTGTGTTGATAGTGTGACTTGATAGTGTGATTGTTGATAGTGTGTGTTGACAGTGTGTGTTGACAGTGTGTGTTGATAGGGACTGTTTATAGTGTGATTGTTGACAGTGTGTGTTGATAGTGACTGTTGATAGTGTGTGTTGATAGTGTGATTGTTGAAAGTCGGTATCGCTAGTGTGTGTTGACAGTGCGAGTGCTGATAGTGCGAGTGTTGATAGTGTGAATGTTGATAGTGTGAATGTTGATAGTGTGAATGTTGATAGTGTGAATGTTGACAGTGTGAATGTTGATAGTATGAATGTTGATAGTGTGAATGTCGACAGTGTGAGTGTTAATAGTGAGTGGTAGTGCTGAAAGTGAATGATGACAGTGGTAGTGTTGATAGTGATGACAGTGGTAGTGTTGATAGTGATGATAGTGGTAGTGTTGATAGTGATGGCAGTGGTAGTGTTGATAGTGATGACAGTGGTAGTGTTGATAGTGATGACAGTGGTAGTGTTGATAGTGATAACAGTGGGAGTGTTGATAGTGAGTGATGACAGTGGGAGTGTTGATAGTGATGGCAGTGGTAGTGTTGATAGTGATGACAGTGGTAGTGTTGATAGTGATGACAGTGGTAGTGTTGATAGTGATAACAGTGGGAGTGTTGATAGTGAGTGATGACAGTGGAAGTGTTGATATTTATGACAGTGGGAGTGTTGATAGTGATGACAGTGAGAATGTTGATAGTGAGTGATGACAGTGGGAGTGTTGATAGTAATGACAGTGGGAGTGTTGATAGTGATGACAGTGGTAGTGTTGATAGTGATGACAGTGGTAGTGTTGATAGTGATAACAGTGGGAGTGTTGATAGTGAGTGATGATAGTGGGAGTGTTGATAGTGATGACAGTGGTAGTGTTGATAGTGATGACAGTGGGAGTGTTGATAGTGAGTGATGACAGTGGAAGTGTTGATAGTGATGACAGTGGGAGTGTTGATAGTGATGACAGTGGGAATGTTGATAGTGAGTGATGACAGTGGGAGTGTTGATAGTGATGACAGTGGGAGTGTTGAGAGTGAGTGATAACAGTGGGAATGTTGATAGTGATGACAGTGGGAGTGTTGATAGTGAGTGATGACAGTGGTAGTGTTGATAGTGATGACAGTGGGAGTGTTGATAGTGAGTGATGACAGTGGGAGTGTTGATAGTGAGTGATGACAGTGGGAGTGTTGATAGTGAGTGATGACAGTGTTAGTGTTGATAGTGATGACAGTGGGAGTGTTGATAGTGATGACAGTGGGAGTGTTGATAGTGATGACAGTGGGAGTGTTGATAGTGATGACAGTGGGAGTGTTGATAGTGAGTGATGACAGTGGGAGTGTTGTTAGTGAGTGATAACAGTGGGAATGTTGATAGTGATGACAGTGGTAGTGTTGATAGTGATGGCAGTGGGAGTGTTGATAGTGATGACAGTGGGAGTGTTGATAGTGATGACAGTGGGAGTGTTGATAGTGATGACAGTGGGAGTGTTGATAGTGATGACAGTGGGAGTGTTGATAGTGAGTGATGACAGTGGGAGTGTTGTTAGTGAGTGATAACAGTGGGAATGTTGATAGTGATGACAGTGGTAGTGTTGATAATGATGGCAGTGGGAGTGTTGATAGTGATGGCAGTGGGAGTGTTGATAGTGAGTGATGACAGTGGTAGTGTTGATAGTGATGACAGTGAGTGTTAATACTGTCATGGTAATAGAGGGGATGATAGCGTTTGCTGTGGTGATGGTGCCAGAGACTGGTTTACTATTAACAACACTGGTGGTGGTGATGAGAGTAGTTGTAGTTGTGGTGTAAACAGGGTTGCAATACTAGTAGCACATATTAAACCAATCACAATTTTGTAGTCATCTTCCACGGAGTGTAAGCAAGAAAACCAAAGCTATCTACTAGTATTCAACATGTGAGGGAAAAGTTCCCTAGATAGAAGTAATGAAAGCGTGAATGTATGGTGATAGTTTGGCAGTCTGCATGTTAAGGTAGGGTGAGTGTCTAGCTCCTGCTATCCCCCCCATCCTTTCTCCACCCGGTGAGAGGTGACGTGCGAGGCTCTGACCAAGGGAATAATCACTTGACTAGCAGCTACCAACACATCTGTAAGTATTCGCCACTGCTCCTGTCTTAATTTTATTTTGTTTTGTCTAAGAGCTGTGATCTTATGTTTAATTTTGAGACTTAGTTATTCCTGTCTTAACTTTATTTTTCAAGTAGATCATTTGTGAAAATCCTCACCATTTCTTTTAAAGGCTATATGCCTACCATGGGAGTGATTGATCGAGTGGTGGGTAACTGTTTTTCTTTTCATTTTAGCCTTAAGTGCCGGCTAGGGTCATTCGGCACAAAGCCGAGAGTGTTGGACGGAGGACAACCCAACTTGGGTTATCTACTAGTATTCAGTCATGCGGTGGCTATTATGTTTGACGTGGAATTCTGACTTGTCAGGGAAGCCGAGGGGCTGGTGCGTTCACTGCCTGTGTGGTAATCATTCCAGCTAAGTATACTCTCAGGCCGTCAGCGGGTTCTTTTTTGATAGGTTTTTCAATGTTTGTTGTACTTATTGAGTTTACTTATGTTGAAATCGTTGCAAACATTATACATAGTGAATTTTGGTGACCACAGAATATACAGTATTCTATGTTTAACTGCCGAGTATGGGCCAGTAGGTCTGCTGCAGTGTTCATCATTTCTCATGTTTTATTGTTCAGTGGTTTTTATGATACTGTTACTGGAGGTTTTTTTACAGACCAGTAACAATATGGGTACAGACTTGTCCTATAAGAAAGGCCAGTACGTAGTAGTGGTGGTGGTGGCAGAGACGTGACACTAGAGGTGGTGGTGGAAATGCAAGGGGTGATAGTGGGGCAGGTGGTAGTGCAAGTAATGATGGTTGTGTAAGTATTGTTGGCTGTAGTGGTGGTGGTAATTATGCTAGTAGTGGTGGTGGCAGAGACAGGCACTACTGTTCTTAGTGCCGGTGATAATTTTGGCAGTCGTTGTCAGTTTTGGTAATTGCGGTTTTGGTAGTGATGGTGATGACAGATGAAATAATCGTTGTAGTGTAATGGGAATCGGAGCAAACAAACTCACCAGTAGACTATAATGTATATTTGCCTTCACCCACTATATACAGGTGTGTACAATATATATAGATAGAATAACAAGTGTACACCACGGTGGCAAAGCAGAAGCTAGAGACAGTGCAACGTACTCAACCAGCAGGTAGGCAAGTCTGCCAGTGCTTACCGCAAGTGACCACGTTGCTTCAGCTTTGACGGGCTTCTCTGTGATTGGTCAATGAACCAAAGTACTGATTAACGACGGGTACCCTATTGATCGTTAAACCTTTAGCACCCGGTTCGCTGGTTGGGAGGCAGCCTATATGGGAGTGTGACATATGCCGAATATATTGCAATATAATCTTTGCATGCCACAGTGGAGGTGGTACTCGTGGTGATGAAGGCTGTTTTAGTGGTGTTAATGACGATGGTGGCAGAGACAGAGCACTGCTGGTTGTGGTTGTTGGTGGTGGCAGGGACGGGGCACTGATGTTGTTGAAGGTGTTGGTTGAGGTTTTGGTGGTAGTGATGATGGTGGTAGTTGTGATGTTGGTTGTTGAGGTGGTAATAGTTATGGGGGTGTTGATGGTTGTTGTGGTTTTGATGGTGGTTGTTGGGGTGATGAAGGTTATGGAGGTATTGGTGGTGGTGAGAAGGAACAGGATACTGGTGATAGTGGTGGTGATGGCTGTGCTAGAAATAACACTTGTGGTTGTGGCAGGGATGGTGGACTGGTAGTGGTGGTGGAAGAAACAAGATACTTGTGGTTGTGGCAGGGTTGGTGGACTGGTAGTGGTGGTAGTAGAAACAAGATACTTGTGGTTGTGGCAGGGTTGGTGGACTGGTAGTGGTGGTAGTAGAAACAAGATACTTGTGGTTGTGGCAGGGTTGGTGGACTGGTAGTGGTGGTAGTAGAAACAAGATACTTGTGGTTGTGGCAGGGATGGTGGAATGGTAGTGGTGGTGGAAGAAACAAGATACTTGTGGTTGTGGCAGGGTTGGTGGACTGGTAGTGGTGGTAGTAGAAACAAGATACTTGTGGTTGTGGCAGGGATGGTGGACTGGTAGTGGTGGTGGAAGAAACAAGATACTTGTGGTTGTGGCAGGAATGGTGGACTGGTAGTGGTGGTGGAAGAAACAAGATAGTTGTGGTTGTGGCAGGGTTGGTGGACTGGTAGTGGTGGTAGTAGAAACAAGACACTTGTGGTTGTGGCAGGGATGGTGGACTGGTAGTGGTGGTGGTAGAAACAAGATACTTGTGGTTGTGGCAGGAATGGTGGACTGGTAGTGGTGGTGGTGGTAGAAACAAGATACTTGTGGTTGTGGCAGGGATGGTGGACTGGTAGTGGTGGTGGTAGAAACAAGATACTTGTGGTTGTGGCAGGGATGGTGGACTGGTAGTTTTGGTGGTAGAAACAAGATACTTGTGGTTGTGGCAGGAATGGTGGACTGGTAGTGGTGGTGGTAGAAACAAGATACTTGTGGTTGTGGCAGGGATGGTGGACTGGTAGTGGTGGTCGTAGAAACAAGATACTTGTGGTTGAGGCAGAGATGGTGGACTGGTAGTGGTGGTCGTACAAACAAGATACTTGTGGTTGTGGCAGGAATGGTGGACTGGTAGTAGTGGTGGTAGAAACAAGATACTTGTGGTTGAGGCAGGAATGGTGGACTGGTGGTGGTAGAAACAAGATACTTGTGGTTGTGGCAGGGATGGTGGACTGGTAGTGGTGGTGGTAGAAACGGGACACTTGTGCTGATTGTGGTGCTGCTGTTGGTCATAGCTATAGTGGTAGTTGTAGTGGGGCGTATCAGCGCTGCAGGGGCGGCGGCGATTATGTCACGCGGCGGCAGCAGGGGCTGCTCGCAGCGACGCAGGCAGGCAACGCATGACGCAGGCGAGCTAGCCAGTTCAGGGGCAGCTGCAGCGGTGCAGGGCACCCACTGACGCAGGGGCGCAGTATGCGGCGCAGGCGGCAGCAGCGCAGGCGTGATAGACAGAGGATAGCAGAGCGGCACGCAGGACGCAGGCGGCAGATCGCAGGACGCAGGCGCGGTCAGCAAGCGACGCAGGCGGCAGTCGCAGGGCGCAGGCGGCGGCAGTGCAGGCGACGCAGACGGCAGCCGCAGGACGCAGGCGGCACGCAGCGACGCAGGGGCAGCTGCAGCGGCGCAGGCGGCAGCAGCGACGCAACGGCAGCAACGGCGCAGGCGGCAGCCGAAAGCGGCGCAGGGCGGCAGCTTGCAGGGCGAATGTGCGGCAGCTTGCAGGCGAGGGGCAGCTGGTAACGCGCAGGGGCAGTCAACTGACGCAGGCGGCAGCGTATGGATCTGGCAGCATAGTGGCGCATCTATATGCAGTGACGCAGGTGGCGCAGCAGCAGGCAGGCAGCAGCGGCGCATCTGGCGCGCAGCGGCGCACTGGCAGGCGCAGCGGCGCAGTGCAGGCACCGCAGCGACGCAGGTGGCAGTTGCAGTGACGCAGGCGGCAGTCCCATGGCGCAGGTGCAGCCGCAGGCGGGGCAGTCAAGCGACGCAGGCGGCAGCTTGCAGCGGCGCAGGTGGCAGTCAGCGACGCAGGGGCAGCCGAACGGCGCAGGCGGCGAGTCAACCGACGCAGGTGCGCAGACTGGCATCTCGGCATCAGCGGCGCATCTTAGTGCAGCGAGCAGGCGGCAGGAGCTCGCAGGCAGGCAGCGAGTGGCGCATTTTGGCAGCCAGCGGCGCATCTGGCGGCGCAGCGGCGCAGGGGGCAGCGCAGGACGCAGGCGGTGGCAGCTCAGCGTGACGCAGGCGGCGGCAGGGGCGACGAGGCGGCGTCGTTGCAGACGCAGGCGGCAGCAGCTGCAGCGCTTGCAGGCGGCGGAGCGCAGGGCGCATCTGGCGGCATGCAGCGGCGCAGGCGGCAGTCAGCAGCGCAGGTGCGCAACGCAGCGGCGCAGGCGGCGACGTCGGCGACGCAGGCGGCAGCTGTAGTGGCGCAGGTGGCACGCCGTATGACGCAGGCGGCCGGTAACGGCGCAGGCTCAGCCGAGCAGCGCAGGCGGCGGCAGCTGCAGGGCGCAGGGGACGTCAGCAGCGACGCAGGCGGCGATAGCCGCAGCGACGCAGGCGGGGCAGTCGCAGCGACGCAGGGGCAGTGAGCGGCGGAGCCAAGTGACGCAGGCGGTCATAGCAGTGGCGGCAGTCAGTGACGCAGGGGGCAGTGCAGCGGCGGCAGCTCGCAGGATCGCAGGTGGCGGAGCAGTGGCGAGGGGGCAGCATTGGCGGCAGTCAGGGCGGTGGCGGCAGCTGCAGCGGCGGCAGTGCAGCGGCGCAGGCAGTCAGTCATGATGCAGGTGGCAGATCAGCGGCGCAGGCGGCATCGTCATAGCGACGCAGGCGAGGCAGTCAGCGGCGCAGGCGGGCATGCAGGGCGCAGGCAGCACAGAACAGCAGGCGGCAGCGCAGGACGCAGGGGCGGCAATTGCAGGCAGGCGGCAGTCAGAGGCAGGGCGGAGCTCAGTGCAGGGGCAGTCAGTAGTGGCGCAGGTGGTACGCCGCAGGACGCAGGCGGCAGTCCCACTGGCGCAGGCGGCAGCTGAGCGGCGCAGGTGGCAGCAGCGAAGACGCAGGGGCAGCGTCAGGGCGCAGGTGGCGGCAGTTGCAGTGACGCAGGCGGCAGCGGTGCAGTGGCGGCAGTGAGGGCAGGTGGCAGTCAGCGCGGCGCAGGTGGCAGATCAGGGCGCAGGTGGCAGGCGTCAGCGGCCAGGCAGGCAGTGCAGGGCGCAGGGGTGCAGGCGGCGGAGCTGAGGGCGCAGGCGGCAGACAGCGGCACATGCGGGGCGGGCAGGGGCAGCGAGGCAGGGGCAGCTTGCAGCGCAGGCGGCAGTCAGGGGCGGCAGTACGCCGCAGCGACGCAGGCGGCAGTCCCACTGGCGCAGGTGGCGGCAGCTCAGCGGCGCAGGTGGCAGAGCCAGAAGGACGCAGGTGGCAGTGCAGCGGCGCAGGGGAGCAGACAGCGACGCAGGCGGCAGATCAGAGGGCGCAGGGGCAGCAAGCGGCGCAGGCGGCAGCAGCGCAGGGCGGCAGTCAGGCGGCGCAGGCGGCAGCATGGCGGGCAGGTGGCAGCAGAGCGGCGCAGGTGGCAGCTGAGCGGCGCAGGGGGCAGTCAGCGGCAAGTGCGGCGGTGCAGGTGGTGGCAGTGCAGGCGAGGGGGTAGCTGAGTGGTGTAGGTGGTGATGGTGTAGGTAGTGGCAGGGGTGTTGTGGAGCACTTGCGTGTATATACCAACACTAACACTCGCTCATTCGTCCCACACAAGAACCTCAGAATTATAATAAATGTATTTTCTTGTGAAATAATGGTTATTTGTGTAAATTACAGATGTCATTGGTTTTATTATTGTAGTTGTGTTAGGGAGGGGGAGGGAGCTATAAACTCACAGGGGTCATACAATGCCAGGAAAAAGGAAGGTATCAGATTCGAAGCACTCTCAAGGGAGAGTTGGTGGAACTCTGGGGATCAAGAGCCCTTGAGAGATCTTAGTTTGTAAGTTGATCAATCATGAATGATATTTACTAAGTGATCATCTGGACGCTAGGTAAGCTGGAACACCAAGCACCTACTTTATGTTGCCCCGGGGCAAGGCTGCCCCCTCACTAATGATCACTATCGACCTGGTTCCTCAATAAGCGGTGATGGCCTATTGATCCCCCCATTGATTGAGGCCCCAGGGTGGAGGCTCAATGACCAGGCGGCTGGGGGAACCTAGGCTCCACCCATGTCGCCTACACTAATCAAAGCGCAGGATGGTAGTCTAAGTCCCGCCTTCCAGGGAGCTGACGATGCTGATTTGCTGGCGGCGCGCCCGGCTCTGCCACAGTCACGTGACATGCGTGCAGGCGCCAACTCTAGTCAATCTGTATGTGGTCGAGTGACGGTGCAGTGTGTTGGTGAGGCGCTGCTGCTTTTGCGTTCTTATCTCCTGTTCTACGTGTTTATTTTACCTGAAATTCAGTGAAAGTGTGTATAGTGTTGGTATCTTGCAGTGTGCCCAAGGAAAAGTCTGAAATCTGATGTAAAAGGTGCGAAAAGTGCATGAATTTGAGCAAGTGAAGTGTGTGCCTCGGCTCTGGGCCAGACAAGATGGCGGAGTGGAAGCCAAGGCCGTGAGAAGAGGTCGCGGTGCCTATACTCTCTCGGGATTACTCTTACGGATTTACTTGCCATCTCGCCAGCTCCTCTTGGATTACTCGTCTCTTAGCAACCGGAGGTGAGTGAGCGTATCCTGGGGTCCTGTTGGCACTGCTTTGTGGAGAGGAAGGTGAGAATGAGTGTATATACAAGGTGATATTCGCCACAAACTAACCTGCAGACCAGCAGAGCTTGCTTGGCTGACTAACTGGTCTTGTCCAGCCTACCACATACCTTGTCAACCACACATCACCTTCTGTGTGCATATAGCAACACCTACACTAGTACATATTGCGCTGTGCTCGCCTGTAGGTATGTGTGGCCGTATGTATGTGTGTGTTTGTACGTGTATGTGCGTATGTAGGTGGCCCTGGCCTCAACAACTAGTGGCCCTGGCCGCAGCATGTGGTATTGTGTGTGTTAAGTGGCCAGACTGTCTTAAACCCTACGTAAGGTAAGTGCCGTGAAATAAAGAAGGTATTTGGCAGCTTCAGGTAAGTGAGTTCGCCTAGAGGCAGCAGAGAGCCTGTTGGTGCCAGGCTTGAGTAGATCAGCTGATGTGGGGCGGCTCTAGTGCCTCTGGTGGTGGTGGTGGTGGTGGTGGCGGCGGCGGTGGCGGCCTGCCACCCTCCCTGGGTTATCGATCCAACAAGTGCAGCGCCACACAGGGAGAGGGAGAGTCTGCCACTAGGGGCAGGGGAGGAGTGCCGTTAGGGGTAGGAGAAGGGGAGAGGTGGAACTGCCAACCCCTGCTGGCAGTGCCACAAGCCGCTCCTCTCCAGGACACGGGGGATGGGGCATACTACCTTACAACATACCATGTGCTGCACACCACGCCATGTACACACCATGTAGGCATCAAGTGGTGCACACTGTGATACCAACTTTGCGATATACAACACGGATAAGTTACATACAACGTAATACCATTGCCATGTACACCACAACATAGTACACATTACTGTACATACTCTGTACACGCCATGCACATGTTACATGCAATGCACACGTAGTGTACATACCGTATACACACCATTTTACACATTTTTTATTCACCACTGTGGCACTCACGTCATGTATACATATGCTACACACGTGATGAACAGCTGGTGGCACACACCACAGTTCACAGCATGTACACGCGGTGTACAGCAAGGTACACTACTCGATCCCATACTTTTCCTCATCTTCGTATCTGACATATATCCTGTGCTGACGATACTAGAATCTGTATGACTGTCATTCATTGAGGACACTGCAGATATCCCATCGGATATACACCAAGTCTTCCAGTGGAACACAGAAAACAATATTAAGTTGAATGTAGACAAACTTCAGTTACTCTGCTATGGTAAACCTGAGGAAATAAAAGCTAGAGCGGAGTATAAAAAAAATTCTAACAACACAATAGAGCTGAAAAATAATGTGAAGGACTTGGGAGTGATAATATCACAGGATCTCACTTTCAAAGATCACAACAATGTCATTATGACATATGCTAGGAAAATGAAAGGCTGGATAATGAGACCCTTCAAAATAAGGGATGCCAAACTAATGATGATCCGCTTTAAGGCACTTGTTCTCTTAGCTAAAATCTTGCTGTACACTAAGTCCCCCCTTTTAAGGCAGGTGAAACTGAAGATCTGCAGAATAAACAGAGAGCTTTCACTGCACGTACAAGTACAGTCAAGCACCTCAATTACTGGGACTGTTTGAAGTCGCTTTACGTATACTCCCTGGAACGCAGGCGAGAAAGATGCGTCATAATTTACACTCGAAAAATCCCAGAGGGACTAGTCCCAAATCTGCACACAGAAATCACTCCCTACAACAACAAAAGACGGCAGGCGGTGCAACATCCCCCAAAGAAAAGCAGGGGTGCTATGAGCACACTAAGAGACAAGGGCCTAAGACTTTTCAACTGCCTCCCATCATACATAACGGGAATTACCAATAGACCCTTGGGAGCTGGACAGATACCTTAAGTCAATACCTGTGACCAGCTGGGCTGTGGTTCATACGTTGGATTGCGTGCCGCCGGCAGTAATAGCCTGGTTGATCAGGCCCTGATCCACCGCGAGGCCTGGTCATGGACCCACCGGAACACACTCGACAATTCAGACACAACGTGGTGCACAGCATGTACACACGTGGTGTACAGCTTGTACACACGTGGTGCACAGCATGTACACGTGGTGCACAGCATGTACACACGTGGTGCACAGCATGTACATACGTGGTGCACAGCATGTACACGTGGTGCACAGCATGTACATACGTGGTGCACAGCATGTACACACGTGGTGCACAGCATGTACACACGTGGTGCACAGCATGTACACACGTGGTGCACAGCATGTGCACACGTGGTGCACAGCATGTGCACACGTGGTGCACAGCATGTACACACGTGGTGCACAGCATGTACACACGTGGTGCACAGCTTGTACACACGTGGTGCACAGCATGTACACGTGGTGCACAGCATGTGCACACGTGGTGCACAGCATGTACACACGTGGTGCACAGCATGTACACACGTGGTGCACAGCATGTATACACGTGGTGCACAGCATGTACACACGTGGTGCACAGCATGTACACACGTGGTGCACAGCATGTGCACACGTGGTGCACAGCATGTGCACACGTGGCGCACAGCATGTACACACGTGGTGCACAGCATGTACACACGTCGTGCACAACATGTACACACGTGGTGCACAGCATGTGTTGAACATGTACAGTATGTGCACATGTGGTACACTGCGTGGTGCACATGTACACACATGGTACATCACGCGCTACACCATAAACTGCGTGATTTATAGCACATGAGATTTTGTAGTAGGCAGTGTAGTACATATTCCATAACACACTATAGTAGATATTACATTGTACACACTATAGTAGATATTACATTGTACACACTATAGTAGATAATACATTGTACACACTATGTAAAACACATAGAATATGCTATTTATAACACATTACTCAGTACACACCAAATAGCACACTATGGTGTACAATATACATATACCACGTGATACACATAGCAGGCACACACCCATAGGGTACAACACACCAGTACACACCATATGGTACACAAACTACATGGTGCACTCAGGTACACACCACGTAGTATGCGCAGAGTGGATGTACCAATGTGCACATGTGCTGCATATACGTAACACATGGAGGTAAGGTAGCAACAACATATCTACAAGAGGAGCAATACATGGATGTAAGGTAGCAACAACATACCTACAATAGTAACACATGGAGGTATGGTAGCAACAACATACCTACAAGAGTAGTAACACATGGAGGTAAGGTAGCAACAACATACTACAAGAGTAGTACACATGGAGGTAATGGTAGCAATCAACATACATACAAGAGTAGTAACACATGGAGGTAAGGTAGCAACAACATACCTACAAGGCAATACATGGTAATAACAAACATATCACAGAGAGCAACACAGTAGGTAGCAACAACATCACACAAGTACAACTACATGGTAGGTAGCAACAAATCCAGTATACACATGGAGTAAGTGCACACATATACAAGAACATACATGCGGTAAGGTAGACAACATACAAAAGGACAATACATGGAGGTAAGGTAGCAACAACATACCTACAAGGTAACACAGGAGTAGGTAGCAACAACATACCTACAAGAGTAACACATGGAGGTAAGGTAGCAACAACATACCTACAAGAGTAGTAACACATGGAGGTAAGGTAGCAACAACATACCTACAAGAGGAGCAACACATGGAGGTAAGGTAGCAACAACATACCTACAAGAGTAGTAACACATGGAGGTAAGGTAGCAACAACATACCTACAAGAGGATCAACACATGGAGTAAGGTAGCAACAACATACCTACAAGGTAGAACACATGGAGTAAGGTCAACAACATACCTACAAGAGGAGCAACACATGGAGGTAAGGTAGCAACAACATACCTACAAGAGTAGCAACACATGGAGGTAAGGTAGCAACAACATACCTACAAGAGGATCAACACATGGAGGTAAGGTAGCAACAACATACCTACAAGAGTAGCAAACATGGAGTAAGGTAGCAACAATATACCTACAAGAGGATCAACACATGGAGGTAAGGTAGCAACAACATACCTACAAGAGGATCAACACATGGAGGTAAGGTAGCAACAACATACCTACAAGAGTAGCAACACATGGAGGTAAGGTAGCAACAACATACCTACAAGAGCAACACATGGAGGTAAGGTAGCAACAACATACCTACAAGAGTAGTAACACATGGAGGTAAGGTAGCAACAACATACCTACAAGAGGATCAACACATGGAGGTAAGGTAGCAACAACATACCTACAAGAGTAGCAACACATGGAGGTAAGGTAGCAACAACATACCTACAAGAGGAGCAACACATGGAGGTAAGGTAGCAACAACATACCTACAAGAGTAGTAACACATGGAGGTAAGGTAGCAACAACATACCTACAAGAGGAGCAATACATGGAGGTAAGGTAGCAACAACATACCTACAAGAGGATCAACACATGGAGGTAAGGTAGCAACAACATACCTACAAGAGGAGCAATACATGGAGGTAAGATAGCAACAACATTCCTACAAGAGGATCAACACATGGAGGTAAGATAGCAACAACATACCTACAAGGGGATCAACACATGGAGGTAAGGTAGCAACAACATACCTACAAGAGGATCAACACATGGAGGTAAGGTAGCAACAACATACCTACAAGGGGATCAACACATGGAGGTAAGGTACGTTGGAGATCCACATCCCTTTTTTTAAACTATGTATGAAGACTTTCATCCCAGGACGTACTTTTGTTTCAACTATTGTAAGGTGACTTGTAGATGTAGACAAGTTCAACACAAACTTTTGATGGGGCAACGTTTAGCTCTTAGTAGAGTTGATCACTATTTTAGACACGTAACGTTGACGAGATAAAAGTTTGTTCAACCAATGTCAGTTTTCTCCATACTTGTACACCACTGGTGTGTTGTACATCACTGGTGTGTTGTACATCACTGGTGTGGTGTGCATCACTGGTGTGTTGTGCATCACTGGTGTGTTGTGCATCACTGGTGTGTTGAGCATCACTGGTGTGTTGTACATCACTGGTGTGTTGTACATCACTGGTGTGTTGTACATCACTGGTGTGTTGTACATCACTGGTGTGTTGTGCATCACTGGTGTGTTGTGCATCACTGGTGTGTTGTACATCACTGGTGTGTTGTACATCACTGGTGTGTTGTACATCACTGGTGTGTTGTACATCACTGGTGTGTTGTACATCACTGGTGTGTTGTACATCACTGGTGTGTTGTACATCACTGGAGTGAAACACATCACTGGCGTGGGACACATCACTGGCGTGGGACACATCACTGGTGTGGGACACATCACTGGCGTGGGACACATCACTGGTGTGGGACACATCACTGGCGTGGGACACATCACTGGCGTGGGACACATCACTGGCGTGGGACACATCACTGGTGTGGGACACATCACTGGTGTGGGACACATCACTGGCGTGGGACACATCACTGGCGTGGGACACATCACTGGCGTGGGACACATCACTGGTGTGGGACACATCACTGGTGTGGGACACATCACTGGCGTGGGACACATCACTGGTGTGGGACACAGCACTGGCGTGGGACACATCACTGGTGTGGGACACATCACTGGCGTGGGACACATCACTGGCGTGGGACACATCACTGCTTTGATGCAAGCATAAAAGGTCTGTATAAAATATACACTGCTGCAAAAACTCAAAAGAAAAAATATAGAAAGAGAGGAGAGACAAATGTGCAGAAGAAAAGGGAGTTAACTGCTTAAAAATGTAAATATGTCACAATGCATGAAAGATAATCTTAGCTAAATTATTACCAAGATGGAATAGAGATTTTCAGTTCTCGTACCAGACGGAAGAAGCACAGAGAAGAAAAAGCTATCCACGATATTGTGAGAAACCCAAAATATTTTTACACAAGCAAAATTAAGGTTAAGAGTTAGACCATTAATCATAGGAGGTTTTATTCACTGACGATGATAAAGAAATGACTGAAATTATAAAAGACCAATATGAACCAATGTTCAGCAATCTACTAAGCAAAAGAAGAGGGGAGAATGCAGAAAAAAATGGCATTACCTCTCAAGTTCACATAGATAATAAAACTGACACAAGGACTAATCCTGGGAAATTTGAAAGAAATAGAAAACACGTCCACTCATATAGTCCCTAGACCAGTCGTGGAGCTCCTTATTTATGAAGAAGTGAAAAATACTAAATGCCATTAACATGAGCACTTAGTATCCTTAGGGAAAGAGCTCAGATCAAGGTGAAATCCCAGAGGCCTTAAAAAGTGCAGACATTACTTCCTCCTTTGTGGAGGAGTTGAGTGCTGGCAACACATTATAGACCGGTAAGCAGTCCTAACATTACACCATCTTAAGTCTTTGAAAGGTTGACGAGACGATAAATTACAAACTTTATGGAACAGCATAACCTGCACAACCCAAACTAGCAGGGATTTAGAGCCGGAAGATCATGCCTATTACCGGTGCTAAAACATTATGAAAGATTACGGTGTTGAAAGAAAACCGAAACGCAAATGCGGTATACACGGATTTTACAAAGGCTTGTGGGCCTGACTGTTCGAGAACCTTCAAAACAAGGGAAATAATGCCAATGGTAACACTTTTTAAATCGCTAGTGCTCCCTCATTTGGAATATTACTCAGTGTTGACGGCCCCGTTCAGAGCAGAAGAAATATCAGAGCTGGAACAAATACAGAGATCGTTTAAAGCATTTAAATTACTGGGAACGCCTAAAAGTCTTGAATATGTACTCACTGGAGCGAAGGAGAAATACAAGATAGTATATACCTGGAAGGTACTTAAAAAGCCTGGTCCCAAATCTGCACACTGCCATAACATACTGGAGTGAGAGATATGGGAGGAAGTGGAAGATAAACCCAGTGAAAAGTAGAGGTGTAGTGAGCATAATAAAGGAACACTGCATCAACATTCGTGGTCCTAGATATCATAAACACTGCTGGGACAAGTGACGAAGTCTTCAAGAGGAAACTGGACAAGTATCTTCACCAAGTGCCAGGTCAACCAGGCCGTAATGGATATGTGAGGCTGCGGGCCAGCCTGGCCCATTGCCGGGCTCAGGGAGTAGGAAAAACTCTTGGAACCCATCAAAGGTAAAGGCAAAGGAGTAGACAAACCCGAAACTTATCGAAGGTAATGGTGTTCCCCAGGCGCTGTAGAAGCCCTACAGCATTTCCCATGAATATAATTTAATGTTTCTCATTTTTCAATTAATAAATGCAAATTTATGTAACCGGAAGTCCCCCGCACCCTTCCCTGCCCTGCTGCGCTGTATGACCCTTGTAGGTTTAGCGCTTCTTTTTGATAATAATAAGAGCCGGAACTTAATAATAATTTGACACGAAACATTTTAAGACTTGCAAAGCACCTCAGGAAAATCTATAGAAGAGTGTACTCTTTTTGATCACTATCGTGCTCTTCCATTTGTAAAAAACAATAGACAAGGTCAATAATACTGTCACGGGGTAAGATAGGAGCAACCTCTAGCCACAACAGTCAGATTTTTCCATTACCCTGGATTGAGTGCTTAGTCTATTATAGTGGATGGAGTGACTAGGGTTGTGGTCTGACTTGGATAGATGGCTTGACTAGGGTCGTGGATGGCTTGTCTAGGGTTGTAGATGGCTTGCCTAGGGTGATGGATGGCTTGGCTATGGTGATGAATGGCTTGGTCAGGGTGATGGATGGTTTGGCTAGGGTCGTGGATGGCTTGTCTAGGGTTGTGGATGGCTTGTCTAGGGTTGTAGATGGCTTGGCTAGGGTCATGAATGGCTTGGCTAGGGTCATGAATGGCTTGGCTAGGGTCGTGGATGGTTTGAACAGAGTTGAGGATGGTTTGAATAGGTTCGTGGATGGTTTGAATTGGTCGTGGATGATTTGACTAGGGTCGTGGCCAGCACAGGAGGGAAGTTGGGGTCGATGGTTCTCAGTGTGTGTACTCACCGAGTTGTAACTATAGGGGGTCGATGGTTCTCAGTGTGTGTACTCACCGAGTTGTAACTATAGGAGGTCGATGGTTCTCAGTGTGTGTACTCACCGAGTTGTAACTATAGGGGGTCGATGGTTCTTTGTGTGTGTACTCACCGAGTTGTAACTATAGGGGGTCGATGGTTCTTTGTGTGTGTACTCACCGAGTTGTAACTATAGGGGGTCGATGGTTCTGTGTGTGTGTACTCACCGAGTTGTAACTATAGGGGGTCGATGGTTCTCAGTGTGTGTACTCACCGAGTTGTAACTATAGGGGGTCGATGGTTCTCTGTGTGTGTACTCACCGAGTTGTAACTATAGGGGGTCGATGGTTCTGTGTGTGTGTACTCACCGAGTTGTAACTATAGGGGGTCGATGGTTCTCTGTGTGTGTACTCACCTAGTTGTAACTATAGGGGGTCGATGGTTCTCTTGGTGTGTACTCACCGAGTTGTAACTATAGGGGTCGATGGTTCTCTGTGTGTGTACTCACCGAGTTGTAACTATAGGGGGTCGATGGTTCTCTGTGTGTGTACTCACCGAGTTGTAACTATAGGGGGTCGATGGTTCTCTGTGTGTGTACTCACCTAGTTGTAACTATAGGGGGTCGATGGTTCTCTGTGTGTGTACTCACCGAGTTGTAACTATAGGGGGTCGATGGTTCTCTGTGTGTGTACTCACCTAGTTGTAACTATAGGGGGTCGATGGTTCTCAGTGTGTGTACTCACCGAGTTGTAACTATAGGGGGTCGATGGTTCTCTGTGTGTGTACTCACCTAGTTGTAACTATAGGGGGTCGATGGTTCTCTGTGTGTGTACTCACCGAGTTGTAACTATAGGGGGTCGATGGTTCTCAGTGTGTGTACTCACCGAGTTGTAACTATAGGGGTCGATGGTTCTCTGTGTGTGTACTCACCGAGGTGTAACTATAGGGGGTCGATGGTTCTCTGTGTGTGTACTCACCGAGTTGTAACTATAGGAGGTCGATGGTTCTCAGTGTGTGTACTCACCTAGTTGTAACTATAGGGGGTCGATGGTTCTCAGTGTGTGTACTCACCGAGTTGTAACTATAGGGGGTCGATGGTTCTCTGTGTGTGTACTCACCGAGGTGTAACTATAGGGGGTCGATGGTTCTCTGTGTCTGTACTCACCGAGTTGTAACTATAGGGGGTCGATGGTTCTCTGTGTGTGTACTCACCGAGGTGTAACTATAGGGGGTCGATGGTTCTCTGTGTCTGTACTCACCGAGTTGTAACTATAGGGGGTCGATGGTTCTCTGTGTGTGTACTCACCGAGTTGTAACTATAGGGGTCGAGTCTCGGCTTCTGGTCATGCATCTTAATTTACAATAGACCAACATATTTTACTCCTGGCCTCTTTGGCCCTAGTATACCTTCTCTTGGCACAGAATGGAGTTTCCATCCACCACGCCTCCAATTTACTTGATATCTTTACCACCCTCAGACTACAAAAAGTATTTCCTGACGTTTTCATGGCTTATTTTTTTTTAATTTTATATTTCCTCGTCCACTTACCTATTATGAGTATCTTGTATGCTGTAATCATGTCTCCACCGGTCATCCTTCTTTGGTTATTACTTCCCCTTTTAATGTGTGGGTACTTTTCAATTTCTGTTAATCAGTATTTCCATTCCTACATTTTAGTATCATCTCTCCCTCGAACCTTCAGCTTAGTTCCTCACATGCTGTCATCTGTGAGTACTTTCTCTTTCCAAACCCTAATTATGTGTTCTCTTACGGTCATCTTTCTCTTAGTATGTAGTCACTGATGCTCAGGTTATCCAACTCAGAACCCAACTGGTTCCTTACCATTACTGCCACACCACCTCCGTTCTTCCTCTATACTGCATGATGCACTCTGAAAATTATTAATTGCTTGTTCTCCCAGAGAGCTTTGTCTCTATAAGAGCTATGATTTCTGGCTGCTCCTCCACCACCCTGTTTTTAGCACATTGTTTTCATTTATTTGTCTTCATTTGCATGGAACATTCTGAGCCTTCTGCCTTTCATCCTGTGTTTGGATATTTGATTCTTAGTATCTGGTATTGTTTGCCGTACCGCTGGGATAAGAGGAGGCAAAGAAGCCTTCTCATGACCCCTTGATAGAACACTTTATTACTTAATCACTAGAAATGCTGAGTGGTGCAAAGCTCTTCACGCGGTATTACTTTCCCACGACTCTCTACACTATGTAAATATTTCAAATAGCACCAAAGGAAATATTACTGGGGATGACTGTAACCAAATAAATATGTAATTTATTACAGTAATGCTGAAAATACGCAGAGTACGATTACTGGTTACTTCACCACTAGACAGTCACCGGAAAGGCGAATATAATACTATACGTATGTTACTACAAGTGATATGCATACTACTGAGAACAAAAAGTTTACAATATAGTGGTGTAAGTAATAATAAGTGGAAAGTGTAAACTTCTATATGGAGACGACTTTGGAGGTCCCCTTAATTAATAGTAATGGTAGGATAGTCTTGTCTCGCCTCTCCTCGCTGCCCTGTACTCACACCACTGTGGTTAATACCTGTCTTTGGCTCGCCTCTCTACCTCCTCGCTGCCCTGTACTCACACCACTGTGGTTTATACCTGTCTTTGGCTCGCCTCTCTACCTCCTCGCTGCCCTGTACTCACCACTGTGGTTTATACCTGTCTTTGGCTCGCTTCTCTACCTCCTCGCTGCCCTGTACTCACACCACTGTGGTTTATACCTGTCTTTGGCTCGCTTCTCTACCTCCTCGCTGCCCTGTACTCACACCACTGTGGTTAATACCTGTCTTTGGCTCGCCTCTCTACCTCCTCGCTGCCCTGTACTCACACCACTGTGGTTAATACCTGTCTTTGGCTCGCTTCTCTACCTCCTCGCTGCCCTGTACTCACACCACTGTGGTTAATACCTGTCTTTGGCTCGCCTCTCTACCTCCTCGCTGCCCTGTACTCACACCACTGTGGTTAATACCTGTCTTTGGCTCGCCTCTCTACCTCCTCGCTGCCCTGTACTCACACCACTGTGGTTTATACCTGTCTTTGGCTCGCCTCTCTACCTCCTCGCTGCCCTGTACTCACACCACTGTGGTTAATACCTCTCCTTGGCTCGCTGCTCCACGTCATTACCCCGTCATCACACCACCTTGGTGGACCCCTCGATCTGGCTCTTCAACACACAACCCTCGTTCCTACAGCAACACCAAAACAAGACAGTAGCCTAGAGACCCTCCTCCCTGAATGGGAGGCCTGGAGGAACATAAATTTAAATGCACTAATAACAAAATGATGAGTCGTGCAACATGTCACACAGTTTTTTATATTTTATTCGTATTGGTCCTGTTTTCATCATTCTTTCTTGCTTCCTTTCCTTCATTCCCATTTTCCCTACTTTCCAATTTCTTACCAGTCGGTATAAGTGCAGGCGAAGCCTCGGCTACATTAAATAACTAATTACCTCTGCTTACCAAACATAACACTGAGTGGTGGTGTCGATGTCTCAGGTCTACTGCAAGGTGTCTGCTGCACTGAATAGTACCTCAGGAAGGCTGGTGGTCCCTACACACAGTGGTTGGTACCTCAGGAAGGCTGGTGGTCCCTACACACAGTGGGTAGTACCTCAGGAAGGCTGGTGATCCCTACACACAGTGGTTCGTACCTCAGGAAGGCTGGTGATCCCTACACACAGTGGTTCGTACCTCAGGAAAGCTGGTGGTCCCTACACACAGTGGTTGGTACCTCAGGAAGGCTGGTGGTCCCTACACACAGTGGTTGGTACCTCAAGAAGGCTGGTGGTCCCTACACACAGTGGGTGGTTCCTCAGGAAGGCTGGTCGTCCCTACACAGTGGGTGGCACCTCAGGAAGGCTGGTGGTCCCTACACAGTGGGTGGTACCTCAGGAAGTGGGGTCTAGGATAATGGTTCCCTCACACAGTGGTTGGTACCTCAGGAAGGTTGGTGGTCCCTACACACAGTGGGTGGTACCTCAACAAGGCTGGTGGACCCTACACAGTGGGTGGTACCTCAGGATAAATTGTGGTCCCTACACAGTGGGTGGTACCTCAGGAAGGTTGGTGGTCCCTACACAGTGGGTGGTACCTCAACAAGGCTGGTGGTCCCTACACACAGTGGATGGTACCTCAGGAAGGCTGGTGGTTCCTCATGATAAATGGTGGTCCCTACACACAGTGAGTGGTACCTCAAGATAAATGGTGGTCCCTACACACAGTGGGTGGTACCTCAGGAAGGCTGGTGGTTCCTCATGATAAATGGTGGTCCCTACACACAGTGAGTGGTACCTCAAGAAGGCTGGTGGTCCCTACACAGTGGGTGGTACCTCAGGATAAATGGTGGTCCCTACACACATTGGATGGTACCTCAGGAAGGCTGATGGTTCCTCATGATAAATGGTGGTCCCTACACACAGTGGGTGGTACCTCAGGAAGGCTGGTGGTCCCTACACACAGTGGGTGGTACCTCAGGAAGGCTGGTGGTCCCTACACACAGTGGGTGGTACCTCAGGAAGGCTGGTGGTCCCTACACACAGTGGGTGGTACCTCAGGAAGGCTGGTGGTCCCTAAACATAGTGGGTGGTACCTCAGGATAAATGGTGGTCCCTACATATAGTGGGTGGTACCTTAGGAAGACAGTTGGTCTCCAAATACAGTGACTGGTACCATAGGAAGACTGGATGTCCCTACACACGGTGTATGAATAACTGGTGTGTGTGCCTTTGCAGTGTGTATATTCATCTAGTTGAGTGTACAAGGGTAGTCATAGATCCAAGTCCTGCCACTTAACTACCGTATCAAAATGCAATGAATATTAATTTTTAAAGGGGTGGACCGGTAAGCCAATGGAAGGCCTCAGTCAGATGACTAAAAGCTCCAGTGGTGGGTCATCATATGTCAAAGACCGGCGCCAAGAAACACTTGTCCTGTTTCCTGACGAATTTTACCTTACCTAACCTTCCGTATAAAATCTGCAAGTGAAAAGTATACTTTTTGTGCGACTCCCCCCTATTAAGCTCATTTCACTTGCTTATTACCCTAAGATACTCCAAGATCCTTTTCCTTGAGTAAGGTTTGTAGTCTTTGGCCCCCTAGACTGTACTCTGTCTGCGGTCTTCTTTGCCCTTCCCCGATCTTCATGACTTTGCACTTGGTGGGGCTGAACTTCAGGAATCAGTTGCTGGACCAGGCCTGCAGTCTGGCCAGATCCCTCTGTAGTCCTGCCTTGTCCTCCTCCGACTGTATTCTTCTCATTAACTTCACATCGTCTGCCAACAGGGACACTTCTGAGTCTATTCCTTCCTTCATGTTCACATATACCAGAAACATCACTGGTCCTAGGAGTGACCCCAGTGTAACCTCGCTCGTCACAGGAGCCCACTCTTGACACCTCATCACGTACCATGACTCGCTGATGCTTTCCCGTCAGGTATTCTCTGATTCATTGCAGTGCCTTCCCTGTTATACCTGCCTGGTCCTCCATCTTTTGCACTAATCTCGTGTGGAACTGTGTCAAAAGACTTCTTGCAGTCCAAGAAAATGCAATCTACCAACCCCTCTCTCTCTCTTGTCTAACTGCTGTCACCTTGTCATTGAACTCTAGTAGGTTCGTGACACAGGATTTTCGGTCGTTTATAAGCTCATTCCTTTCTAGGTGGTCTACTACTCTTCTGATAATCTTTTCCATGACTATGCATACATGTTTAATGCTGCATGCCTGTCTCCTTTTTTTAAAAATTGGGACTACATTTGCTGTCTTCCATACCTCAGGTAGTCGCCCTGTTTCGATAGATGTGTTGAAGATTGTTGTTAGTGGAACACAGAGCACCTCTGCTTCCTCTCTCAGGCCCCACGGAGAGATGTTATCCGGCCCCATCGCCTTTGAGATATTTGGTTCGTTTAGCAGCCTCTTCACCTCCTCCTCGGTTGTATGTATCATGTCCAGCACTTGTTGGTGTACCTCCCCTCTCCGGAGTCCTTTCTGTCTCCACTGTGAATACTTCTTTGAATCTTGTGTTGAGCTTTTCACAAACACTTCAGGGTCGTTTCTTGTAAACTTCCCTCCTTCCTTCCTCAGCCTGATTACCTGGTCTTTCACAGTTTTCTTCCTGATGTGACTGTACAACAGCTTCGAGTCAGACTTGGCTTTCACTGCTATGTCATTTTCGTATTGTCGCAGGGCCTCTCTCCTTACCTGTGCATATTCATTTCCTGCTCTTCGACTACTCTCCTTGTTCTCCTGGGTCCTTTGCCTTCTATACTTTTTCCATTCTCTAGCACACTTGGTTTTAGCCTCTCTACACCTTTGGGCGAACCAAGGGCTCATCATGGCTTTCTCACTATGTCTGTTGCCCTTAGGTACAAACCTCTCCTCTGCTTCCTTGCATACTGCTGTCACATATTCCATCATCTCATTTACTGTTTTCCCTGCCAGTTCTCTGTCTCACTGGACCTCATGCAGGAAATTCCTCATACCTGTATAGTCCTCTCTCTTGTAGTTTGGCGTCATTCTTCCTGCCTCCCTCTCCACTTGTAACTACTATGAATTCGAAGCTTAGAACCACGTGATCACTAGCTCCAAGGGGTCTTTCATATGCTCAAGGTGAATACTAGGTCCAGTCTTGCTGGTTCGTCTTCTCCCCTCTCTCTGGTAGTGTCCCTAACGTGTTGATGCATAAGGTTTTCCAGTACTACCTCCAAGATCTTAGCCCTCTACGTTTCTGGGCCCCATGTGGCTCCAGGTTTTCCCAGTCGATTTCTTTGTGATTGAAGTCACCCACATAGTTTTGCCCTGCGCACATGGGCCCTTCTGACCACTTCAGCCAGTGTGTCAACCATCTCTCTGTTACTATCATATTCTTGTCTTGGCCTCCTGCTATTCTATGGGATCTCCAGTCTGAAGTGTTCCTATTATGTAGTCCCTTGCTTCTCCTCTGTCCCCTCTTTCCAGCTCATCAAAATCCCATTGGTTTTTGATGAGCAGTGCCACTCTTTCCACCCCCTGTTCCCACAGTCTTTCCTCAGGATCTGATACCCAGTTGCAAAGATGGCATTTGTTATCATTCCTGAGAGCTTGGTTTCTGTGAGGGCTATGATGTCTGGTGACGCATCTGTGATTCTTTCGTGTGTGTGTGTGTGTGTGTACTCACCTATTTGTGGTTGCAGGGGTAGAGTCATAGCTCTTGGCCCCGAGTGTTTGTGCTTGTATATATGTGTCCAATTTGTATTTGCTTGAGTCGATACTTAGCTCCTGGTCGATGTGTGTCCAATTAGTATTTGCTGGAGTCGATACTTAGCTCCTGGTTAGGCTTCTGAAACTACAGTTTCTGCCTTTGATAATTACATGATTTTCGAGCAGTCAGATTTTTCCCTCTATTCATCATTGTGTGTTTGCTCCTAATTCTCTAGCGTGGTTTCCTGCTTTCTGTCACTTTGTGCTTTATATTTCTTCTAGGCCTTCTTGCACGGATCTTTGGCTTTCGCGCTCGTGTGTGTATGTGTACTCACCTAGTTGTGGTTGCAGGGGTCAAGTCACAGCTCCTGGCCCCGCCTCGTGTGTGTGTGTGGACGAGGGAAAGTGGAGAGATTGGTTGAAGGGTTAAGGGATGCCTTGGTCATGAGAGAAGTACAAAGTTACATAAGGAGTCGAGATAACGGAGGGGAAAATTAAGGAACAGGAAGAGAAGCATTGGGATTGGGAATAATAAATGAGGAAGAGGATGGGGCTGGCCAACATGGGACAATGGGGGTGAGTGAACGGCCATGGTTCAAGGTGTACACCAATGACTAACGTTTTCATCATGAATCGTCTTTCGCTGGTAATGTTACGTTCATCTTTACGTTTCGGTCGATCCATTTTATTACTAAAAAAAAATTATCAAGCTTCTTTATTACAATTTACTGTAACTAGAATTTTTGGTTCACGTTTGTTGTTACTAACCTTAGCGGTGTTGGCTGCGTCCTTCTGGAGGCAGAATTTATTTAATACTGTTGAGTCTTCTCCCTCTGTAGATAACTTGGTGAACACTAAGATATTCAAGTGAACATCGTCATCATGAGGCTGTCACCATCACTGACTCAAGATAACTTGTTGAACACCGAGTTATTCAAGTGAACATCATCATCATGCTGCTGTCACCATCACTGACTCAAGATAACTTGTTGAACACCGAGTTATTCAAGTGAACATCGTCATCATGCTGCTGTCACCATCACTGACTCAAGATAACTTGGTGAACACCGAGTTATTCAAGTGAACATCGTCATCATGCTGCTGTCACCATCACTGACTCAAGATAACTTGTTGAACACCGAGTTATTCAAGTGAACATCGTCATGATGCAGCTGTCACCATCACTGACGTTCGCTATTTAGATTACATCATATCTAATAAACTGATAAGGTGTTGCCAATATGGTAGGAGACACTGCGCTCTGCTCGGAGCCTTGAACACACTTTTTGCTCTTCTAGAAGATAGTCACGGGTAAACACTGAGAGGCATCATGTAGCGCCTTGTTAATGGTAGGTAATCACATCTGATTCAAGAAAGGTGGCTCCAGTTCCTTGAATCAAGAGACCTTCACTAGCACCAAGGCAAACACCTCATATTGAAGGGATACTTTTCGCTACTCAAATATTTAAGGGAACACTGTTCAAAAGTTCAATAATATTGCAGGATACCTAAAGATTCACCTCTACTAGGATCGTAAATGTTCAAAATATAACTCTTCTCTTTTTTTCGGCCACCTCATTGCCAGACGTATCGCGGCCGGGTTTTTTTAAATTTGCTTATTTGTGGTATACCTGGAGGGTGTTTCGGGGGTCAATGCCCCTGCGGCCCGGTTCGTGACCAGGCCTCGTGGTGGATTAGGGACTGATTAACCAGGCTGTTACTACTGGCCGCACGTAAACCGACGTACGAGCCACAGACTGTCTGTCCAGCGCCTTCTTGAAGACAGTCAGGGGTAAATATATATTTGTTATAGAGGGTTATAAACCTAACTCAACCTTAAGTAACCTAGTCTAACCAAGATTATCCTAAGCTAACTAAAGTTAGTCTAACCTAACTCAGTCTTATATGACTTAGAGAATATGAATTAAACTGAAAGCGTTCAAAAAGTGACGTTGGTTACTACGTCAAAAAATTTAAGTGGTAAAATTATTATTGTATACTATTAAGTAAATTTTAGGAAGGTATAAAGTTTTTAAGACGGTTGTTTGATGCTGGTGAGGGACTCTTGATCCAAGGAATGGGAGCTACCCTTCTCTTAGATTAAATCTGATTAATTTCTATTCCTCAGGCGGTGCTTGATCTCTAAGGGTTTAGCGCTTCCCCATGAATAAAATATAATAAAGATGCTGAGTTTTGTGGCACAGATAAACATATTTGCATCAGAAGTTTTTCTTGCCAGATAATTATATTTATGTGGTAAACCCTTAAGGTAATACAGTGGCTGGGGACTGGGAGGTGATCAGGTTAGCTCCATAGAGAGAAAGGGTAATCATATACAATAGATCAAGAACCCTTCACCGACAATTAGAAAGCGAGAAAATAGATAAAAAACGTTTCTAACATTTTGATGTATCACAGTACACAAGTAGTACTTAAACGCTTAAATAATATAAAACGTTTAAATAAAATAATATCGTTGATGTGCAGTATTCCTCTGTATTATTCAAATGTTGCTCTAATGCAACTTTGTATGGCAGCCAAATTATAGAAGATGAGGACTACAGAGCACCCGGGTCACTCCTATACAATAAGTCAAGTGCAGTCAAAATTACATTTTTTTTTTTAGTAATTAGGAGACCGCAAGCAGACGTGACCTCGCGATGACGCTGAGTGAATACTGTGTTTTAGGCAGTTGCTCTGACCAGGTGGCCTAAAATAGTGTCTGGGTTTGTGTTTACAGTGAGGCACCGACCATCACTCGCTCTCCATAACACATTCACTGACCCTATATTTTAAATTTTCAACATTCACTTCTAAAATGCTATTGAATGTTACCATTTTTTTTTTTTGTATTTTGAGGTTTGTTGCGTGGCGTCCATCAAGCACGTGGAGGTGAACACTGTACACATCAAGCACGTGGAGCTGAACACTGTACACATCAAGCACGTGGAGGTGAACACTGTACACATCAAGCACGTGGAGGTGAACACTGTACACATCAAGCACGTGGAGGTGAACACTGTACACATCAAGCACGTGGAGGTGAACACTGTACACATCAAGCACGTGGAGGTGAACACTGTACACATCAAGCACGTGGAGCTGAACACTGTACACATCAAGCACGTGGAGGTGAACACTGTACACATCAAGCACGTGGAGCTGAACACTGTACACATCAAGCACGTGGAGCTGAACACTGTACACATCAAGCACGTGGAGGTGAACACTGTAACATCAAGCACGTGGATGTGAACACTGTACACATCAAGCACGTGGAGGTGAACACTGTACACATCAAGCACGTGGAGGTGAACACTGTACACATCAAGCACGTGGAGGTGAACACTGTACACATCAAGCACGTGGAGCTGAACACTGTACACATCAAGCACGTGGAGGTGAACACTGTACACATCAAGCACGTGGAGGTGAACACTGTACACATCAAGCACGTGGAGGTGAACACTGTACACATCAAGCACGTGGAGGTGAACACTGTACACATCAAGCACGTGGAGCTGAACACTGTACACATCAAGCACGTGGAGGTGAACACTGTACACATCAAGCACGTGGAGCTGAACACTGTACACATCAAGCACGTGGAGCTGAACACTGTACACATCAAGCACGTGGAGCTGAACACTGTACACATCAAGCACGTGGAGGTGAACACAGTACACATCAAGCACGTGGAGGTGAACACAGTACACATCAAGCACGTGGAGGTGAACACTGTACACATCAAGCACGTGGAGCTGAACACTGTACACATCAAGCACGTGGAGCTGAACACTGTACACATCAAGCACGTGGAGCTGAACACTGTACACATCAAGCACGTGGAGCTGAACACTGTACACATCAAGCACGTGGAGCTGAACAATGTACACATCAAGCACGTGGAGCTGAACACTGTACACATCAAGCACGTGGAGCTGAACACTGTACACATCAAGCACGTGGAGCTGAACACTGTACACATCAAGCACGTGGAGCTGAACACTGTACACACACCTTATATACCATCCATAAAAAATCTTACTTTGTGCTGATCAAAGCTCAGTAAAATTCTGCTTTTATCTTTCCTTTTTTATAATTCCATTTGTTAGCCTGAATGATACCTAATTATAATTAATTTTTTATTATTGTTTTAGAAACCTTGATGATGGAGTAAAATCATTTATATATTAAATACTGAAAGTGGACTTAACAGATGGTCAGTAGATGGTGTGGGCTAAATATATACATCTACAATGGACGTTAATCTAATGGTTACAATTATAACCCTAATTTTTAAAGGGGTGAACCGGTAAGCCAACTGAAGGTCTCGGTCAGAGTATCAAAATCTCCAGCTGCGGATCATGTAACTAAAACAATGAGACCCAGAAGATTATTAGATATATGGGCCACGAGATGTGCTACAGCTTCGTCTTAATAAAGGCTTCCTCTGCTCTTGTCAACACTGCCTTCCAATTTCCTTCGTCCCAGTAGGATCAGAGCCCCTTGGATCATGGAGAAAATTGTGGACCCTAGTTCCTGTGAGTCAGGTGAGAGGACCTGGTCTCAAATTTACACATTCCAATAAGTTACTGGAGTGAGAGATGGAAGTATAAAATAGGCCAAGTGAAAAGCAGGGGATCCACGGACACAATACGAAAACACTGTATTAACATCACACAAATTAGAAATATTGCCAGAACAATGGTGGAAATCTTCAAGAGGAAATTGGATCACTTCATCCGCCAAGTGCCAAGTCAACCACTCTGTGACGGATATATGGGCCAGAGGGCCAGCAACAGCCTGGTTGGCCATGCAGTCAGCAGGGAAGGCCTGGCCTCCAGTCACATGTATATCACAGTTATATAAACTTGTCAGGGTAACCAAAAACCCCAGAGCAGCCATCTTCCTGTCTCATCGACTGTGTGTGTGGCGATCCAGAGAGGTAATGCCTGCTGTATGCTAAGAATACTTTTTACGTCTGAGGAGTTCAACCCCTGAAGAGGGAGGTTTCTTGATTATGGTAAGAAGCTTTGTTTCAAGGAATTGAACTTTTCTCCTTCCTTGGATCAAACCCAAGTGCCTCCCATTCCCCAGGCGCAGCATAGCCCTTACGACTTCAGCGCTTCCCCATAAATATAATACTACTAATAATGGGGAGCTGAATGAAGTTTCAGAAATATAAGTGTCAATGTCAACATACCAACAGGTTATAAAAATGTAATCATTCCAAATGTACACAGTGAAACAATACAATATTTACTTAAATTAAGAACATGTCTGGAAGAAATTATTCCAGTGACTTAAGGAGACACACCATGATATTTACTCTCTTAGAAGACATGGCTCCTTGTAGCATTTCTAGTAGAACAGTAGCAGTGGTAGAAACGTGAGCATAAGAGCAGCAGGGTAGAAACGTAGTGAGCAGTATAAGAGCAGCAGTGGTAGAAACGTAGTGAGCAGTATAAGAGCAGCAGTGGTAGAAAGTACCAGTAAAAAAAAGGAGTGACTAGCAGAATACATCGAGCAGAAGAAGAGCAGCAAATAGAAGAATATATCGAGAAGGAAGAAAGTAGCGGCCAGTAGAATATATCGAGGAGGAGAAAAGTAACAACCAGTAGAATATATTGAGCATAATAAAAGCAGTACAACTTAGTGATCAATCGAGTGTACGATCACAAAAAAGAGTAACATTAATAGCGCTGCTGGTGCTGGTGCTGCTGCTGCTGCTGCTGCTGCTGCTGGTGCTGGTGCTGCTGCCGCCGCTGCGTGGATTGCCCGGGTTCAATTCCCGGCGGGGCCGAAACATTTAGAAGTGTTTCGTTACACACACACACACATATATACAACAGGCCTAGTGTCTAATCGACATGTGCCTAGGACAAAATGGTAACTAACACAAACATACACAAAGCATCGACAAGTACCGTTGACTAGTGATAACTAAAACCGCAACTGCCACCATCGCCCCACTATCATCACACTCCACAAATGTTTTCTTAGATAGCGACAGGTGAGCCACTGATAAAAGATAGATCTACAGGAGCGACGAGTTTGTGGATGCAACACAGTAAACACCCAACATCAACTACCACTGCAACAACTACCACTACAAACCACAACACATACCACCAGTACTACCACCATAACGCCAACCACTGCTACTACCACAGCAACAACCACCACTACCACAACATACCCAGTATTAAGCACTACTACTATCACACACACACGGAGTGGATGCAGGATCCATTCATAGCTTTAAGAAGAGGTATGATAAAGCTCATGGCGCAGGGAGTGACCCAGTAGCGGCCAGTGAAGAGGCGGGGCCAGGAGCTATGTCTAGACCCCTGCAACCACAACTAGGTGAGTACACACACACACTACTCGCCACGGACCATAAAAACTGTTAATTTGTGTACTCTAAGATGACTGGTGTAAAAAGCGCAAGCCAGGTCTGGTGAGCCATTTTTAAGCTTATATAAAAAACCCGACAAATCGCCGATACATGAAAGTACGACAGTATGTAAACAAACCTTATTAGTGCTGATTATAACCGCACGTCTCTCTCATACATTTTAACACCCATGTGTCTTGTAACATGGCTGTGTGGTTTTTAAATTAATATTGGTGTAGCCTGAATTATTATCACATTGGGAAGCGGTATACTCCTTGGATCAAAAGCCCTTCACCAATACGAAAGCACATGTTGTTTCAGGTACTCAATTAGCAACTTCCCTTACAACTTGACTGATCAGAGATTTGGCTGTGATTAACCGGAGTATCAAGCCTCAACCGCTCTTTGGGACAATTGACCCACACGGGTTTAGCGCTACATGTAATACAATACAAGAAATTCCTTGGTGACGACATGCGAATGTTGTTGATTTGGGTAAGTTAGGATTGTGGGCGTGAGAAGCAGTTGACGCAGTGATGACAGCAAGGTATGACCACCCTCATCACCCAACACTCCCGTAACTTGAGAAAACACCACCCCTGGCTCAGGGATGCTAGGGGGGATTACTAACCCTTTCCCTTTCTTCCTCTCTCTCTCTCTCCCTCCTCTCTCTTTCTCTCTCCCCCTCTCTTTCTCTCTCTGTCCCCCTCTCTCTTCCTCTCTCTCTCCCCCCCCCTCTCTCTTCCCTCTCCCCTCTCTCTCTTCCCTCCCCCTCTTTCTCTCCCCCTCTCTCTTTCTCTCCCTCCCCCTCTCTCTCTTCTCTCTCTCCCTCTCTCTCTCTCTCTCCCTCTCTCCCTCTTTTCTCTCTCCCCTCTCTCTTTCTCTCTCCCCCTCTCTCTCTCTCTTCCCCTCTCTCTCTCTCTCTCTTCCCCTCTCTCTCTCTCCCTGCGATGGAATATGATAGGGAAATATAGTAAACTTGTTTCTACAGCGTAACTATCATACATAATATCTGCTTTATACTGCAGGTATTATTATTATAATCATAACTAAGCGCTAAAATATACTGCATCTTATATATTTTTTAAATTACTTTGAGCCACCAAACGTCTAGTAATGTACAACACTTCTCAGTGCATATTGCAGCTTTAATGTTGATCTAACAAAAAATATTTTAGACAAAAAAGTGCTTCATCAGTTCCTGGAGGCGGTGGTAATTTAATTAGCATTCACTTTACTCATTTTTCCTTAATCTTCGTAGTTTTTGTTCACACGTTGTTCACACGCAGCAGCAGCAGCAGCAGCAGCACCAGCAGAAGCACCAGCAGCAGCAGCAGCACCAGCACCAGCAGCGCTATTAATGTTACTCTTTTTTGTGATCGTACACTCGATTGATCACAAAGTTGTACTGCTTTTGTTATGCTCAATATATTCTACTGGTTGTTACTTTTCTCCTCCTCGATATATTCTACTGGCCGCTACTTTCTTCCTTCTCGATATATTCTTCTATTTGCTGCTCTTCTTCTGCTCGATGTATTCTGCTAGTCACTCCTTTTTTTTACTGGTACTTTCTACCACTGCTGCTCTTATACTGCTCACTACGTTTCTACCACTGCTGCTCTTATACTGCTCACTACGTTTCTACCACTGCTGCTCTTATACTGCTCACTACGTTTCTACCACTGCTGCTCTTATACTGCTCACTACGTTTCTACCACTGCTGCTCTTATACTGCTCACTACGTTTCTACCACTGCTGCTCTTATACTGCTCACTACGTTTCTACCACTGCTGCTCTTATACTGCTCACTACGTTTCTACCACTGCTACTGTTCTACTAGAAATGCTACAAGGAGCCATGTCTTCTAAGAGAGTAAATATCATGGTGTGTCTCCTTAAGTCACTGGAATAATTTCTTCCAGACATGTTCTTAATTTAAGTAAATATTGTATTGTTTCACTGTGTACATTTGGAATGATTACATTTTTATAACCTGTTGGTATGTTGACACTGACACTTATATTTCTGAAACTTGCTTCAGCTCTGTGTGTGTGTGTGTGTGTGTGTGTGTGTGTGTGTGTGTGTGTGTGTTGAGTAGTGTTGGTGTTGTGGTTGTTATTTCTTAGAGTGTAGCCAACATTTTTTTATCCTAATTATTTTAGTTGAGGTTATTCTTTGCTCCTAGATCAAAAGTATCTTTTCGTAAAATATCTATCTTTGTTCACTACACCTGCATAGATGAACACCTTACTCGGGATTATCCACATCTAATTATGTACGAGTGTATAAGGTTAACTATTTTGGAAGTAATGTATATTTTGCTTTTATGTCGGTGTGTTCACTCACAGATTGAGAGACACTGCCCAATAAACTCTCATCTTGAGGCAAAAATCTTAAAATCTTGAGCTCTGAATGAACTCTTAGGTGGAAGCACTCTGTAAACATGACAAGTTGCTCTCGCAAAAACACAACAGGTGATTTTTTCAGCCACTAAAGTAAATTATTCCCTAGTTCTTACATAACTTCCCTTTAATCATCTTCTGAACCTATAGTGGAATGCCTGACGATATCCTCATCGTCCTATTGAATCCACTGTGGAATGCTTGACGACATCTTGGTAGACGTACTGAACCCACAGTGCAATGCTTGGTACCCTGGTTATGTACTGAACCCACAGTGCAATGGAAAAATAAACACATAAGCAGTATAATGTGATCCTTTATTGACAACGTTTCGCCCACGCAGTGGGCTTTATCGAGTCACAGACAGATCTACCTGGAAAATGAGCAACATGGAGATATATATAGGGTACAGTCAGGTGGAGAATGCTGGGTCAGGTGGAGAAAGCTGCATGTGAGTCTTAAAAGTAGTGTGATAGTTAAAAACATAGTGTGACTTAAAGGACCTGCAGTGTACCATTCTTGAGTTCTAGGTGGGATAGCGTTGAAGAAGTTTCTTGGCAATAGGTTCAGCTATGTTGTAGAAGCCGTTGTTCTGGTTGAAGTTGTTGGATATACAGATGAGTGATGATTCTAGGATTCTTCGGTATTGCGTGTTGTCTTCTCTGGCGATGAGTCTTGCGTTTCTGTAGTTGATTAAATGGTTATGTAAATTTCGGTGTTGAACACAGGCATTTCTTGAGTCGTCAGATCTGCCTGCGTACTGGTGTTCTGAAATGCGTGTTTGTAGGTCTCTGGATGTTTCGCCAACGTATAATTTGCTGCAGCCATTACAAGGATTGTGTATACCCCTGCCGTGGATTGAAGCTTTTCCTGTCTGTTACTGGTAATGTCCTTAATGGTGGTGGATGTGGAGGTGGATACTCGGAATGAGGTCTTAGAAAAAATGTTGGAAACTTGTTTGGAAATGGAGTTGGTGGGAAGGACTATGTATCTCTTCTCAGCAGTGTCTTCTCTGGGTGTGTTGAAGATGTTTAATGCCCGTCGTCTGCAGTCTCTAATGAAGTGACGAGGATAGTGAAGTTTGGAAAAAACTTGTTCAATGAGGGAGCATTCTTCTTCAAGGAACTCACTGCTGCAGATTCTGAGTGCGCGCAGGAAAAAGCCTATAATTACACCACCTTGTAATGGCTGCAGCAAATTATACGTTGGCGAAACATCCAGAGACCTACAAACACGCATTTCAGAACACCAGTACGCAGGCAGATCTGACGACTCAAGAAATGCCTGTGTTCAACACCGAAATTTACATAACCATTTAATCAACTACAGAAACGCAAGACTCATCGCCAGAGAAGACAACACGCAATACCGAAGAATCCTAGAATCATCACTCATCTGTATATCCAACAACTTCAACCAGAACAACGGCTTCTACAACATAGCTGAACCTATTGCCAAGAAACTTCTTCAACGCTATCCCACCTAGAACTCAAGAATGGTACACTGCAGGTCCTTTAAGTCACACTATGTTTTTAACTATCACACTACTTTTAAGACTCACATGCAGCTTTCTCCACCTGACCCAGCATTCTCCACCTGACTGTACCCTATATATATCTCCATGTTGCTCATTTTCCAGGTAGATCTGTCTGTGACTCGATAAAGCCCACTGCGTGGGCGAAACGTTGTCAATAAAGGATCACATTATACTGCTTATGTGTTTATTTTTCCATTGTGTCGGTATTTTATACCATTTATTTCCACAGTGCAATGCTTGGTACCCTGGTTGACGTACTGAACCCACATTGCAATGCTTGGTACCTTGGTTGACGTACTGAACCCACAGTGCAATGCTTGGTACCCTGGTTGACGTACTGAACCCACAGTGCAATGCTTGGTACCCTGGTTGACGTACTGAACCCACAGTGCAATGCTTGGTACCCTGGTTGACGTACTGAACCCACAGTGCAATGGTTGGCGAAATTCTCATGGTAATACTGAGACTAAGAGTAGAATACCTAAGATATCCACTGGATATGTCAGATGGTGTAATCATACAGTATAGGGTAGCCATACACGGAGGGTGTTGCAGTATCATACAGTATAGGGTAGCCATACACGGAGGGTGTTGCAGTATCATACAGTATAGGGTAGCCATACACGGAGGGTGTTGCAGTATCATACAGTATAGGGTAGCCATACACGGAGGGTGTTGCAGTATCATACAGTATAGGGTAGCCATACACGGAGGGTGTTGCAGTAATATAAATATCAGAGACTTAGCTCTTAATATCTTGTGTGTCACGTGATCTGGATTATTATTATAATTATTTTTATAGGGAAATACTAAACCAGAAAGTGTCACAAAGTGCCTAAGGAAAAAGAGGGGATGAGGCTGATCCAAGAAAGAGGAGAGCTCTTAATTCCTTAGAAGAACATCCCATCACCAGCATCAAGGCATTCAAAGCTAAAATAATTTGATGTATATAACTTAGAAGAGGTTATAAAGGCGTGATAGTGACTCTTGAGTTCACTCTTACCTCACTAAAACCTGCACTAACATATATAGGGACTTGAGTCCTTAAAGGGAAAGTGCCTTGACGTCGCTCAAGTACTCTAGATCCAGAAAATTAAGGTTGCCCTCCATTTTCTTGGATCAAACCTAATTGCCTCACATTTGTCACTCCCCAGGCGCTTTATGACCACTATGGGTTTAACGCATCCCCATAAATATGACTAAAGGATTCGATGGCAAGATGGGTTGGAGCTCCATAGCTCCATTATATTCCCACTGAGATGCTACAGAAACTGTCTCCAGTCAGTACTAAAGATGGTATCTCTCTCTCTCTCGTGTATATATATATATATATATATATATATATATATATATATATATATATGAGCACTATTTATAGTCACAAAACCATTGTAAAATTTCATATATTTTGTCTGTAATTCATTTTTTTTTAAAATTGTGCTAAATAAATTTTTTATTGCTTAGAGAGATGCGGGTCACGCAGTATGTTTGGGAGGTGGTGTCTGGCACCATGGGGGTCTCGGGAATGGTTGGTGAGGGGTGCGGGTCACGCAGTATGTTTGGGAGGTGGTGTCTGGCACCATGGGGGTCTCGGGAATGGTTGGTGAGAGGTGCGGGTCACCCAGTATGTTTGGGAGGTGGTGTCTGGCACCATGGGGGTCTCGGGAATGGTTGGTGAGGGGTGCGGGTCACGCAGTATGTTTGGGAGGTGGTGTCTGGCACCATGGGGGTCTCGGGAATGGTTGGTGAGAGGTGCGGGTCACCCAGTATGTTTGGGAGGTGGTGTCTGGCACCATGGGGGTCTCTGGAATGGTTGGTGAGGGGTGCGGGTCATCCAGTATGTTTGGGAGGTGGTGTCTGGCACCATGGGGGTCTCGGGAATGGTTGGTGAGGGGTGCGGGTCACGCAGTATGTTTGGGAGGTGGTGTCTGGCACCATGGGGGTCTCGGGAATGGTTGGTGAGGGGTGCGGGTCACCCAGTATGTTTGGGAGGTGGTGTCTGGCACCATGGGGGTCTCGGGAATGGTTGGTGAGGGGTTTGGGTGCGGAATGTGTTTATTTTATTACTTTGTTTAGTCAAATTGGATACATCAGCAATATGGAAGGCCAAGGCTTTGGTGGCTGGCCTGGCCCCGGCGGTGGGTGGCGGGGGTGGCCTGGCCCCGGCGGTGGGTGGCGGGGGTGGCCTGGCCCCGGCGGTGGGTGGCGGGGGTGGCCAGGCCCCTGAGGTGGGTGGCGGCACGCACGACTGGCTCGGAGAGCCACCCATCACCACCACCTCTCACCCACTCTATTACCCAACACTCTACTTAATTTGCACACCATTGTCCACTGTAACTGTACTGCTATATCAGGTAGTATACAAGTTATTGTACCTTACAAATAAGGTTAAGTAAGTGAGTTATGTAATTTGTGACCAGGTATACCTCGCCGCAAATTATTCACACACACACACACACACACACGCCCCGATGGCATGGTGGCTAGCGCTCTTGCTTCACGCACGGAGGGCCCGGGTTCAATTCCCGGCGGGGCCGAAACATTTCGAAGTGTTTCGTTACACACACACACACACTCACACATACATACAACAGGCCTAGTGTCTAATCGACATGTGCCTAGGACAAAATGGTAACTAACTAACACACACACATGTATCTCACAGTATTATGATTATCTTCTTTGAGTTTTACATAAACCTCTGAATCTCATTTTAACATACTGAGTATTATGAAGGTGAGTACCTCGTAGCTCAAGTGTATTCTGTTTACAACTGGGCCAAATTCTGGGCGTGGCGAAAAGTATGGGATAGTCTCTTAAAACCTACAGCCCCTTTTATCTAGCAGTCAATAAATGACTAGAAGTTAGTAGTGTTTTGTGGGTCATTTCTTAGAGAAGGGCATAAAAATGACTCCAAAGGTAATTACACTGTCTGGCTTTCTTGGGTTACCCTGGTTTATCAATTATAATGGAGTGTTTTACACACCGACCAACACTCACTGATTGTCCTCTGACCATCTTACAACAGAGGACCACAACAATAGTAGCCACTCTCACTTCTGACAACCAGGGACCACAACAATACTAGCCACTCTCACTTCTGACAACCAGGGACCACAACAATACTAGCCACTCTCACTTCTGACAACCAGGGACTACAACAACACTAGCCACTCTCACTTCTGACAACCAGGGACCACAACAATACTAGCCAGTCTCACTTCTGACAACCAGGGACCACAACAATACTAGCCAGTCTCACTTCTGACAACCAGGGACCACAACAATACTAGCCACTCTCACTTCTGACAACCAGGGACCACAACAATACTAGCCACTCTCACTTCTGACAACCAGGGACCACAACAATACTAGCCACTCTCACTTCTGACAACCAGGGACCACAACAATAGTAGCCACTCTCACTTCTGACAACCAGGGACCACAACAACACTAGCCACTCTCACTTCTGACAACCAGGGACCACAACAATACTAGCCACTCTCACTTCTGACAACCAGGGACCACAACAATAGTAGCCACTCTCACTTCTGACAACTAGGGACCACAACAATAGTAGCCACTCTCACTTCTGACAACCAGGGACCACAACAACACTAGCCACTCTCACTTCTGACAACCAGGGACCACAACAATACTAGCCAGTCTCACTTCTGACAACCAGGGACCACAACAATACTAGCCAGTCTCACTTCTGACAACCAGGGACCACAACAATACTAGCCACTCTCACTTCTGACAACCAGGGACCACAACAATACTAGCCACTCTCACTTCTGACAACCAGGGACCACAACAATAGTAGCCACTCTCACTTCTGACAACCAGGGACCACAACAACACTAGCCACTCTCACTTCTGACAACCAGGGACCACAACAATACTAGCCACTCTCACTTCTGACAACCAGGGACCACAACAATACTAGCCACTCTCACTCCTGACAACCAGGGACCACAACAATACTAGACACTCTCACTTCTCACAACCAGGGACCACAACAACACTAGCCACTCTCACTTCTCACAACCAGGGACCACCATAACACTAGCCACTCTCACTTCTCACAACCAGGGACCACCATAACACTAGCCACTCTCACTTCTCACAACCAGGGACCACAACAATACTAGACACTCTCACTTCTCACAATCAGGGACCACAACAATACTAGCCACTCTCACTTCTCGCAACCAGAAACCACCATAACACTAGCCACTCTCACTTCTCACAACCAGGGACCACTATAACACTAGCCACTCTCACTTCTCACAACCAGGGACCACCATAACACTAGCCACTCTCACTTCTCACAACCAGGGACCACCATAACACTAGCCACTCTCACTTCTCACAACCAGGGACCACAACAATACTAGACACTCTCACTTCTCACAATCAGGGACCACAACAATACTAGCCACTCTCACTTCTCGCAACCAGAAACCACCATAACACTAGCCACTCTCACTTCTCACAACCAGGGACCACTATAACACTAGCCACTCTCACTTCTCACAACCAGGGACCACCATAACACTAGCCACTCTCACTTCTCACAACCAGGGACCACCATAACACTAGCCACTCTCACTTCTCACAACCAGGGACCACCATAACACTAGCCACTCTCACTTCTCACAACCAGGGACCACCATAACACTAGCCACTCTCACTTCTCACAACCAGGGACCACCATAACACTAGCCACTCTCACTTCTCACAACCAAGGTCCACCACAGTAGTAGTAGTCATTTGTTTTAATTTTCTGGTCACGTGGAGGAAACTCTTGTATTTTTTTCCTATAGAAAATAGCAGCCTCTTATGATTTGCTAGTATTTTTTGTCCTGTAATCACTGTTGATGTACATGTCTTGTACTCAACTTCAGTTTTTGTTATAAACTTCAATCCCTTTAATTTAACCACTATGTATATACATGAGGGACAGAGGATTGAGCGTTCAAGTTAGAGAGTGGCTTTGTTGTCCTCGTCATGACAGATATATCGGCTCCTGCACCACTAGACCTGTTGCCTTACATTTGTTGCTCTTGCAAGAGTAGCAAGAACTGTGGTTACTGCAGCTGTGCCCAAAAGCGTCTGCCTTGCAGCATTCACTGCCCACCAAAGGAACAAATTACTGATGGCGATGCAGTGTAAATGTAAATATTGTTTTGTACATTTCCTCTAAAATTATTCATAACCTTTTGCAATGAATTTTGTCTTTAAAAACATATGGTGGTACCAACATCGCCCGTTGTCCAACATTTAGCAATAATTTATTTTTTTCAAATTCACTGGAAGTCGTTTAGCAACCATTTTAATTTTTTAATGAAAAAATATTTCCCCAAACTCGATTCACTTGAATTTAGTTTATTGACACTTCCAAGAAGGTATTTCTGCAAAAATTTCGTTATCTAAAATGTTTGGGTTCTAGACAATTTCTACTGTACTAATGGTATAGGAGGATGTTGCATATAATATATATATATATATATATATATATATATATATATATATATATATATATATATATATATTATTATATATTATATATATATATATATATATATATATATATATATATATATATATATATATATATATATATATATTATATATAGTGTTTGTGTGTGCGTGTGGATGCGCTTAATTATCGCGGGTTATATAGCGCCGGTGAAATGAGAGGTAATGAAGGAAAAAATGTAGTGAAGGGCAGTACTGAGGACTAGCTAACCCGGCTGGGGTCGCTCATCCCGAGGTTAACGACCTTTCATCCCCCCAACCTTCCTGCTGCTTCCCCATGCCCATCTCTCTACAACTATGTAATAGAAATATAAGGAACATAAGAATGGAGGAAGATTGCAGCATGCTTACTGGCCCATTCTAGGCAAGACCTTCTCAGACGCACACCCACTAACAAAAATATTTGCCCAACTCATTTTCAGTACTACCTGTTAACTCTCGTGGAAGTCCCACTCAAGTCCAACACCATTCCTCCGGTGTATGGGGTGTTCCATCTGGGCTGGTAATTCCCAAGTGACAACTCCAGTTCTGCTAGAACGAAACCTCTGAAGCTCCCATAACTACTCAATCTTTAATAGAATACTATATCCTCATCGAAGTCTCTCATATCAGACCGAAAGATTCTGCACTATATAAAATCCACGTTGTGTGGAATTCTCATATAGAATATGCTGATGTATACAAGTTTGCTAAATAAAAAAAAAGTGTTTTTTGTTTAGTCTTTTTTGATCAATTTCAGGCAGCACTCTATAACCAGGAAAATCTTAGAACCAGCGTTTTTATCTCCTGCCGCTGTTGTCGATCATGTAGGACACAACTTTCGTCTTATTCCTGTGTTTATCGCCATTGCCTTGGGAATTCCCAAGGCAAGACTTCTCTGCAAGACGTCAAGAATGAACGACGCTACACTTCCCCAACGGAAGACACCGCCGGGTCACATCATGGACAAGACCCTAGATCTCGAAGGACTACGCCGGTGAATCAAAGTCGAACTGAACTTTCCTTTGGAAAGTGCATCCACAGTGGTCTTGGCTTTCCCATCTAATATAGTCCTGGCCTTAAAAATTACACATTTCTTTCAATTTATCCACTGTTCTCATGTCGCCCATCATTTAGACAATTTTTCTTCGTTCATTCCTCACAGATACTTTCCCTTCCCTAAAACTGATAAAAACTCACTCGCATCCCCATCGTCGTGTCTTGATCTCCATGTTCTCTTGTTCTCCAGGATCTGTGTCATGTCTAGTTTTCTCCTTCCCTCATCTTGATAAGCAAATGCAATGGAATGAAAGTTTGGTGGTGGTGAGTGTGGCACAGGTTGCTGGTGGTAGTGGTTGTGACAGATGTGGTTGATGGTTGTGACGCATGTGATTGGTGGTAATGGTTGCGACAGGTGGTTAGTGGTGGCGGCTGTGACACATGTAGTTGGTAGTTGTGTAGTGTTAGGTTACCACGATGGTATTCTTCACAGTGATTAGGTAGTACTGTGTTGTTAAATGTCAAAAGGTGCAAGTGTCTACTTAAAATTGTACTCGAAGAGTTGTGTTTACAGGGGTCGAGACTTAGCTCCTGGCCCCGCCTCCAAGACTCCTTTAATTGGCACCATTAATTTCTGTCCTCATAGGACTTATCATAGTTACTATTAAAGCTGTGTGTTGAGTTTGTCTCCACCATTACCTCATCCACTTTTCAACTCCTGAGCCTGAAGAAATACTTCCTTACATCCCTATGGCTCATCTGCATTTTCAGCTTCCATATATACGTTTGTGTGTGTGTGTGTTCATAGTATTTAACTATTCGCACCATAGTTTTCATGGTTTCACCATGAAAACAAACTTGATGCTGCGACAAGCGTAGTATGAGTGTCAAGTTACAGCTTGTGTCAAGTATAGAGTTACTTTTGTACTGTAGAGGTGAGTGACAGCCACTAACACTGGTCAACCCAACACCCATCTCCTTTTATATATATATATATATATATATATATATAAAATGTGTGTGTGTCTCTCTCTCTCTTTTCCATAGTAACTAGACCAAAAAGAGTTAACAAGACTACAGTTTGGTATAAATTATTTATAAAATATCGTTGTTTCATCTGCATTCAGATTTATGATGGGTAGTGTATTTTAAGAAGTGTTAGGTCCCGAAATGCAGTAACACTGTCCAGATCCTGTGTTCAACACGCTTGTATTCACTTTTGTTGTTTTGACTCCCTCACTAATGTTTGTGACTCACCATCAAGCACATCAGTGTTTGTGACTCACAATCAAGCACATCAGTGTTTGTGACTCACAATCAAGCACATCAGTGTGACTCACCATCAAGCACATCAGTGTTTGTGACTCACAATCAAGCACATCAGTGTTTGTGACTCACCATCAAGCACTTCAGTGTTTGACTCACCATCAAGCACATCAGTGTTTGTGACTCACCATCAAGCACATCAGTGTTTGTGACTCACCATCAAGCACATCAGTGTTTGTGACTCACCATCAAGCACATCAGTGTTTGTGACTCACCATCAAGCACATCAGTGTGACTCACCATCAAGCACATCAGTGTTTGTGACTCACCATCAAGCACATCAGTGTTTGTGACTCACCATCAAGCACATCAGTGTTCTGTTTTACTCACAATCAAGCACATCAGTGTTTGTGACTCACCATCAAGCACATCAGTGTTTGTGACTCACAATCAAGCACATCAGTGTTTGTGACTCACCATCAAGCACATCAGTGTTTGTGAATCACCATCAAGCACATCAGTGTGACTCACCATCAAGCACATCAGTGTTTGTGACTCACCATCAAGCACATCAGTGTTTGTGACTCACCATCAAGCACATCAGTGTTTGTGACTCACCATCAAGCACATCAGTGTTTGTGACTCACCATCAAGCACATCAGCGTTTGTGACTCACAATCAAGCCCATCAGTGTTTGTGACTCACCATCAAGCACATCAGTGTTTGTGACTCACCATCAAGCACATCAGTGTGACTCACCATCAAGCACATCAGTGTTTGTGACTCACCATCAAGCACATCATGTGTGACTCACCATCAAGCACATCAGTGTTTGTGACTCACCATCAAGCACATCAGTGTTTGTGACTCACCATCAAGCACATCAGTGTGACTCACCATCAAGCACATCAGTGTTTGTGACTCACCATCAAGCACATCAGTGTGACTCACCATCAAGCACATCAGTGTTTGTGACTCACCATCAAGCACATCAGTGTTTGTGACTCACCATCAAGCACATCAGTGTTTCCTTCACGTGTGATGACAGTCCTCCTCAGATTCGTTACTCGCAAATATCCCTTTCAACATACACGAACGCATGAGTAAACCCATACGATACTTCCGGTTTATCGAGACAGGTAACACACGTACACGAATCATAAGCTTTCAAATGCATTTGTAAATAATAATAGTATAATAAATCCACATACCAACCACTCGGCCGTTATGGGAAAGCGCTAAACTCAGAGGAGATATACAGTGCCTGCGGAATGGGAGGTAATCAGGTTTCATCAGGGAAGGGAACTAGGGAATTGGATCTGTGCTCCAGTTCCCTGAATTGAGCCTGAATGCTTTCCATCTCCCCCCCCCCACAGGCGCTGTATAATCCCTATGGGTTTAGCGCTCCCTCATGATAATCACGGTAGGGAAGCTCCAGTTCCTTGGATAGAGAACCCTTCACCGGTCTCAAGGCACCAACAGTGAGGGACTCGACCCCTCCAGCCATTATGCCTCAGGCAGTTTCAGTTAATTGGGTACTTAAGACCAGCCAGCACAACAGTTAAGACCAGCCAGCACAACAGTTAAGACCAGCCAGCACAACAGTTAAGACCAGCCAGCACAACAGTTAAGACAAGCTAGCACAACAGTTAAGACCAGCCAGCACAACAGTTAACACCAGCCAGCACAACAGTTAACACCAGCCAGCACAACAGTCAACACCAGCTACCACAACAGTTAACACCAGCCAGCACAACAGTTAACACCAGCCACCACAGCTCACGGGAAGGCAACAAATATCATTATGAAGGAAAGACACTTTTCTTAACAATATTTTATTGGGACGACGTTTCGATCTGTTTACAAGAGTCATGACTTGATGAAAGCTCTGCACTAAGCAAACCTTGTCCCAGTGAAAGCTTGTTGTGAAGCATGTCTTTCGTTCACTGCACCATCAGGATCTTTGAGCAGTCACTCCGGACCCACGACTGACCGCAGCTTGGAGGCTCCATCAATACTACCAATGATCCCAAGTGATAACCTTTAGCAGACGCTAGGGGTGTATACACCAAGAGGCGTGTATCTCTGTGAATATACACCCAGAGATGTATTTTTCAATGTATATACACTGGCGTGTGAGGTGATGGAAATACACCGAGGTCTGTATCTTTGTATAAACACAGAGGGGTCTGTATCTGTGTATAGACACAGAGGGGTCTGTATCTGTGTATAGACACAGAGGGGTCTGTATCTGTGTATAAACACAGAGGGGTCTGTATCTGTGTATAAACACAGAGGGGTCTGTATCTGTGTATAAACACAGAGGGGTCTGTATCTGTGTATAAACACAGAGGGGTCTGTATCTGTGTATAAACACAGAGGGGTCTGTATCTGTGTATAAACACAGAGGGGTCTGTATCTTTGTATAAACACAGAGGGGTCTGTATCTTTGTATAAACACAGAGGTGTCTGCATCTGTGTATAGACACAGAGTGGTCTGTATCTGTGTATAAACACAGAGGTGTCTGTATCTGTGTATAGAAAGAAGGGTCAGAGGAGACATGATAACGACATACAAAATACTGCGGGGAATTGACAAGGTAGATAGTGACAGGTTGTTTCAGAGAGGGAACACAGAAACAAGGGGACACAACTGGAAGCTGAAGACTCAGATGAGTCAAAGGGATGTCAGGAAACATTTCTTCAGCCACAGAGTAGTCAGGAAGTGGAATGGACTAGAGAAAGATATAGTGGAGGCAGGAACCATACATAGTTTTAAGACAAGGTATGATAAAGCTCATGGAGCAGGGAGAGCAGAGACCCAGTAGCAGACAGCGAAGAGGCGGGGCCAGGAGCTGAGTCTCGACCCCTGCAACCACAATTAGGTGAGTACAATTAGGTGAGTACAGAGGGGTCTGTATCTGTGTATAGACACAGAGTGGTCTGTATCTGTGTATAGACACAGAGGTGTCTGCATCTGTGTATAGACACAGAGGGGTCTGTATCTGTGTATAGACACAGAGTGGTCTGTATCTGTGTATAGACACAGAGGTGTCTGCATCTGTGTATAGACACAGAGGTGTCTGTATCTGTGTATAGACACAGAGTGGTCTGTATCTGTGTATAGACACAGGTGTCTGTATCTGTGTATAGACACAGAGGTGTCTGTATCTGTGTATAGACACAGAGGGGTCTGTATCTGTGTATAGACACAGAGGGGTCTGTATCTGTGTATAGACACAGAGGTGTCTGTATCTGTGTATAGACACAGAGTGGTCTGTATCTGTGTATAGACACAGGTGTCTGTATCTGTGTATAGACACAGAGGTGTCTGCATCTGTGTATAGACAAAGAGGGGTCTGTATCTGTGTATAGACACAGAGGGGTCTGTATCTGTGTATAGACACCGAGAGTTCTTTATGTATATACACCGAGAGGCCTGTATCTGTATATACACTGACAGATAGTCTTCTAGGTGTATATACAAGGTATATATATCGAACGATTTCAGTGTACATATTTCAGTGTACATATATTGAGAGGTTTGTGTGTTTATATATGAGGTTTGTATCTTTCAGTGTACATGCGCGAAAGTTTTGTATATTTCAGTGTATTGCTACGCTGTATGACCCTTATGGGCTTAGTGCTTAATTTGATTAAAATAATTATGTGTATAGTTTAATCCCTATTTCAGGAATTGAGGAAATCTTGACTGGTGGTACATAGGTTACCCTCGTTTGACTCTTGTGTAGTCGATAGGCTTCAAACCCAATAAAGCAACCAACCTGAGCCACGTTCTACCTGCATTATTCAACCTGTCACAATTTTTCACCGCTCTTCTGCTTACGCGTCACCTCCCAACGTCAATTTCTGAACGTTCCCTGTGTGTAGATTTTGGTTTATTTTAGATTACGGTACGTTACATAAACCTACAAAAAGCGCATATTTAACGTTAGGTAAACAGCTTTAAAAAAAGGTATAACCTCTAATGTAATAATGGCAGCTTTATACTGTTTCAAAACAGTAAGTTCGACCGTGCAAATAATAATAATACTGATATCTGTTCTCCATGAACGGTTTCGATCGTAGATTCCTGACCAGGCCTCCTAAACTGGACAAGAAATATTATGGGAATGAGAATGATTAAGAAATGTGGGGGGTGCCCCTAGCAATAAATGTGGGGGCGCTCCCCACGTTTCTTAATGATTGTGGCAAAATATGGATGGCAGGTGGAGGGAAGGAAGTGGAGGAGAGGAGGTTGAGGAGAGGCGGGTGTCTGCACGATCCCACGACCACTGTGTTGAGGTGTCCTCAGCCAGGAGGAGACACAAGATGGTTTGAATAATGGAATTGGGGGCCGTAGTGACACGTCAGCTGCTACGCCCATCACACACTCAAGCCCTCCCAGACGCACCCACCCACCCACTGTTTTCCATGCTTGCTCTCCAGGTTTCTGGGTATGAATTTTCTTATTTAACAGAGTTGATATCCTTCAGGAGGATGGTTTTAACAATGGAAAGAGGGACGCCTAGTTGTAACTCCACCTACGGCCTCTCACAGACAGATTTAACTTCTTTATCAACGTCACCATCACAGCTGATTTTTGTGTGAAACTAAACAGAATGAAATGCGAAAGTCTCTCTTCTAAGCACAATTTAGATGATTTTTAATGTTCATAATGATGTTTCGTGATGTGTACACAGTGTATAAAACACTCAAATGCTTGATGAGCGGACTTAGAGTCGACCTGTCAGTGGTTTTTTTATGTTTATTGTAAACTTTAGTGTAGCTACCTCTATTAGTGATGAACTGAACCTATTACTCAATCTGATGCTATTAGTTTTGATAAACTTAATACATTTGTATTTGTTTAAATCTACAATGCGGCCCGTAATGTGAAGAAGTGAATCCTTCAGTGTAAGAACTGTGCTCGCTGGACACTTGGTGGTAATTTATTGTTCTGTTGTTTTAATGAAGAGTAAATTATTCTTGTTCCTCTTAATGACAGGAGTATAGGATATCCATACACTTGGTAGTGAGTAGGTAGGGATGTCATTTACAAATGTACTGTATTTAATAGGGATGTTCAAACTGATTAGCCATATTTGCCCTCAGTCAATTAGTGAATAGACTATGAACTGGTACTGTATGTTGTTGACACGGACATAAAGGCATGGGACAGCACATCCCTGAGCCGTGCTGGCGATGTCGGATCTTTCATCATCTCCTCACATAAGGTTGTATTTATCTGTACTAATTTTTCATATACAGTGATTAGTTTCAATTCGTCCCTCATATTAATGACTTAGTGCACACTGGAGTATAAAGAATTATCCGCATAGCATTGGTCTGGATTACTTCAAGTCAGTTAAGCACAAAATGTTGAAAGTTAATCAGCTATAGAGACCCAATAAACATTATGTAGAACAGCTTGGTAACAACCTTGGTTATTTAACGTTAATGTCAAAGTACCTTCCTGCAAGTGTTGCAAGGGGGTTTATTATTATTATTATAATAATAAAATAAAGCGCTAAACCGACCCAAGGGGTTTATGTCTTATGTCTAAGTCTGTGGTGTTGCTTACTTGCAATATCGCTCTTTATTCCTACTCATAATTATTTATATGTTATGCTTACAATTTAATGTCAGTGTGATTGATTGGAATGGTTAGCAGATTATTAATGCAGAAATTTGGACATGTTATATTGGTCTTATAGAGGATACGACAAGACCACATTTAGTGATTCTAGCTGTGAAGAAGTCATGGTCTTATAGAGGATACGACAAGACCACATTTAGTTATCCTAGCTGTGAAGGAGTCATGGTCTTATAGAGGATACGACAAGACCACATTTAGTTTTCCTAGCTGTGAAGGAGTCATGGTCTTATAGAGGATACGACAAGACCACATTTAGTTATCCTAGCTGTGAAGGAGTCATGGTCTTATAGAGGATACGACAAGACCACATTTAGTTATCCTAGCTGTGAAGAAGTCATGGTCTTATAGAGGATACGACAAGACCACATTTAGTGATTCTAGCTGTGAAGGAGTCATGGTCTTATAGAGGATACGACAAGACCACATTTAGTTATCCTAGCTGTGAAGGAGTCATGGTCTTATAGAGGATACGACAAGACCACATTTAGTTATCCTAGCTGTGAAGGATTCATGGTCTTATAGAGGATACGACAAGACCACATTTAGTTATCCTAGCTGTGAAGGAGTCATGGTCTTATAGAGGATACGACAAGACCACATTTAGTTATCCTAGCTGTGAAGGAGTCATGGTCTTATAGAGGATACGACAAGACCACATTTAGTTATCCTAGCTGTGAAGGAGTCATGGTCTTATAGAGGATACGACAAGACCACATTTAGTTATCCTAGCTGTGAAGGAGTCATGGTCTTATAGAGGATACGACAAGACCACATTTAGTTATCCTAGCTGTGAAGGAGTCATGGTCTTATAGAGGATACGACAAGACCACATTTAGTTATCCTAGCAGTGAAGGAGTCATGGTCTTATAGAGGATACGACAAGACCACATTTAGTTATCCTAGCAGTGAAGGAGTCATGGAGGCAGTCAAGTCTGTTGGAGGTGTTGCCAAAGATGGAAATGTCATCTGCATGAAGATGACAAGCTTAATTATCTTAGGTAGGGATGGTTGACGGAAGAGCGCGCCACTACACTAGGTAGGGATGGTTGACGGAAGAGCGCGCCACTACACTAGGTAGGGATGGTTGACGGAAGAGCGCGCCACTACACTAGGTAGGGATGGTTGACGGAAGAGCGCGCCACTACACTAGGTAGGGATGGGTGTACTTGGAACTGTGTAAAAACTTCATTCGTTCCGGAGTACTTGACACTATCCTCATTGTTCACTCTAATTTTGTCACCAACTAAATTAGCAACCCAGTAGCGACCCACTTGTGTACGAATGCATACTGTACATATTGCATAGGTGTGTGTGTGTGTAATCCAAGAATTCAAAATTCATAAGTTGAAAATATAAAATGTACGAGGTTTGGGCCGTCGTGGATTAAAAAAGTCAGTTTTTATTTATACTGCACATCTTTTTTTTTTTTCTGGCACCGTTGAACTTTGAGGCACTAGTGAGAGATTTACTGCCAACACTATTTTTCCCAGGATGCCAACATTAGTCAGTCTACTAACACTAAGGTACCTATTTATTTCTAGGTGAAGAGTCAGCAGATGTAAGGTGACTTGTCCATAAGCCGTGCCCTGTCAGGGAATTGAACCCGTGTTCCTTTGGTTATGAGCTGAGCTCTGTACCAAGAGGACAATTCAGAAGCACACGTCGTGAATGTGACTGACGGAGGATCGAGCTCCACCACTCCTTGCTCTCAGTAACCCATACGGGTTTAATGCTGATACTATATGTTAGTTGAAGCGGTAATTGTTACCAGAAAGAAAGACTAGACCCATTAGGGCCATACAACACTCGGAGAATGGGAACTAACTAGATTTAATACCATAAAGTGAAGAGCAGCTATAATTCTTTGGATCAAAAGCCCCCTGATCAGCATCAAGGCAACCCTTGCTTCCCTGATCAGCATCAAGGCAACCCTTGCTTCCCTGATCAGCATCAAGGCAACCCTTGCTTCCCTGATCAGCATCAAGGCAACCCTTGCTTCCCTGATCAGCATCAAGGCAACCCTTGTTTGCCTTGGCAAGGAGCGGCGGTAGTGACTAACACTGCTGCATTAATTCCTCTTCAAGGGGGAAGTGAGTCCTTGACGTGGCGAAGAGGCTCTTGATCTAAGAAATTCGACCTTTTGTCTATTTCCTCGGACCAAACCTAATTACCCCCGTTCCTCCCTTTCCCACACCACCTTTCCCATCCCACCTTTCCCCACCCAACCCTTCCCTTCCCTCTCCCTTTCCTACATTCGGTCTATAGGAAATTTCTCCGGGTTCAATTCCCGGCGAGGGTAGAAACATTGGACGTGTTTCTCTACACCGGTTGTCTATGTTCCCCATCAGTAAAATGGGTACCTGGGTGTTAATCGACTGGTGTGGGTCGCATCTTGGGACAAAACTGACCTAATTTGCCCGAAATGCTCAGCATAACAAGGGGCTTTCTATATAGTAGTATGTCATTGATGTCAGCTAGGCCTATATACCTTGTACATGTACTTGTAGAAATAAAGATATTATTATTATTAGAAATGATAACTCCTAGGTTGAGGAAGGAGAATCGTTGTCCGTATCATTACGTTGAGGACCTCGGTGGTGGTGGTGGTGTTTGCCGTGGAATCTGGATCAACTAGGGATGTGCAGAACAGCTTTGGGTGTCGTCAAGGCGGCGGGTGTATCTCCTGCGGTTGCCGTCGGTTCTGGGAGATGGCTGCCGAAGAGGGTATACCTCTCGACGTGTTTCCGGCCGCCTTCAAGAGTGGTGTACGTATTGTCACCGTACAAAAACGCTGAGCAAGCTCGCAATATTTCCTTCTTAGCTCCACTGACGACACTCCTGTCATGATTCGTAAGCATTCTTCCCAACGTGTGATGCAGACATTAGGGAATAACTCAAGCTGCAGGACCTTTCAATTTTTATGGTAGACATTTGTGTCATTCCTGCCCATGGGCAGAGACGCTGTCCTTGTAATGTAGCTAAATTAACATTTGACTGCAGAGAACTTCCGCCCCTCAGTGTATATATATAGAAGGACAACGTCTACAAGTACAGGAATTAGTCCCTACACAACAATGTAGAAACTGTTGGCACTTTGGCCACCCAGTTAAATATTACTGGTTGAGTGGAAGAATGCCGTCTGTAATGCAGCTGACCATAACAATGCATCCTGCAGCCGACCTCCCACTTGCTTTAATTGCAAAGAGGCGCAGTTGCCTGGTTTTCTTAAGAGAAAAGGAGAACGAGAAACGGCTTATCTTATATCATGGCAGTTTCTCATCTCCGATTTCAAGGGACACTCCCACGGCTTTCCTACGCCAGAGTTACTAGACGGCCTCAAACCTCTAATGTACCTATACTTCCACAGTCTCGTTTGTAGTACCTACTTCCACGGACACTTATAGTCATCTGCACGGCCTTCTCTGACGAAATCATCATCTCGTTTTAACACATCTCTGAAGCTCAGAACTCCTACCCCTAAACCGCATATCGCCCCCCTCCCCAGTTTACTTTTCTTGCCTCTGAGTCTAATCGTTTGACTTATACTACACAGGTTTGTGGAAGTTCATCCTCCCCAACGTACAGTTGCTCCCTCTCCTGTCAGCGCTTAAGCTTCTTCCCACCAAGATACTTCTACCCTCTCATTGTCTTTTCCTTCTTTGGCAGCTAACGATGTCTCTCCAGTCGTTTATCACTCTATCTTCTGACTCTGACACCATGTTTCCTGCAGCTTCCTTGTCAAGTGAAACAACTGAAGCAATCTCTGAGTTTATTGAGGAATCAAAACTGGTGATGGACACTGACCCACCTCCCAAAACGTCATATTCACACCTTCCTCAATCTTCTACATTTATTTCTACATGTCTGTCTTTCTGAGTTCCCGTACTCGCTAATTTCCCACTACCCCCACACACCAACTTCACAGACCTTCCTAGTCTGTAGACGGCTCCTGTTTAATGTTACTGTTATACTCCTAATCACAGATCATGGCTCTCTTACAGTTTTATCCTGTATGTGTCCGTTTACAAAAACTAAAATTGTGCTCTGCTGTCGTCCCTCCCATCTCGGGCTGTTTTATTGCCATCATCAGATCCTTTTCGCAACGGGACATTTAATGAAAATGCACTTCTTGTGTGCCCCGATATACCACATTCTCAGATCTTTGTTCATACTTCGCTGCATTATACTGCAGCCTGAATCGACTTAACAAGTGGTATACGGTCTGCTCTTTGTATTTTTCTTATGCTCAGTTACCTACCATTTCTGTGCATGAAGGCTCAGTTGTTGCTCAGCTGCAGTGCGTGAAGGCTCAGTTTCCTACCATTGCCGTGTATGAAGGCTCAGTTACCTACCATTGCCATGTGTGAAGGCTCAGTTACCTACCATTGCAGTGCGTGAAGGCTCAGTTACCTACCATTGCCATGTGTGAAGGCTCAGTTACCTACCATTGCAGTGCGTGAAGGCTCAGTTACCTACCATTGCCGTGCGTGAAGGCTCAGTTACCTACCATTGCCATGTGTGAAGGCTCAGTTACCTACCATTGCCAGTGCATGAAGGCTCAGTTACCTACCATTGCAGTGCGTGAAGGCTCAGTTACCTACCATTGCCGTGCGTGAAGGCTCAGTTACCTACCATTGCAGTGCGTGAAGACTCAGTTACCTACCATTGCCGTGCGTGAAGACTCAGTTACCTACCATTGCCGTGTGTGAAGGCTCAGTTACCTACCATTGCAGTGCGTGAAGGCTCAGTAACCTACCATTGCTGTAGATTTTCTGGTTTCTTTCCTACCGCCACCACTCCTTTTATTAGAAGATTTTAATGTTCCTCATTTCCTCTGGGGAGAGTCTCACTGTGACTGGTGGAAATCAGTTGAAGACTTTTCTCACATATCTTCCCGTCCATGTTTTAAATACTGGTTCTCCCACTCATCATGACCCACACACTCACACTTTCTCTTCCAATACATCTTTATATTTATTCTTCAACTGAGTTTAAGTGAATCTCTACTACAGGATCTACATGACAGTGATCATTTTTTATTTTCCTTATTTCCCATTCATATTCCTAATCTCCTCCTAGCTTACGTTGGCAGTTTGAATGAGTGGATTGGGCCCTTTACTCGCGTCAAACCTTTTTTGTAGTGAGGAACCTCCTCTTGGTGGATCAGGGACTGATCAACCATGCTGTTACTGCCGGCCGCACGTAACCCAACGTATTAACCACAGCCCAGCTAGTCGGGTAGTGAATTTATGTATTTATTGGTAATCCCCCTTATGTATGATGGGGAGTTGTTGAACAGTCTTGGGCCCCTGACACTTAATATATTCACGGCACCCCTGTTTTTCATAGGGGGGTATGTCGCACTGTCTACCAGTGTTTTGCTTTTGTAGGATTGATTTCTGTGTGCAGATTTGAGACCAGTTCCTCTAGTATTTTCTATGAGTAAATTATGATGCATCTTTCTCTCCTGGTCAAGGGGACTTCAAACATTCCCAGTAATTAAGGTGCTTGACTGTACTTATACGTGCAGTGAAAGTTCTCTGTACATTCCCCAGGTTTGCAGTTTCGCCTGCCTTGTAAGGGGCAGTTAGTGTACAGCAGTATTCCAGCCTAGAGCAAACAAGTGACTTAAAAAGGATCATCACTGGCTTAGCATCCCTTGTTTTGAAGGTTCTCATTATACATCCTATCATTTTCCTCGCAGCTGTGATAATGACATTGTTGTGATCTTTGAAAGCGAGATCCTCTGACATTATCACTCCTAAGTCCTTCACATTAGTTTTTCTCTCTATTGTGGGGTTAGAACGTTTTATTCTCAATTCTAGCTTATATTTCCTGGTTGTAGTTTGCGCAGATTTAACCTAGTATAGCCCAGCAAAGTCAGACTGATTTATTCATTGTGGTCCTCTGTTATTTGTCTTATTTAGGTAGCTCAAGCGATTATGAATTCGGCTTACACTTGGAGGATCCGGGTTCGATCCCGGAACAAGTGGAAGCGTTGAGTATGTTCAATTATTCATCTAGCAGTATGTGGGTACCTGGTTGTGAGCCGACTGTTGTGTCGTATTCTGGGAGAGACATCAAAGAATCCTAATGTCAAAAATATGCTAGACTGAGTAGCTTTGTTGGGTTATGTTTGACCTACTTTCCCTCTGGGTTAATAAAATATCTTATGTTGTCTTCATATTCATTAATTATGTCCCAGCTAGTTTTCCTGCCCCTTGTTTGGACGACACAGCCGTTTCATTAAGAGCATGCAAAGATAGCTTCTAATGACTGTAATTATGTAAAATTGCATGTCGATCCACATGGGATGTATTTCTGGGGCGCGACCCCAAAACCCGAGTGTGTCATCCCGGTGACCTAATTCAAACAGACGCATCTGATTGCCTCACACTGACTGTTTCCACCGTGTCGCCACCTAATTGAGACCAGAAGCACAAAGTGAGGTGACCATGAAGAGCAGATAGGTGGTGGTGTTATAGAGTGGTCTTGAGAGGCCACCATATGGCAACAGTCAGTGATGACAGTTTCCCGTTCTGCTGGTGTCAACAAACAGTGGTGCCACCACAGCAACACTCTCACACTCTACTCGTTGCCAGCCACACCGCTCACTTCACAACGCACGCACAGACACACACTCGACCCCTTCAACCACAACTAGGTGAGTACACACACACACATACACGCACGCATATACAACAGGCCTAGTGTCTAATCGACATGTGCTTAGGACAAAAAATGGTAACTAACTAACACACACACCTCAGGCCAAGTGTCTTATCGATAAGTGCCGTTGACAAAATGGTAACTGAGAGAGAGAGAGAAGAGAGAGAGAGAGAGAGAGGTGGAACGAGTTAGATAATGACTTGGTTCGATCCCCTTGTCCCTCAAACACAACTTGTTGAGAACACTGAAGTCTCCCAGCTCAGGCTGACAACTTACCTCTTGTATGTAGGCCACCACTAAGAGAGAAACGTAGCTAACTTGCATTCCCATGATGAAACCATCATATAGAATAGGGTAGATGCACATTACTAGTGTGCCTAATTAAAAAAAATGCGAGAGTGCAGGTTGGGTGGATGGAGTCGTCACACATAGCTTAGGCACAGTCTCCTCAAGCTAGATAACGCAGAGATTTACAGCGTAACCCAATCTAGCTTACAAGGGAGTCTTTTGGGCGATGGTCTCTGCTGGTGTGTCTGGAGGGCGCAGCAGTCAGCCTAGGGCACGAGGTAGTGCTTCCTGTGATAGTGAAGGTAGAGTGGTTATGATGGTGGTAATGATACTTCATGACTATGTACTGTGACACATCCTACTTTCCAAATGTACCGTGACACGTGCTACTTCCTATGTACCGTGGCAAGTACTACTTCATTAGTGTGTACCGTGGCACGTGCTGCTTACTGACCGTGTACCGTGACACGTGCTGCTTCCTGTGTACCGTGACACGTGCTACTTCCTGACTGTACCGTGACACGTGCTACTTCCTGACTACCGTGACACGTGCTACTTCCTGACTGTACCGTGACACGTGCTACTTCCTGACAGTACCGTGGCACGTACTACTTCCACCCTCGGCGCCTCGTTACCCATACCCTCTTTACGAAAGGAAAACAAACATTGTTGGGGGTGGCTGTCACCACACCCAGCCACACCCCGCAGTAACTCAGCCACACCCCATAGTAACCCAGACACCCCACATTAATCCAGACAAACACCACAGTACTCCAGACACACCCTACAGTAACCCAGCCACATACGGTACCCCAGACACATCCTACAGTAACCCAGCCACACACGGTACCCCAGACACATCCTACAGTAACCCAGCCACACACGGTACCCCAGACACACACACACCACAGTACCCCAGACACACACACACCACAGTACCCCAGACACACATCACAGTACCACAGACACACAACACAGTGCCCAACACATACAACACAGTACCCCAGACACACCACAGTACTCCACACACCACAGTACTCCAGACACACACCACAGTATCCCAGACACACACCACAGTATCCCAGACACACACCACAGTATCCCAGACACAAACCACAGTACTCCAGAGACACACCACAGTATCCCAGACACACACCACAGTATCCCAGACACACACCACAGTATCCCAGACACACACCACAGTACTCCAGACACACCACAGTACTCCAGACACACACCACAGTACTCCAGACACACACCACAGTACTCCAGACACACACCACAGTACCCCAGACACACACCACAGTATCCCAGACACACACCACAGTACTCCAGACACACCACAGTAACCCAGACACACACCACAGTAACCCAGACACACACCACAGTACTCCAGACACACACCACAGTACCCCAGACACACACCACAGTACTCCAAACACACACCACAGTACCCCAGACACACACCACAGTAACCCAGACACACACCACAGTACTCCAAACACACACCACAGTACCCCAGACACACACCACAGTATCCCAAACACACACCACAGTACTCCAGAAACACACCACAGTACTCCAGACACACACCACAGTACTCCAGACACACACCACAGTACCCCAGACACACACCACAGTATCCCAGACACACACCACAGTACTCCAGACACACCACAATAACCCAGACACACACCACAGTAACCCAGACACACCACAGTAACCCAGCTTGCCCTTAGTCTGACAACAATAATGTGTGTAGTAGGGGTGTAGTTTTGTGGCAGTATGTAGGAGGATGTGTCAAGGAGTGTGGAACTCTTGATTGGTTTATCATGTAGACTACCTCCATGTTTCCTGTCCCCACTCTCTCTCTCTCTCTCTCCACACACACCATATACGTATATATATATATATATATATATATATATATATATATATATATATATATATATATATATATATATATATATATATATATATATATATTATATATATATTATATATATATATTATATATATATTATATATATTATATATATATATATATATATATATATATATATATATATATTATATATATTTATTTCCCGAATAAAGTAAGCTAAAATTTGTGTATGCAATAATTCCGCAAAAATCATTCTGAATTTACCGAAAAAATATATATTTCAATGTTTTTGTTTATTATTACATTACTGTAAACTTATCTAAAATATATTTAGTTGGATTAGGCTAAATTAAATTGCGCTTGTTATAATAAGGTTAGGTAAGTTTTCTAAGGTTCTTTTATTACAAAATTATTAATTTTTGCATTAACATAAATGAAAAAAAAATAACTTTAAACGTATAAGAGAATATTTTAGAAAGGACTAAATTTTAAATGAGTTCTTGCTAACTGACCAGTTTTACCTATTCAGGCCGACCAATATTTATATATATATATATATATATATATATATATATATATATATATATATATATATATATATATATATATATATATGACAATATACAAAACAACCACTGTGTAAAAAATAGTGAAATTCCTTGACTTTTCTTCCTGTTCTTGATTTTTGTTCCTTTAACTTTTCTCCCTCGTTATTTCTTCCTTTTCCACTTTCTTTTTATCTCCTATCCCAACCTCCCCATTTCCCTTCCTCGCCCTCTCTTCCCTCCCCTACACCCTCTTTCCATTTCCCCTTGCTCCTCCACCTCTCCTTTCTTTTTCCCTCCTTCCCCCCTTCCTGAACCTCACTTCTACTTCCCTTTCTCTCTCTCCTCATCCTCTCTCCCTCTTCCCTCACATCCTCTGCAATTTCCATGCTTCTTTTCCTATTACTTTCGCTTTGTTTCTTCCCCTTTCAGTCTCCTCACCCCCTCCTTAACCCTAGCATGTCAGTCTCGCCACCCCTCCCTTAACCTCCTCCTCCCTACTCCCTCACCCCTCCCTCACACCCCTCTAGATCTAGTTATTTACAACCTTCCTTTAGTGTTTCATTAGCTTAGTCTCACCATTTAAATTCCAAGGAGTTGGTCCTTCCGTTTCCTGGGTACCACCTGCAGCCCACCCTTGTGTGTGTGTGTGTGTGTGTGTGTGAGTAGCTTAGACACAGGTACACATACGTACATTACCTAGAACAACCCCCTAAAAAAGTCAGACTAAGAGACTTATTTCCATTGGGGTACCTTTGAATGCGTGTACTTTTATATGTATACATATCCTTATCATTTTGTGCGTACCTAGTAGTGTCGAGTCTCGGCTCCTGGCCCCGCATTAAGAAGTGAAGCTATGGTTGCGCAGAAGCGTTCAAACCATAGCGAGGGTCATACAGTGCCTTGGGAATGGGAGGTAATGAGGCCAGACAGACAATAACAAGCGTATAGTGTCACTGCTACCTCACTATTCACTCAAGAACCCCCACGATAGGTAGAGTAGCTCCAGTACCTTAATTAGTTAGATCTTGAGTCCTTGAGCAGCATCAAGGCGCCTTAAAAGGTGTAGAATAACACACTGATATACAACATATTTGGTATGACTCCATAAATTATAATAACACTACTGTCAACAACTTTTGCACTGACAGGATGTGAACCCATGGCAAACCAGTACTAAAACCAACAGGTCATGGCACTATACCATGCCGGCATGGTATGGTGCCATGGATTCGAATCTTGTTCGCTCCCTGAGTTACATTTATATATTTATGTGAAGTGCTAAACCCTGCGGGTCATTCAGCACAAACAGTAGAGGGTCGACCCTCCCTATATAGAGATTATTTTTACAGTCATGTGGAGCAATCTTACACATAACAAGAGGCAAGGAAGAATTACAGCAGGAAACTTGCTACACACACACGCATGCATGCACGCGCACACACACACACACACACACACACACACACACATACACACAAACTTTATTCACGAACTAAGAGTTCTGAAATGAAAATTCTGCAGTGACTTGTAATATATAAGAGATGGAAGTGTCCAGAGAGCACCCTCCTTCACTCCCTCTCTCCCTTTCCTTCCTCACACTGTCCTACCTCCTCCGTCACACTTCTATCTCCTTCCTCACATCGGCATCCTTTTTTCCCTCTTTAACGTTAAGTCCCCTTACTTCCCTCTTCCATCATGTCTCCTCCCCTCGCGCTGCCCTCACCATTTCCTTCTCCCCTGTCTCCAGCCTGGCACTCAGGCAAACTAAGTGGTACCCAGGGGTTGGAGGATGGACCCAAAAGAAAGAGACATGTCACAGGGAGAAGTGAGGCACCCTTAGTGGGAGAGACACCGGAAGAAGTGTGGCACCCTTAGTTGGAGAGACAACGGGATGGTGTGGAACCCTTAGTGGGAGAGACACTGGGATGGTGTGGCACCCTTAGTGGGAGAGACACCGGGATGTTGTGACACCTAAGGAGGGATAAGGGAAAGTGCCTATCAGCATCAAGGTAAAAATAGGTAAAAGACAAGAAATTGATGGATAAGACCGGATGTTTTGAAGAGTTAAGTGTGTGTGTGTGTGTGTGTGTAGGGTAGCCAGGAAGTACTGGAGACGCAGGATAATGGGATGCCACTACTGGGAAATGTTTTATGAGAGAAGGAACATCCTACTCACTGGTGGGGCAGTTAAAGACTTTATTGGAGTGGTGCCAGGGAGAGAGAAAGAGAGAGAGAATGTGTTTTATCTGTAATTCTTGGTGAAACGTGGTACTATATTAAGGACAGGCGGATATTATAACAAACTTGTATTATGTTAAATCAGGAGCCGATCTTTTAACCCGACAGGAAGGGAAGGGGGTCAGTTTATGGTCTGTGTAACAGTTAAGTACAGAATACTCTTTTGTCTAAAGGTCTTAAATGACTTGAACAAGTCATACAAATTTTCCAAACATAAATAAAAGGTAATGAAAAAGAATATAAAACTAAATATATACGTCAGTTCTTCTAACAATCATCAATATGTATACAGTGCAGTTAAAAACAGTGTATTTGACTAGAATGTAATGAGAGACAATAAAAGCTTCCACCTGGGAAACAGCCCCTGGTAAAAGTTCACACAACTGGAGAAAAACAAAGCTAGAACAGGTGTAACAGAGGCCAGGGAGTCGAATATCAAGGAGGAGGAGCATGGCGCGCAGCAGGTACATACGCCAGTATGTCACGAAGTGCACACGCACTTCTGATCGGGGACTATCTTGTACCTAGTGGCTCCTACTTAGGGATAAACATGTACCTAGTGGCTCCTACTTAGGCATAAGCATGTACCCAGTGGTTCCTACTTAGGAATAATAATGTACCTATTAGCTCCTACTTAGGGATAAGCATGTACCTAATAGCTCCTACTTAGGAATAAGCATGTACCTAGTGGCTCCTACTTAGGGATAAGCATGTACCTAGTGGCTCCTACTTAGGGATAAGCATGTACCTAGTGGCTCCTACTCAGGAATTAGCTTGTACCTAGTGACTCCTGCTCTGGGACTAGCTTGTACCTAGTGACTCCTGCTCAGGGACTAGCTTGTACCTAGTGACTCCTGCTCAGGGACTAGCTTGTACCTAGTGACTCCTGCTCAGGGACTAGCTTGTACCTAGTGGCTCCTACTCAGGAAGTAGCTAGTATTAGAGTCCAGTACGTCAGAAGATTAGCTCAAGCTCTTGCTCTGGGACTAGCTTGTACCTAGTGACTCCTGCTCAGGGACTAGCTTGTACCTAGTGGCTCCTACTCAGGAAGTAGCTAGTATTAGAGTCCAGTACGTCAGAAGATTAGCTCAAGCTCCTGCTCTGGGACTAGCTTGTACCTAGTGACTCCTGCTCAGGGACTAGCTTGTACCTAGTGACTCCTGCTCTGGGACTAGCTTGTACCTAGTGACTCCTGCTCTGGGACTAGCTTGTACCTAGTGACTCCTGCTCTGGGACTAGCTTGTACCTAGTGACTCCTGCTCTGGGACTAGCTTGTACCTAGTGACTCCTGCTCTGGGACTAGCTTGTACCTAGTGACTCCTGCTCAGGGACTAGCTTGTACCTAGTGACTCCTGCTCTGGGACTAGCTTGTACCTAGTGACTCCTGCTCTGGGACTAGCTTGTACCTAGTGACTCCTGCTCTGGGACTAGCTTGTACCTAGTGACTCCTGCTCTGGGACTAGCTTGTACCTAGTGACTCCTGCTCTGGGACTAGCTTGTACCTAGTGACTCCTGCTCTGGGACTAGCTTGGTGAGACAGGCTAGTGTGTCAGAAGACTAAAGGTCGTAGTACCTCCACATCAAATCGTCTGCAAGACCAAAGAGTGAAGAGGAACACACCTCCCACATATGAAGTGAAGCAGAACAGGTGTAAGAGTTACCCGGTAATGGCATAACAGGTCAGAGACTTGTAACCCCCAATGATTGTACAATTAACTCCCTTCTCGTCACTAACAAATGGCGATCACTGAGCGCAGGGGTGGTGCCGCACACTTGACCAACGCCACTAGTTACATAATATCGTAACTCTTCTTATATTATATTAAATAATTAGTAATATAAAATATTAACGTTCAACCTAGTGGAATGTCTATACCTTTGCCTGTAGAGCTGCAGATTCCAGCAAGTACACTGGTGGTGCTGCAGACTCCAGCAGGTACACTGGTGGTGCTGCAGAGTCCAGCAGGGACACTGGTGGTGCTGCAGAATCCAGCAGGGACACTGGTGGTGCTGCAGACTCCATCAGGGACACTGGTGGTGCTGCAGATTCCAGCAGAGACACTGGTGGTGCTGCAGACTCCAGCAGGGACACTGGTGGTGCTGCAGACTCCAGCAGGGATACTGGTGGTGCTGCAGACTCCAGCAGGGACACTGGTGGTGCTGCAGACTTGACGAAAAAAACTCATGACTCCCATAAGAACGAGAACGTTATTTTCATCTTAAAATTCACCTGAATGCGCTTAACTCGTAAGGGCCATGCAGCACCTGGGAAAGGGTGGGCAATCAAGTTTGATCTGGAGGAGAGAGGAGGGCAACTGTTGTTCCCTTGAATTATAAACCCTTTACGAGCGTCAAGGTGTGAGGAATACCTTAGGGTATCTCTCACAGGGGAAGTATCCAGTGAAATATTCATGTGAGGAATATCTCAGTAGATACCTCTTCCCTGTGAGGGATACCCTGAGGTATTCCTCACAGAATAATAAGTGAGGTATTAACTGTATATGAATGGTATATAATACTGTCAAGATGAAGAATTAGACAACATTGGGTATCTTTGTAGACGTTTCGCCCACCAGTGGCTTTATCAGTACAAGGACATAATGTGAAGACCACAGAACTATATACAAAATCTGAGGTAATCAGTCCCTTAGCCTTGGAGTTGGTGAAGAGCACCGGTATAAGGCGGTATAAAGACTTAAATTACAGATTATTATTATAATAAAAAAAGCGCTAAACCTACAAGGGTCATACAGCCGTAAAGTACAGAAAAACTTTGTATCTGTACAAAATTGTATCCAGTGGTAGCTTCATCAAGTACTTGATCCTGCGACAGTTTACAGCCCCTCACACATGCTCTTATATCCACATAGCTTCATAAATATTAATACCATTGTAGTGAAACTGGGATGGCCCTCTTATATATTCTGATGGTGGTGGTGGTGATGGTGGTGGTGATAGTGGAGGTGGTGGTGGTGATGATGGTGGTGATGGTGGTATAATGCTGGTAATGATGATGGTGGTGTAATACTGGTAGTGGGAGTGGTGTATTGCTGGTAGTGGTGTACTCACCTATTTGTGGTTGCAGGGGGTCGATTCCCAGCTCCTGGTCCCGCCTTTTTACTAGTGGCTACTAGATCCACTCTCTCCCTGCTCCATGATGTGGTGTTGGTGTGTTGCTTGATGTAGTGGGGGGGGGGGTGGAGCAGCAGCAGGTTACTAGCTTGAATGTGATTGTCACTTACATTATCATACGCAACATTATCATACGCAACATTATCATACGCAACATTATCATACGCAACATTATCATACGCAACATTATCATACGCAACTTTATCATACACAACATTATCATACGCAACATCATACACAACATTATCATACGCAACATCATACGCAACATTATCATACGCAACATTATCATACGCAACATTATCATACGCAACATTATCATACGCAACATCATACACAACATTATCATACGCAACATCATACGCAACATTATCATACGCAACATCATACACAACATTATCATACACAACATTATCATACGCAACATTATCATACGCAACATCATACGCAACATCATACGCAACATTATCATACGCAACATCATACACAACATTATCATACGCAACATCATACGCAACATTATCATACGCAACATCATACACAACATTATCATACGCAACATCATACGCAACATTATCATACGCAACATCATACGCAACATTATCATACGCAACATCATACACAACATTATCATACGCAACATCATACGCAACATTATCATACGCAACATCATACACAACATTATCATACGCAACATCATACGCAACATTATCATACGCAACATTATCATACGCAACATTATCATACGCAACATGGTTCAACAGGCCAGTGGGCCAGACTGGGGCAGCTTCATCTACCTAACTATCTCTCGCCTTATCGCTTTTATAATTATTACATTCGTGGGGAAACAGTAAACCCCGAAGGGGTCATACACAGCCTGTGGAATGGGATGCAATCAGGTTCAATCCAGGGAAGAGGAGAGTAGTTACAATTCCTTGGATGAAGAGCTTTCACGACCTCTCTCCTTTCCCTTTAAGGTTGGTTTCGTAGGTATATAACACATGTTGACCTACACACACACACACACGGGGCCAGGAGCTATGACTCGACCCCTGCAACCACAACTAGGTGAGTACACACAAGCCATTCTTGGTTCTGTGCTTCAAGAAACTTAACAGTCGCATTAAAGAATCAAAACGTTGATGACAAGACACACAAACATTGTTATAATCACGTTTCCTCCTCTTCCACTAGAATACAAACGTACTGACATACAGATCAGACTGCATGTTACCAGTACACCAGTCAAGGATTCTTTAATCCCTAAATTATGGATTAAAGTCAAATAACTGCACACGTACTGATATATACACCCTCGGTCAGTCCCTCAGCCAGGTTGAGGGACTGACCACCTCAAAACTACGACTTCAAGCGTGATGGACTGATTACATCGTCTTTACATATCTACTGCTAACTCCTCAGTACTCAACTGAAGAAGCCTAATGTGTATGAGAAACGTTTCGGAATAAAGATACCTAACTGTTGGTGTTTGTGTGTGTGTGTGTGTGTGTGTGTGTGTGTGTGTGTGTGTGTGTGTGTGTGTGTGTGTGTGTGTGTGTGGGTGGGTGAAAGTGTGAGACACAACTAACTACTCCTCGGAGAGGTCCCTCTCACACTCAGGCTGCATGGTAGTGCCACCTCCACACACAGTATTAAATAACACAACCACCATACGCTGTATGACCCTTGTGGGTTTAGCGCCTGGTTATGATTACCGTAATAATAATATCAACAACCATACACGTGTAGAAAATGCTACAATATAATAATGCAACATGCACGGATTATTCAAGTTGAATAATTACTATTGGTTATCGACACACGGGTTCACACTGGCTATATATATGCTAGCTTACAATATATTTCATGTACAAAAAATACAAATGTAGTATTCCAGTCGTATCAAGTTACCTGAGACACAGGTTACAGTATACTGACATAGATCACAGCGAGTCAATTTTATCTCACCGACAATTTCCAGTAAATAATATACATTAGTTGATCGTAAGTGTCAATTCTGGAGAGGAAGCCATCATTAAGTTTGGATAACGATGGAAAAAAAGCGTGTTGGCAAGGGTGGTGAGTGGTGCGCGACGCTCACTGCTTCCCTCACCCTTCAAGGGACACTCCAACATGCTGGTGAGCAACTCTTGATCAAAGGAATTGGAGGTATCTTCCCCTTGCTTGAAACAATCCTGATCACCTCCCATTCCCAAGTCGCTGTATTACCCCTGAATAAAACAAATGTGTAGTGTCGTCATTACCTTACCTGGAAAAATACACAAATAAACCACAAGCTGCAGATCAAACTAGACGACGTTTTGAACCCTCGTGAACTATTTTCAAACTGCTCGAGACCGAAACATCTTCTAGTTTCATCTTAGATTTGTGGGTTAGTTGTGCCACTGCATGAGGCCACTGCTGTGACTGCTGCACAAGTACCAGCACAGGATATAGCAGCGTCCTGCCCACACTACTCTAGCAACAGCAGGTAGAGACCAGCCTTTTATTATGACAGCCTTTTATTATGACAGCCTTTCTGTGTAGCGAAAGATAATGATAAAAGTTTGTGATGGCGTGGTGATGGAGTAGTGTTGATGGTGCTAACATAACAGTGGTGAACATGGTGAGAGAACTATACCGTGGTGTTGAGTGACATGGTGTAAGGAAGAGGTGGCCACACTGGAGAGAGACGGGTACTATTTTTATTTTCAAAGTTCTCCCTATACATTCCACTAGTAGATTACAGGGTGACTAATATACAGTATATCTCAAATGCCATTTTATGTTAAATTTAATAAAGAAAAGTATATGTGCATTTGTCATACTTATATATTCTCTTCATAGATCAATATATGGACAGATGCTCAAATGTTTTTATTAAATTATAACATAAAAGTCGTATTTTATTTACACTGTACTAATCATCCTGCAGTCTAAAAGAAACTGCTCTACGATCTACTAATAGATGGTGATGAAGATTTTGGTTACCCTGGTGTAAGGAAGGGCACAGTGTGTGGTAGCGGTGCTGACACACCACCAACGTGACTGGTAATGCCTTCACTACATTGTTGACTGATGTTTGACGCTCACAAGTGTTGTATCAGCAGCAGTACGACACCCAGAAAGTAGTTGTTGAAGGCGTATCAAGCGTGTCAGACTCGGTACACATGCGTCCACGTGTGTCATGTCCGATGGTGACTGACCTAACACTTCCTGACAACCAGCTTGGAGTTGAAGGCGTGTCAAACTTGTTAATACACTGGCGTCCACTTTTGTCATGTTTCGCAGTATTTGCTGACACTTGCTGACAGGTGGTTGGAGGAGTGTCAAGTGTATTGGTTAGTACCTTTGAATCCACTTGTGTCATGCCTCGCGGTGCCTATTTTTTTTTTTTTTAAACCATGGTGTCCCACAGCAATTACAGCCTAGTTGCCCTGGCACCTGACAGTATAGTGATCCAGGTTCCTCATGAAGTCTTCTACACTTGTTCCCAAAATATTTCTGATATTTGCTGATAGCAGGTGTAAGTTTTGGACCACGTACTGAGACGCACTTCTCTTATTGTACTCTGGAGCCCCTGATTTAAAAAAAAATTATAATTCCTCTTGTATCTGTCACTCTAGTACGTTATTATAGTAGTGTATAGATTTAGGACAATGACCACACGCATCATTCATGTATATATTATTATGTATCTCTGTTCATCGCTTCAGCACTTTAAAACATTTCTAATTTAAATACTTTATTGGCTCTATGTTGGCTGTAAATGACCTGTATTCTTCCAGCTCCTGTGAACACAGCCGTCAACACTGAACAATATTCTAAACTTAAGAGCACAACTGTTTTGAATAATGTTACCATCAGCGTAATTTCTCTTGTTCTGAAAGTTCTCATTATCCATCCTGACATTTTTTGGGCTTTCGTGGGTGTGGTGTTAGGTAGACGTGGTGTAGGGTGTGGGCGTGGTGTGTGGTGAGAATGGTGTGGGCGTGGTGAGTGGTGTTGGCGTGGTGTGTGGTGAGAGTGGTGTGGGGCGTGGTGTGTGGTGAGAGTGGTGTGGGGCGTGGTGTGTGGTGAGAGTGGTGTGTGGGGTGTGGGCGTGTTGTGTGGTGAGAGTGGTGTGTGGGGTGTGGGCGTGTTGTGTGGTGAGAGTGGTGTGTGGTGTTGTGGGCGTGGTGTGTGGTGAGAGTGGTGTGTGGGGTGTGGGCGTGTTGTGTGGTGAGAGTGGTGTGGGGCGTGGTGTGTGGTGAGAATGGTGTGGGCGTGGTGAGAGTGGTGTGGGGCGTGGTGTGTGGTGAGAATGGTGTGGGCGTGGTGAGAGTGGTGTGGGGCGTGGTGTGTGGTGAGAATGGTGTGTTGAATCCTGCAGTACATAAGGGTCTCTTTCTCACCTCCAAACCACTACTTTCGCACATGTAGTCATTGTTGCTTGCATCAACACACCTCACATTTCACGCTACAGCAGCTGAATGACCCATGTGGGTTTAGAACTTGTTTTGAACACAGCCTACATCAGCCTCACACTATCAACATACGTACAGTTATAACAAAACAAATAGTATGTATTATCTGCATTTTTTCGTATAAGTTAAATGGGCTGAAATAGTAACCAGAACTTATGACGCGTTAAACCCGTGTGGATCACTAAGCCTGTTAATGGTGGTTATTTACTTGCTTTTCATAGGTTTCTCTGGTGCTAATATGACGCTAGAATCTTAAGAACGTTGCTACAAAACTCAATGATATAACAATTCCAGCCAACTATATTTCGTTTACAAGGGAAATAAAGAAAATAAAACTAGGGAAACTATGTTTTAAACACTAAGCCATAAAGTAGACATATATGACTAAAAAAATCACAACTATGCTTTTAATATTTTTCTAAGGTGAGAATGTGTAAAGGTGAGAATTGATAGAAAGGTGGAGCCAACTTGGTAACAAGAAATGTGGTCTCCTGTACCACCATTCTCAGCCTCACTCATACACTCTTAAGTAACTTTGATTTTTTCAGGGGTTGAGGGTTGTGAAAAGTGACCATTTGGAAGGCTTAATTCTGTTTAGGTTTTACCGCCCAGCGGCTCCTTGACTGCGCTTCCCACATCCTTCCTGTGGACACCAGCGGCTAGTTTACTGTCCATCACATATCCACCTGTGGACGGTAGCGCCAGAGTATGAGCGGTCACAAAACACCTAGGAATTACACCCTACAAGCGCTAACTGGAATACATTTGGAAAAAGACTTTGTGCAAACTACCACTCTTTTATCTGATATAAAGAAATTTTAGATATTTGCTCAAAATATCTGGAGTCTTATTCTCACTAACACCTGTCTATCTCTATATTTAATAAATGGACAAAATGTTCACGAGTGACCATAAGGCAGAACAGACATTTTACAGTTAGTATTATCACCGTCTGTGTATATGACAAACTGGCAGAAGTACTTGTAACCAAGCCTAAGCCTGGCTGCATTCTTTATATTGCAAGTTGCTCCCTAAATGTGTTTACTTGTTATCATAGTGGGAAAATAGCTCTACTGAGTAGCTGTGCTTATCTACTCTCATGTTATCATAGTGGGATACAGATCAATTACTGCAGTGTTCCTCCTTTCTTATGTTCTTATGTTAGAGATAAGACTCAGATGTAGGGTGGGAAGGAGGTAATGAGACAACATGACAAAGGCACAGGTAACATAACAAGATGACAAAGGCACAAGTAACAAAACAAGATGACAAAGACACAAGTAACAAAACAAGATGACAAAGACACAATTAACAAAACAAGATGACAAAGGCACAGGTAACATAACAAGATGACAAAGGCACAGGTAACATAACAAGATGACAAAGGCACAGGTAACATAACAAGATGACAAAGGCACAGGTAACAAACAAGATGACAAAGGCACAGGTAACAAAACAAGATGACAAAGGCACAGGTAACAAAACAAGATGACAAAGACACAATTAACAAAACAAGATGACAAAGACACAATTAACAAAACAAGATGACAAAGACACAATTAACAAAACAAGATGACAAAGGCACAGGTAACATAACAAGATGACAAAGGCACAGGTAACATAACAAGATGACAAAGACACAATTAACAAAACAAGATGACAAAGACACAATTAACAAAACAAGATGACAAAGACACAATTAACAAAACAAGATGACAAAGACACAATTAACAAAACAAGATGACAAAGACACAATTAACAAAACAAGATGACAAAGACACAATTAACAAAACAAGATGACAAAGACACAATTAACAAAACAAGATGACAAAGACACAATTAACAAAACAAGATAAAGCCACAACAGAACAAGATGACAAAGACACAAGTAACAAAACAAGATGACAAAGACACAATTAACAAAACAAGATAAAGCCACAACAGAACAAGATGACAAAGACACAAGTAACAAAACAAGATGACAAAGACACAAGTAACAAAACAAGATGACAAAGACACAAGTAACAAAACAAGATAAAGCCACAACAGAACAAGATAACAAAGACACAAGTAGCAGATCAAGTCGTTACTGGAACAACGTTTCGCTCTAATTACATTTTGATAACTTAATAAAGCCCACCATCAGTGTCACCATTAATCTCCGCGGAATAATTTAAGTGTCCTTGTAAGTGCCTGGCTCTTCAAAGAGTGGCTCGTCGTGGCTCAAGTGGTCGCGCATTTACCTCACAACGGATGAATCCAGGTTTGAACCTGAGGAGGATAGAGGTGTTGGGCATGTTTACTTACACCTATTACCCTTGTTAACCTAGCAGTAAATAGGTACCTGGGTGTTACTGTTATGAGTCGCATCCTGGAGAAGAGGATCAAAGGACCCCAGTAGCAATAAGCCACACTGATTGGCCTCCTTCTTCTCCTGCTCATCCTTCTTCTTCTTCTCCTCCTCCTCCTCCTCCTTCTCCTCCTGGGTGACATCGTCTTCACCATCATTTTTAATCAGGGGACGAACTAAACCCTGTTGATTAAATAGCGTCTTGGAATGGGAGGCATCCCAGCCCATGCAAGGGGAAGATAAGTCTAGCTCCTTGGATCAAGAGCCTCTCACCGACATTAAGATCCCACCCTTAAGATTCTGAGCAACACCTGGATAAACCTGGTGTTGCTGCTGGCTGTGTGCGTGCGTGTGTGTGCGCTCAACTAGTGTTGGATGAGGAAGTCTCCCCTGGCTTGGCTGGCCTAGTTCCAGTGGTGAGACGAGGACCTTAGACACCACCTACGCTCATCGATTGAAAGCTCAAGTCGGTCCTGGAGCTGCAATTCGATATACCCAATTACAACTCGTGGCGCACGCACGCGCGCACACACGCACACCTACACACACATCCAGTGAAGAGGCAGGGCCAGGAGCTGAGTATCGACCCTTGCAACCACAAATAGGTGAGTACAAATAGGTGAGTACACACACACTGGCTAGTGATGTAGTGGAGGCAGGAATCATACATAGTTTTAAGACAAGGTTTGATAAAGCTCATGGAGCAGGGAGAGAGAGGACCTAGTAGCGATCAGTGAAGAGGCGGGCCCAGGAACTATGAATCGACCCCTGCAACCACAAATGAGTACAAATAGGCGAGTATACACACACACAAAAACCCAGGAGATACGATAAAGCTCATGGAGCAGGGAGAGAGGACCTAGTAGTGAAGAGGCGGGCCAGGAGCTATGAATCGACCCCTGCGACCACATATAGGTGAGTACACACACACACACACATCTCTCTCTCTCTCTCTCTCTCTCTGCCAAGAAACCTCATTAAAAATTCTTCACACATTTAAAAAATTTGCATCTTCTAGTTATAGTCCGTGAGATAGAATCAATATTTCTGGGTTTAATAATTTCGAAAATTTGTTAGTTTTGCGTAGTGATGTCGTCATGTGCCAGAGCACAGACTTAATTGACTATCTATCTATATTTGTGGGTTCCTGTGCCACGTTTGTGGTATTCACCAAGTTGTACTCACTGAGTTGTTTGTGGTGGTCCAGACTCAGCTCCTGACCCCGCCTCCTAGACTGCTGTTATCGACATAGCTGATCTATGGTCTCTTGTGTTTTATCATACTGAGTTTGCCTTCACCACTTCATCTAAATCATTCCACTTTCCAACCAGCCTGAGACTAAAGACACGCGCCATAACAACTTTGACCCAGGTTTTCTTACTGTCTGTCCATATAATTCCTTTGATGTAAATCTGTCCCTATCAATTCCTCTTAGGGTTTAGTACATCGTAATCATGTCTTCTCTAGTCCTCCTTGCAAAGGTCGTCAGATTTAATTCATTTAATCTCTCAAAGTACATTCCTCTCAGTTAAAGGAATAGTCTGGTTGCAAACCTTTATACCTTCTCGAGCTTAAGCACTTGCTTGGCCAATGGGAACACATACTGGATGATTGGTCAAAATGTCGAGTATAATGTTTTGAAAGATTCTTCGTTCAAGTTCCTGAATGTTTTTCTTCTGGGGTTTGCTAGTCGTGCACTTGTTGCAACTTCTCTCCTCCCATACTGTACTGTTCCCACATAAACTTCCAGTAGTGTTGGATCCAACTCCAGAAGGTCTTGGAGCTTATATCTGCCCTGTTCTGTCTTATTCTTTTCATAAGATTTACATTAGCAGAGACAAGTAAGGCTTAGTCTCCTGTGGTGTCATTCACGTATATTAGGAATAGTAGTGGTCATAATACTGATCATTGCGGGACTCTCCTCACTCTTTACTTTCTCCCATTCTCAAGTCTCATCACTTTCTCTCTTCCTCCTTTCCCAAGCCACTGGAAAACTCTGCCTTTAATTCTGTCTGTCCTTCTAATTTATAGTCTAACTTCTTATGTGGCACTATATCAAATGCTTTCTTGCAGTCCAAGAATATAGGAGACCAAAGACTGTGGTTGTTTTATATCTGTGACTATCACAGACTTCCAGTATCTCTGTAAGACAGCATTTATCATTCCTAAATCCGTGCTGGTTTTCTCTTTAACAATCACTGGCGAATGCTGCCTTTATTATTCAATTTGTGCGTCTCGGGAAAGGTTGGATTTGATGCTTACCTTAAGACCTTACCCTTTTCATGATATCTTTTGACGAGAACATTCTCAATACCGAGGCTTGAACAATTCACAGATAACCCACAATTTGGAGAGGAAACATTAGATGCCACGGATCACTCGCAATGCTCCACACCAGACACAAACGTCATCTGAAGTTTTCTCTAAAAAAATTGGGTTAGAAGTGAATTGCTTTCGCGAACTTCGTGTCTTGAGACATTATGTCCTGACTGGTTTTCTTTTCCTGCTTAACAGGTTCATCATATATTTTGGGCACTTGCAGCAAAGAACTTTTATATATACAAAGTGTTTCTCTAAGTGTGTCTTGTATCATGTGTCGGCCTACAACCAATATTGCACACATTTTCTGGGGTTGAATATCAAGAGCCACTTGTGTGTGTAACAGTGATGATAGTTACACACATTTCATACGGTAGCAAATAATAAAGTGGTGTGATGTGAGGTCCATTTTGGTGTTAATTAGCTCTCCACACCTGCCTGACGCCCTCACCTCACGCTCCTTACCACTCTACGCAACTTTTTCCTACGCTATAAAATATTCGTTATCAATAAATTGGAATAATTCCCACGTGAGGGTAAAATGGCGTAGCGTCGCACTAGTCGCTTCTTCACCCACACGTCGCCCGCTAATGGGAAAATGTACGCGTATGTGTGCGCGCGCGCTCACCTATTTGTACTTGCCTATTTGTGGTTGCAGGGGTCGATTCACAGCTCCTGGCCCCGCGTCTTCGCTGATCGCTACTTGGTCCACTCTCCCTGCTCCAAGAGCTTTATCGCACCTCGTGTGTGTGTGTGTGTGTGCGGGGGTAAGGGGGGGTTGTGTCAGTGGGTGGAAGCGGGAACAGGCGTATGTAAAATTACCTATTTGAAATTCCCAATCTAATTTTGCTGAGTTGATGGTCAGCACTTGGGCCCATCTTTCAGCTTTTCGGTCAGATGATTTGAGTTCACATGATCGTAGGTACGTTTACACCCATTTAAGAAGCCGGTCTCTTCTATGTCGGGAAGGTAATCACCAACAACCCAAGTGATCATAGACCCAACTGCACCATTCCTTGCGTTGCATGACCCTCATTGCATTACGCTTACTGGATAACCCCTCCTTGCATGACCCCCTTATTGCATGACCCTTACTGGATGACCCCTTATTACATGACCCTCCCTGGATGACCCTTCATTGCATAACCCTCCCTGGATGACCCTCCCTGGATGACTCTCCCTAGATGACTCTCCCTGGATGACCCTCCCTGGATGACCCTGGATGACTCTCCCTGGATGACTCTCCCTGGATGACTCTCCCTGGATGACCCTCCCTGGATGACCCTCCCTGGATGACTCCCTGGATGACCCTCCCTGGATGACTCTCCCTGGATGACTCTCCCTGGATGACTCTCCCTGGATGAGTCTCCCTGGATGACTCTCCCTGGATGACCCTGGATGACCCTCCCTGGATGACTCTCCCTGGATGACTCTCCCTGGATGACCCTCCCTGGATGACTCTCCCTGGATGACCCTCCCTGGATGACCCTCCCTGGATGACTCTCCCTGGATGACTCTCCCTGGATGACTCTCCCTGGATGACTCCCTGGATGACCCTCCCTGGATGACCCTCCCTGGATGACTCCCTGGATGACTCTCCCTGGATGACCCTCCCTGGATGACCCTCCCTGGATGACCCTCCCTGGATGACTCTCCCTGGATGACTCTCCGTGGATGACCCTCCCTGGATGACTCTCCCTGGATGACTCTCCCTGGATGACTCTCCCTGGATGACCCTCCCTGGTCTACCATGTTCCACGTCTTTACAAACTGGTGTAGGAATGAACTAGGTGGCATCACTCTGTAATGCCAGATAAAACACCCTTCTTGGCACTCTTCAAGGGGAAGGGGGTACCTTAACGTTGGTGAAGGGCTCTTGATCTAAGGAATTTGAGCTACCCCCCCCCTTTCACTGAATCAAACCTGATTACATAACACATATGAGCTTAGCTCTTCTCAGAGAAGATAATCCGGATATGGGTGGGCGTGTGAGGTGTGGCTGGAGGTATATGCGTGCTATGAAATGATGGTTGAGGTGGGCGTGGGCGCCTGTGGATTTGCGGGGAGGGGTGAGGGTGGGCGTGGGCAGGGGTGGTGACAGCTCCACCTCTGCCTTATGTCAGACTGGCTATTCTGGTTGTTGGTGCCTCACCCACACCTATATTCTTAAACCATTCCATCTTGTGTCTAGTGCCTTAACTCCTGTTTTCCTGGTGTGGCGAAGAGAGAGACAGAGTCGAGTCTTAGCTCCTGGTCCCGCGTTATCTCCCTCCTAGTCTAGAGGGGTCGTATCGTACCTCCTCGTAAAACTACATAAGGAACCTGCCACACTTCCTCGTGGTCATTCCACTTCCTGATATTCCTATCTGACATCAATGTCTATCTTCCAACTGTGCCCCCAAGTACTTGTTTCTCCCTCTCAAACAACCTATCCTTGTCTACCCTATCAATTCCTCTAAGTATTTTGTAAGTTTTTATTATATCTCCCCTTGTTCTCCTGTTCTCCAATGTAGGTATGTACAATTCAGTTAGTGTCTTTTCGTAGCTCGTATCTTTAGTTCTGCAACTAGCCTTGCTGCATACCTCTGCACTTTGTCATTTCTTAACACGTTTTTACAAGTGTGGGTTCCATGCTGTTCCCCGTTGTCTCCTGTGTGTGTGTACTCACCTAGTTGTGGTTGCAGGGGTCGATTCAAAGCTCCTGGCCCCGCCTCTTCGCTGTCCGCTACTGGGTCTCTGCTCTCCCTGCTCCATGAGCTTTATCATACCTCGTCTTAAAACTATGTATGGTTCCTGCCTCCACTATATCTTTCTCTAGACTATTCCACTTCCTGACTACTCTGTGGCTGAAGAAATGCTTCCTAACATCTGTATGTGTGTGTGTGTGTGTGTGTGTGTGTGTGTGTGTGTGTGCACGTACTCGTATATTTGTGGTTGCAAGTGTTGACTTTCAGCTCCTGACCCAGCTTAACTAGCCGTGGACGGGATTCACTTTCTCCTAGCCTCATGAGCGCTATCGTACGTAATCTTAAGACTTCGTATACAGCCAGTAAGGTGAGGTGTGAGTGAAGGTGGAGGTGTCATGAGAGGGGTGACCTCCACGCAGGTTTGACCTCACCTAAATGTTGTTGCAGGGGTTGAGTCTCAGCTCCTGACCCAGCCTTTTCGTTGGCAGATACTAGTTTCACTCTATCCTGGCTGCGGGAGCCTTATTATACTTATTCTTAAAGCTATGTATGGATTTTACTATGGTAATAGTGGTACAGATTCCAATGTTTCCTGGTTACACTCAGCCATATTGTTGCCAGAAGTTAAGCGGCTTAACATACCTAATAATAAAGTAGCGCCAGAAGAGTTGCAGGTAAAAAGAATCTGGCGCTGGTAACCGCGTATCAAAATCAACGTTGTAACAAATCTGGGCTGCAGCTATCACACGCCCGCTTTCATTTTCAAGCGTCAGTCTTTGACAATGCTCAACGTCCATTTTTGGACGCTTTCCATTTCGTCCAAATTGAATATTTTTAATTTTAAGTTAGTTAACCTAGGTTAGGTTAAACCAAGAAAAAACTTATATTTAATCACAAATAAGCAAATTAGAAAACCAGGCCACAATACGTCTGGCAACGAGGTTAAGAAAGAAAAAGGAAACGTTCAAAATTAAACGTTTACGTGTCCTGATGGGAAAGTGGGCTGCCTTGCCTGGGTTGCGCCTACGCGTGTCTGGGGCCATTTACTGCGCCAAATATAGGAGCAGTTTAATGGCGCTCCTCACAGCAACATCATACACCGCTACGCCTGATACAACAACCTAGCAATTATTATCTTGGTTTTCTTACCAAGTTACCAGCGTCACTTTCTTAACGTTCTCTCTAACTCAATAATTACTATTTTCTTTATTTTAAAGTAAGATGCAAATGGTAATAAGTCACTTTGTCTGAATTATTTGGGTCATCCTGGTGGATAATTTACACGTTACTAGGTATGATAATTTACACGTTACTAGGTATGATAATTTACACGTTACTAGGTATGATAATTTACACGTTACTAGGTATGATAATTTACACGTTACTAGGTATGATAATTTACACGTTACTAGGTATGATAATTTACACATGTTACTAGGTATCATAATTTGTATAACAAATTATGTGTATCTGTACCTAATTAAACTTACTCAGGATATAAACATCTACAAAAACGTATATTTAAGAACAAATAAGAAGGAAACGTTTAAATTTGCACGATCACCTCTACTTTGTAAGAATGACCCATAGAACATAGGAACATAAGGAGGAACACTGCAGCAGGCCTACTGGCCCATACTAGGCAAGACATTCTCAAACCCAAACCCACTAACAAAAATAATTGCACATATAAGACGGACATCACACACACTATGGGTGTAGTGGTGACCCACACACCATGGGTGTAGTGGTGACCCTGTGTCACTTCCAGGTGTAGTCGTGCCCTACACACCATGGGTATAGAGTTGACCCTGTGTCACTTCCAGGTGTAGTGGTGCCCCACACACCATGGGTGTAGTGGTGACCCTGTGTCACTTACAGGTGTAGTTCGTGCCCCACACACCATGGATGTAGTGGTGACCCACACACCATGGGTGTAGTGGTGACCCACACACCATGGGTGTAGTGGTGACCCTGTGTCACTTACAGGTGTAGTTCGTGCCCCACACACCATGGGTGTAGTGGTGACCCTGTGTCACTTACAGGTGTAGTTCGTGCCCCACACACCATGGGTGTAGTGGTGACCCTGTGTCACTTACAGGTGTAGTTCGTGCCCCACACACCATGGATGTAGTGGTGACCCTGTGTCACTTACAGGTGTAGTTCGTGCCCCACACACCATGGGTGTAGTGGTGACCCTGTGTCACTTCCAGGTGTAGTTCGTGCCCCACACACCATGGGTGTAGTGGTGACCCACACACCATGGGTGTAGTGGTAACCCTGTGTCACTTACAGGTGTAGTTCGTGCCCCACACACCATGCATGTAGTGGTGACCCTGTGTCACTTACAGGTGTAGTTCGTGCCCCACACACCATGGGTGTAGTGGTGACCCTGTGTCACTTACAGGTGTAGTTCGTGCCCCACACACCATGGATGTAGTGGTGACCCTGTGTCACTTACAGGTGTAGTTCGTGCCCCACACACCATGGGTGTAGTGGTGACCCTGTGTCACTTACAGGTGTAGTTCGTGCCCCACACACCATGGGTGTAGTGGTGACCCACACACCATGGGTGGTGACCCACACACCATGGGTGTAGTGGTGACCCTGTGTCACTTACAGGTGTAGTTCGTGCCCCACACACCATGGATGTAGTGGTGACCCTGTGTCACTTACAGGTGTAGTTCGTGCCCCACACACCATGGGTGTAGTGGTGACCCTGTGTCACTTACAGGTGTAGTTCGTGCCCCACACACCATGGGTATAGAGTTGACCCTGTGTCACTTCCAGGTGTAGTCGTGCCCCACACACCATGGGTGTAGTGGTGACCCACACACCATAGGTGTAGTGGTGACCCTGTGTCACTTCCAGGTGTAGTCGTGCCCCACACACCATGGGTGTAGTGGTGACCCTGTGTCACTTCCAGGTGTAGTGGTGCCCCACACACCATGGGTGTAGTGGTGACCCTGTGTCACTTCCAGGTGTAGTCGTGCCCCACACACCATGGGTGTAGTGGTGACCCTGTGTCACTTCCAGGTGTAGTCGTGCCCCACACACCATGGGTGTAGTGGTGACCCTGTGTCACTTCCAGGTGTAGTTGTGCCCCACACACCATGGGTGTAGTGGTGACCCTGTGTCACTTCCAGGTGTAGTTGTGCCCCACACACCATGGGTGTAGTGGTGACCCTGTGTCACTTCCAGGTCTAGTTCATGTTCCACTGAAATAAGTCCCACGAATGTGTGAAAAGATTATTATTATTATTATTATTATTATTATTAATATTATCATCATCATCATCCCTAGGAATCGCTAAATCCATTATGGCCAGACAACTGCTGTGGAATGTTAGGTAATCAGGTTTGATCCGAGGAGGAAGGGGGGTAGAGCCAATACCCTGGATAAAGAGTCCTTCAGCAGCATCAAGAGCAACTTGGTAAGAGCGAAGGGTGAAGCAGTGAAGCATCTTCTGCAGGCCATCACTGCCCTATGTTCCTCACCATGACAACACCGTCATGTCTGAAGACACGCCAACCTCTTGAGCACTAGTGTGATGAAGCACTAGTGTGATGGAGCACTAGTGTGATGGAGCACTAGTGTGATGGAGCACTAGTGAGGGAGTGATGAAGCAGAGGAGTGATGGAGCACTAGTGAGGGAGTGATGAAGCACTAGTGAGGGAGTGATGGAACACTAGTGAGGGAGTGATGGAGCACTAGTGAGGGAGTGATGGAGCATTAGTGAGGGAGTGTTGGAGCACTAGTGAGGGAGTGTTGGAGCACTAGTGAGGGAGTGTTGGAGCACTAGTGAGGGGAGTGATGGAACACTAGTGAGGGGAGTGATGGAACACTAGTGAGGGAGTGATGGAACACTAGTGAGGGAATGATGGAACACTAGTGAGGGAGTGATGGCACACTAGTGAGGGAGTGATGGAACACTAGTGAGGGAGCGATGGCACACTAGTGAGGGAGCGATGGCACACTAGTGAGGGAGTGATGAAGCACTAGTGAGTGAATGATGGAACACTAGTGAGGGAGTGATGGAGCACAAGTGAGGGAGTGATGGAGCACTAGTGAGGGAGTGATGGAACACTAGTGAGTGAGTGATGGAACACTAGTGAGGGAGTGATGGAACACTAGGGAGGGAGTGATGGAGCACTAGTGAGGGGAAGACTCTTAACCATGGCTTTAATTAAAACTAGAGATAGTGCTTCGTTACAATACAGGTTACGTACGTGTGTTTCATAACGAAGTAGCATGTATGAGAGACCTGCTACTCAAGAGCTCTTCTTTAAAGCCAAGCTGTGCCTGAGGCCAGACATCATTGTTAACTGGATCCACAATACTGAAGAGAGAAGCTTTGTACATCAAGCTTTTATTTGTGACAACGTGTTCTGTTAAAGCTTCATTACGCTTTAAGAGAGCGAAACGATTGGCCAAGTTGTTGCTGCCACCAGCTTTCCAGGATTATACAACCATCACAACCAGGCTGATCAGGCATTTGCGTCATGTAGAGGTCCAGGTTCTTTAATCAAGAGCCTTGCACCAACATAAAGGCACATGTAGAGGTCTAGTTTCTTGGAACAAGAGCCCTGCACCAACATAAAATTACAAACAGGCTACATACCTTTAGTCTACCTGTTAATTCTGGGGGTCATCGCCCCCGCGACCCGGCCCCAGACCAAGGGCAAGGCTAAATAAACAGCTTTCATCAAATCCTCGATTAACATTATTTACTCGGCCTTAAGTTGACTATAAACAAACTACAAACAAATTATAAACAAACAGGCTTGTTTGGGGCCCTTGCTGTTTGAGTCCGTTGCATACATTTGTGTGGGGATGGTGGTGGTGGAGAGGAGGGTGCTAGTGGTACTTAACTATGGTGGGGAGAAGGATGACAGTGGTGAAGACGGGGTGGTAGTGGTTGGAGGGGGTCTGTAATGTTGGTGGGAGTAGGGGGGGTGTTAGTGGAAGGGAAGTGGATGGTAGTGGTGGATAGCTGTGTTGTTTAGAAGAGTGGTGGTACTGGTGGGAAAGGTGTGTGGTGTTAGTAGATAGCTGTGGTGGGGAGGGTGTTTGTGGGGAGGAGGGGAAGATAGTGTTGGGGAGGTGTGCGGTAACAGTTAGCTATGGTGGGGAGGAGCGGGGTGAAGGTAAATAGCTATGATGGGGAGGAGCGGGGTGATGGTAGATAACTATGATGGGGAGGAACGGGGTGATGGTAGATAGCTATGATGGAGAGGAGCGGGGTGATGTTAGATAGCTATGAGGGAGAGGAGCGGGGTGATGGTAGACAGCTATGATGGGGAGGAGCGGGGTGATGGTAGACAGCTATGATGGGGAGGAGCAGGGTGATGGTAGACAGCTATGATGGGGAGGAGGGTGGTTCAAGACAACACACACTGAGAGACTAACGTATGTGTATATACGCCAGCAGTGGACAACGTTCCAGCTAAGCGAATATTAATGGGTGTTGTATGATCATTGGTGCGGCAGTCCCTTGTTCTCAAGCTTCTTATTCTGCCTTCACAGCGTGCAATTTAAAGCTGTTAAGGTGTGTGCGTGCAGTGCTCAGTCACTGCGGTGACTAGCAAAGACAGCAACAGAAACAGCATCAACAGAAACACAAAAAGCAGCATAAACGGCAGCATCATGGGTTCAGTGTTAGGTTCGCCCCTGTTATCATAACAATAGCCACCGCCATGATAACAGTAGCCTGTTGTTAGCAACCGTAACAATATATAAACATTATAAAGGTATACAAAATTAAGTTTAAGAAATCAGAAGTTCAAATATCTGGGATAAGCAAGAGTAAAACCTCTGAATTTACTGATGTCTACTACACTTAAGATTGGATATAATAATAACACTAATCTGTCCAAATAATCACAAGTACAACTCGTAGTTACATAAAGCATCCAATAAGTATAATAATGATGGTGTTCCAAACCAATCATAATTCACAACAAATCAATGTACATTATATCCCTACGTAACTCAAGTCTCCCACGGGACTAGTGGAAAGTACATAATAAAGTTATTTTAAGTATACACCTTATTTATAATATGCATTTAACAGACCAATTAAAGAGTTCTTATAGGGCACATTTATAGGCTGATAAGTTAGAAACATTTGCAACACTAATACTTGTGGGTTCTCTGAAGCATTTATCTACATTTCTAGGCTGCAGTATGTCTCAATTCTGGTACTAGTATTGAATCTTTAAGTCCACATGACACAATGCTGAACACAACAGAATTCTGACGAAAATTCACAAGAGATCGATAAAAAAATGCCTGTCTCGCATAACAAGTTAGCAGCTATATTTAACATTGGGCTTAGAAAATTCTTACCTCCATGGTATGAAAAATTTCCCAGTCCACACAAAAGATCATAGACACTTTCCTAATACTGGCTAAAAATTCTCCGAGACCGCAGAACTCAACCAGCAAGTGACTTAACAGTAAATAATATGTTTACATCTTGCTGCCATTACCGTCAGTCAGGACTAGATCAAAGCAGTAACCCTTGACACAACAAGTAAGGCACTTGACTCTGAGTTCTGAGACTCTCTGACCGCGGGTTCGAACCCCACCCGTGGTATGTGGTAAGTAAGGCACTTATCCGATACTTAACTCTGACCTGCTTACAAATGCTTATATATATTACCACTATACCTACATGACATTTAATAATAAGAACATTTACAACATAACATAAGAATGGAGGAACACTGCAGAAGGAAACAAATCAATTAACATTATCTCAGTTGTTTGATAATGATAATAATTATCTTGTTATTATAACTCAATCAATATTCCTAGCATACATAATACATGACACTGATATGCATAATAATGTAAGAAATGATGAAATATTATAGTCATAATATTACACAATATAAATCAATATAAAGTATATGAGAGTCAGCAGCAGAAGCGCCAGTAACACAAACAGAAGCAACATGAGTGAATCGGCAACTAGAGCAACAGCAGTAGCATGAACAGGAGCAAAAGCTGAAAGAACAGCACCAGTAGCAACAGTAACAATATTAGCATGAGCAATAACATCAGCAACATCAACAACAGCAGTATCAACAACAGGAGCAACAACAAAAACAGTAGAAACAAGAGCAGCAGAAGCAACAATAACTATTAGCAGCAGTAGGAACAATAGAAGCAACATCAGCAGCAGCAGGAGGAGGAGGAGGAGCAGGAGGAGGAGGAGGAGCAGGAGGACAGGCCCCAAGAGTGGACAGGGCAAGGTTTACGATCAAGACCTTTCCAAAAGTTTACACAAGTGGCAAGGCTGTTTCACGCTCAATACTATTGCTGCTGCTCTACTCACTCCTGTCTGCGTCTACTCTACTCCTGTCTGTGTTACTCACTCTGTCTCTGCTCTACTCCTGTCTGCTGCTCTTACTCTACTCCTGTCTGCTCTCTTACTCTACTCCTGTCTGCTGCTCTTACTCTACTCCTGTCTGCTGCTCTTACTCTACTCCTGTCTGCTGCTCTTACTCTACTCCTGTCTGCTGCTCTTACTCTACTCCTGTCTGCTGCTCTTACTCTACTCCTGTCTGCTGCTCTTACTCTACTCCTGTCTGCTGCTCTTACTCTACTCCTGTCTGCTGCTCTTACTCTACTCCTGTCTGCTGCTCTTACTCTACTCCTGTCTGCTGCTCTTACTCTACTCCTGTCTGCTGCTCTTACTCTACTCCTGTCTGCTGCTCTTACTTCTGTCTGCTGCTCTTACTCTACTCCTGTCTGCTGCTCTTACTCTACTCCTGTCTGCTGCTCTTACTCTACTCCTGTCTGCTGCTCTTACTTTACTCCTGTCTGCTGCTCTTACTCTACTCCTGTCTGCTGCTCTTACTCTACTCCTGTCTGCTGCTCTTACTCTACTCCTGTCTGCTGCTCTTACTCTACTCCTGTCTGCTGCCTACTTACCCTGTCTGCTTCTCTACTCTACTCCTGTCTGCTGCTCTTACTCTACTCCTGTCTGCTGCTCTTACTCTACTCCTGTCTGCTGCTCTTACTCTACTCCTGTCTGCTGCTCTTACTTTACTCCTGTCTGCTGCTCTTACTCTACTCCTGTCTGCTGCTCTTACTTTACTCCTGCTGTATACTAGTTGCGCCTTACTTAAAATTATCACTTGAGAAGGCTACCCGTTTTTCCCATCCCCTCGCTACTCTCTCTTCTGCTGTTGTACTCTTTACAAGCTATCCCTTGTTGTCTGCCCTTTGCTGGATAGCATGATTTACCTGTAAATTACCCGTAGATAGTTCTGGGAGTCACTACCCCCAGGGCACGGTCCCAGTCAGGCTGTTGGTGCTGGCCGCACGCAGTAAGACGTAGGCACCACCACCTGGTAGATTAGGAACTGACTGTAGGAATTTAGAAAGAGTCAACCCGCGCTGCGCTACTCTGAAAAAACTTCCCTAGAAATCCTTCAGTTGCTATCTTGCAACACTGCATAGCTCCTGATGACGCACTGAGAAGTGTGAAAGTACTTAAGCTAAAGATTTCCACCCCCCGTGACTTGTCTTGCATTGTTAAGATCGCCTGTCTGCGATTGTAGTTGTTGGTGCTGTTATAATTATTATTACTGGGAAGCACTAAAGCGTCTCTAGACGCTATCTCAATAGTCACTTGCTACAATAGTCACTTGCTACAATAGTCACTTGCTACAATAGTCACGGCGTGAGTTCACTCCCTAAAAGCGCCCACAAATTAATGACAAAAAATTATGGAGCACTTTTTTCACCATAAACAAATTATTTTATAAAGTTCACATTAATGCAGAAACCTGCATAATACCCCCACCTTGGAGGGTGAAAAGAGGTGCAACATGTGCTGCTGACTGCCAGCTGCAGGAGTGTTAAGGCACACACCAGGGCACCACACCTTAGTCTGCCCAGGGAGTGCCACCCCTGAGTAGTACCTCCCCTCTCTTCCGCTTTACCAAACTCATTTTTCCACCTCATTCCACTTAATCCACGTACTCATTCCACCAATTCATTCTCATCATACCCACCCCATTCCTTATTAAACCCCTATTTTACATAGTACGATTGTTTGCAAATGCATGTGAAATAGAGCATCCAGAATTGAATAGCGCCTACTATGAAGGTTTTTTAACGTCATATTCAGTTTTGATGGAACTTTTCAATTACATTTGCAAAAAAAAAAATCGCTTACTGTATAAAATGGTACAGAGCAACTTACATATAACTGAGCCCACATTATTTGACCCGTCATCACAGAAATATGGTGTCCACTTAGTAGCTCTTTTAGCCTTTATATAACACCTTTATTCAACCTACATAGAGAAAATATAAGGCAAGAAAATTGGTGTATATATTTTTTATCCAACCATTGATGTTTACTGGGTTATCCTAAGTTAAACCTAAATATACACACAACACCTATGTATGCCTACTGTACTAAAGTTTACAATTGTCTAAAATATGTTTTTTACATCTTTCTGAATAAAGCTTCTCGCATCTAGAACATAAGAATGGAGGAACACTGCAGCAGCCCTACTGGCCCACACAAGACTAAGTCCAAATTCTATATTGCCCTATTTTTATCTTGTCATGTCTTAGTCTTACACTTCATCTTCTTTATATTATGTCTTACCAGGCGGAAATATACAGAACACATTATGTTGGTTTGTACCACTGACCGCTGGTGGTGGTACAAAATAAGTGTAATAAGGCGGTGGTACAAAATAAGTGTAACACCCTCGGTGTTACACATAGTGTAGTGGGTGTAGGCATGATAATCACTTGTTAGGTTAGGTAAGGTTTATCAGGAAACAAGACAAGTGTTTTTCATCACCTGTGTCCTCCAGAAAACCAGCTCCAGAGGCAGGTTATCACATGACTAAGATCCTCGTCAGGAAACACTTGTCATGTTACCTGACGAATCTTACCTCACCTTACCTCCCCAGGTGGTGATGTGTTCATCAGCAAACAGGACAAGTACCTACTGACACAGGTCTTTATCAGTGGTTAAACATCCGCTTTACCTCGTTTAAAAGCTGAAGGATCACTATGTAATAATGTACTCTTTCTAGCCTGCCCAGGAACTAGAGGGGCTAGGTGGTGGAACTGGTGATGCAGCGTTCCAAGGTAAGGGGGATGAAAGGGGAGTGAGGCGAGGGGAGCGAGAAAAAGGGAAAGAGGAGAGGGGAATGAGAAGAGGGGATGGTGGGGAGAGGGGAGGCGGGCAAAGCATATCGACCTATGGGAGGTCCCCGTGGCTGGCTCTAATGTACATGTACACTGTGAATATTCATGGTGTGTGTGCCTCCCTCATACCTCACCTCACCTCCTGTCACCTCACCTTAGGAGAGAAGTACAAGCAACTAAACCTATCCCTCACCTAACATACCCTAACTAATTTAACTTAATCTAACGTGCCTAACCTAACGTAATATTAACTAATCTAACATAATTTAACTTAATCTAACGTGCCTAACCTAACGTAATATTAACTAATCTAACATAATTTAACATAACCTAATCCACATTAACTAGCCTAACCTAATTTAACATAACCTAATCCACATTTGCTACCTAGCCCAATCTACTCTAACCCTCACGTCAGTATAGGAGAAAAGCACAGGTCCAACGGAAGAGGGGAGCAGTCTATATCAGCGAGAGAGAGAGAGAGAGAGAGAGAGAGAGAGAAAGAATGAATTAACAGTTTTAGGATTAGGGATATCACTTATTTAACACTCCACTACTTCCAGCAGGTACTGGAGTTACTTACACAGAACTGGAGTGTTTTCTTGCACAATATTATATACCAACAGAGGCTGGAGACTTTTAATACATTTTACCATAAATGCGACCCACAACAGGTATCTACTTTTGGTGCAAGGTGGGCAGGGGTGTAAGCAAACTGACTCGTGTTTCTCCGTGCCAGGGAATCGAGTCCGAGACTTGAGATTGTGAGCTAAATGCTTTCACCAGTGAGCTATGCGGCACCCCAGAATAAAAAGAGAGAAAGATTGGGGATAGAAGGAAGAAAGGAGGAAATGGAGGGAGGGAGGGAGGTAGGAGACAAAAGTGTAGCTGGTATTGTAGCACCTGTTGGAGGGTGTATTGTGATGATATCCTCCCTCCCTCCCTCCCCTCCCCTTCTTCCCTTACCACCCCAACCCTACTGCCCTCCCCACTCTCCTTCTCTCCCCATCCTCCTTTTCCTCCTCCCACCTTCCATCCTTCACTTCTTTCTGCTTAGCACCTTTCACCCCTCTCCCTCCACCCCACATGTTACACCCCCTCCCTTCCCCTTCACCCCACATGTTACACCACCACCCCCTCACTCGTCCTCCACTTCACATGTTATGCCACCAACCCTCCCTCCCCTCCACATGTTGCACCATCCCCCCTCCCTCCCCCTCCACCCCACACATAACACCATCTTAACCCTCTCCTCCAGATTCACTGTAGGTTACTTGTAGCGAGGCTAGTGTAACAATGAATCTACACAGCATAAGTACGTAGTCTTAGGTATATAACGTTGTTTTAAATTGTCCAGAGGCTATTACATCAAGGAATTTGCATTGCTTCTATGCGGATACTTTCTGAGATATATAATGTAGTCCAAATTCCTCCCTCCCTCTCTTTTCTTATATATATATATATATAATGTCGTGCCGAATAGGTAAAACTTGCAATTTTGGCTTAAATAGCAACGCTCTTCTTGCCGAATAAGGCAAGGTAAAATTTGTGTATGCAATAATTTCGCTAAAATCTTAAGACTTCGTATACAGTCAGTAAAGTGAGGTGCGAGTGACGGTGGAGGTATCATGAGAGCGGTGACCCCCACGGAGGTTTGAGCTCACCTAACTGTTGTTGCAGGGGTTGAGTCTCAGCTCCTGGCCCAGTCTCTCCTCTGGCAGATACCGGTTTTACTCTCCTTGCTGTGAGAGCCCTGTCACTTATTTTAAAGCTATGTATAGATTCTTCTATGGTAACAGTGGTGCAGATTCCAATGCTTCCTAGTTATACTCAGCCAGTGTAGTGTATTTGGTGATGGTGGTATTGGTAGGGTTGGTGGTACTAGGTGGGTTGTTGTTGTTAGTGGTGGTGGTGGGTGGGTTGTTGTTGTTGGTGGTGGTGGGTGGGTTGTTGTTGTTGGTGGTGATGGTTTTGGTGCTAGCTTTATTCACAGTGATGACTGGGATAGTGCTGGTAGTACTAGTGTTTGTGCTGGTGGTGGTGGTAGAGCCAATATTGTTCGTAGTGGTGGTGGTGGTGATAGTATTGTTCGCAATGATGGTGATGGTGCTAGTACTGTTCGTAGTGATGGTTCGGGTAGTGATGGTGATGCTAGTATTGTTCGTAGTGATGGTTCGGGTAGTGATGGTGGTGCTAGTATTGTTCGTAGTGATGGTTGGGGTAGTGGTGGTGCTAGTAATGTTCGTAGTGATGGTGGTGCTAGTACTGTTCGTAGTGATGGTTGGGGTAGTGGTGGTGCTAGTATTGTCCGTAATAATGGTGGTGCTAGTACTGTTCGTAGTGATGGTTGGGGTAGTGGTGGTGCTAGTATTGTCCGTAATAATGGTGGTGCTAGTACTGTTCGTAGTGATGGTTGGGGTAGTGGTGGTGCTAGTATTGTCCGTAATAATGGTGGTGCTAGTACTGTTCGTAGTGATGGTGGTGGGTAACAAGTGTTCTTGTTTTCAGGTGGAGTGAAGCAGACAGGTGGGATCACCACCACCGCCTCACTACTTACGACAGCAGTTGCATTCACCCTCCATAATGAACGCAAGGGGGGGGGGAGACACGCACCGCTCCACTACCCCACTTTTGAAGGCATCTGCTTAGCCAGCCACCCCTAGGACACCATCTCTCAAACATTCAAACAAACATATACATCAACTCCCTAATAAATCTACTGGGCTAGGCCCTAAGTTTTAAGACATTCGTTCTAGATTGATGTGGAGATGAAATCTAGATAATGGCTGGGTTGTGGCATCAGGCGTGACGTCACAGTGACGTGTGGCAGAGGAGTACGGTTCCCGTGTACGTGGTATTTCTAGTAGTGCCGACTATCGATTGCCGACCCCGCGTTGCCAAGTCTCACGCTTGCAATAGCGCAATTAAAATCCTGTTATTTTATGTGTTGTCACTCGTCCAAGACAATAAGACAGGTTTAATACTTGAAGAAAGAAGTGTAACGCAGGTATTCTACAAGATGAATCACAGATGAGTGTTAGGGTGATGAAGAAGGGTGAGCAGTACCACGTGTGTGTAACTCGACTTTAACTCACAGAAAACGAGCATTTGGCTACACGCTGGCATCAGGACGTTCATTAAGGAAGGCCTCGCCATCCCATTAACGTGTGCTAATTGGCTTTCAAAGAGCAGCGTGTTAGAACAAGTTTGGCGGGCGTGCCAGCCACGCCGCCCACCCTCGTCTTTCCCCCTAGTTATACGGGGCAGGTGTGTCTCCTATTCCCAATGTAATTAGCAAAGTGTCTTGCAGAAGAAGTTAGGCAGTTGCGGAAAACTTTACGCCGGAGGTAGCAGGGGGGTAAGGTGGAGGCGTCGTGGGGCAGGAGACAGCTAGGGATTAACACAAACAAGCTACACACATGGAGTAACTTTATCAACACTTGCGATAGTGAGAAGAATACAAACCACTATACCGTGGCTGGAATAATTTACCAATAGGTATGAAGATATGTAATGCAGAGTCAGCCTTTATTTAGGTGATATTTGGCTCAAAACTTCGTGAATCTCAAGTGTTTCCTTTGCATTACGTGTCGTCCTTATTAAGTTCATTCTAGACTTGTTGCTCCAGTCACCAGTTCACAATTATCTCATAATGTTGGTCATTATCAAGTCCTTGATAATGGTCCACGACGGATCGAAACGTCGTCTGAAGTTTGCTCTCCAAAGTGTGTTATCAGTAAAATGGGAAAGAGGCGTGTGTGGAGGGTCTTATTATTGATGGCGTGAGTGTCCCCTATAATACTTGCACTCCCTCTCCCTTGAAATGAATCCATCTAAAACTTTCTGTGGTTCAGTAATGAGAAATATTATGACACAGAATATCACAGTAATTATTATACATCATCTGCCCTCCTGACTGCCTACTCTTCAACTATTTCTTCTAGGTGACCCACTTTCTTTAATACTCTCCCGTCTTGTTCTTTCTCTAATACTCTCCCTGCTTGCCCTTTATTTAATACTCACACTTCTTGTTCTTTCTCTAATACTCTCCCTGCTTGCTCTTTCTTTAATATTCCCCCTTGCACGTTAATACTCTCCCTTCTTGCTACATTTCCCTTATGTTGCACTGTTCAACATTCACACATCTTACACGCCTGCTGAACCAACATTCACACGCCTGCTGAATCAACATTCACACATCTTACATGCCTGCTGAATCAATATTCACACATCTTACACGCCTGCTGAATCAATATTCACACATCTTACACGCCTGCTGAATCAATATTCACACATCTTACACGCCTGCTGAATCAACATTCACACATCTTACACGCCTGCTGAATCAACATTCACACATCTTACACGCCTTCTGAACCAACATTCCCACATCTTACACGCCTGCTGAACCAACATTCACACATCTTACACGCCTGCTGAATCAACATTCACACATCTTACACGCCTGCTGAACCAACATTCACACGCCTGCTGAACCAACATCCACACATCTTACACGCCTGCTGAACCAACATTCACACATCTTACACGCCTGCTGAACCAACATTCACACATCTTACACGCCTGCTGAATCAACATTCACACGCCTGCTGAGCCAACTTTCCACATAACCAAACAATCTCAACAATTTCCACTCTTCAAATTATACCCTTCGTCCCTCCGCCATCTAATTTCTACCTTCCTTATTCAGGACGTAATATCCACCGCACTCACTCATCCCGGACAAGACATGGATCCAAATAAAGTACTGCACACAATATTTAACAAACATCACACGTAGAGTTTACTGGGAAAACGTTTCGCTCGATTATTTTTCTCATAAGGAAAAGACAAAAGCTACTTATGTTTGTTAAGTAAATTTTCAATCTCCTGATAAATAAATCTACACATCATATTTATTTTAATAAGGGCAATATTTTTTTTAACACATCGTCCGTTTCCCACCAAGGTAGGGTGGCCCGAAAAAGAAAAACTTTCATCATCATTCACTCCATCACTGTCTTGCCAGAGGCGCGCTTACACTACAGTTATATAACTGCAACATTAACACACCCCTCCTTCGGAGTGCCGGCACTGTACTTCCCATCTCCAGGACTCAAGTCCGGCCTGCCGGTTTCCCTGAATCCCTTCATAAATGTTACCTTGCTCACACTCCAACAGCACGTCAAGTCCTAAAAACCATTTGTCTCTATTCACTCCTATCTAACACGCTCACGCACGCTTGCTGGAAGTCCACGCCCCTCGCACACAAAACCTTCTTTACCCCCTCCCTCCAACCTTTCCTAGGCCGACCCCTACCCCGCCTTCCCTCCACTACAGATTTATACACTCTCGAAGTCATTCTATTTTGTTCCATCCTCTCTACATGTCCGAACCATCTCAGTAACCCCTCCTCAGCCCTCTGGATAATAGTTTTAGTTTTCCCGCACCTCCTCCTAATCTCCAAACTACGGATTCTCTGCATTATATTCACACCACACATTGCCCTCAGACATGACATCTCCACTGCCTCCAGCCTTCTCCTTGTTGCAACATTCACCACCTATGCTTCACACCCATATATACTCTCATACATATCCCTCTTTGTTTTCATGGATAAAGTTTTTTGTCTCCACAGACTCCTCAGTGCGCCACTCACTTTTTTCCCCTCGTCAATTAAATGATTCACGTTATCTTCCATAGACCCATCTGCTGACACGTCCACTCCCAGATATCTGTATACATTCACCTCCTCGGTACTCTCTCCCTCCAATCCAGTCTTCCGTTACCTAATTTTTTTGTTATCCTCATCACCTTACTCTTTCCTATATTCACCTTTAATTTCCTTCTTTTACATCCCCTACCAAACTCATCCACCAACCTCTGCAACGTGTCTTCAGAATCTCCCAAAACCACAGTGTCATCAGCAAAGAGCAAATGTGACAACTCCCACTTTGTGTTAGATTCTTTATCTTTTAACCCCACACCTCTTGCTAACACCCGATCATTCACTTCTCTTACAACTCCATGTATAAATATATTGAACAACCATGTTGACATCACACATCCTTGTCTAAGGCCTACTTTTACTGGGAAATAATCCCCCTCTCGCCTACATACTCTAACCTGAGCCTGTACTCTGACCACGACTCACTCATACAAGTGTTGGCACCACTGTACTCTGACCATAACTCGCCCATACAAGTGTTGGCACCACTGTACACTGACCACGACACATACAAGTGTTGCCACCACTGTACTCTGACCACGACACATACAAGTGTTGGCACCACTGTACTCTGACCATGACTCGCCCATACAAGTGTTGGCACCACTGTACTCTGACTACGACACATACAAGTGTTGGCACCACTGTACTCTGACCACGACACATACAAGTGTTGGCACCACTGTACTCTGACCACGACACATACAAGTGTTGGCACCACTGTACTCTGACCACGACACATACAAGTGTTGGCACCACTGTACTCTGACCACGACACATACAAGTGTTGGCACCACTGTACTCTGACCACGACACATACAAGTGTTGGCACCACTGTACTCTGACCACGACACATACAAGTGTTGGCACCACTGTACTCTGACCACGACACATACAAGTGTTGCCACCACTGTACTCTGACCACGACACATACAAGTGTTGGCACCACTATACACTGAAACATTCCTACTGACCAAGTTCTCTTCTTCCACAGATTTCTCAATACTTCTGCAAGTGTCTCCTAACCTTCGACTCACCCTGGCCTACACACAACTATCTGCTGAAGCACCTGCTTCAATATTAAATAAACTTACTTCTCCTAGTCATCTTATGTGCTTTCATTCCCTATACTTCTTTCTATTTCGTACACTCATTTCCAAATTATTAAATTCACACTTTTTTTTTTAACTCCTCCATAAACAGCCTGGTTGATCAGGCCCTGATCCACCATGAGGCCTGGTGGAACTCTCTCCAGGTAAACTATGGAAGCTTTCTTCAGAATTCTCTAATGCGTCATGTTTGAGTAAACATAGAATACGTCTATATATAATGTGAGTGTACATTTCGCCGTCCCACTGAGATCCTCTTCATCCTCAACCTTATTTTAAATTGGTGGTAGAATAATACAGCTTTTCCCCCATTTAGTGTTGATGACTTCTATGTGTTTACTGAAACACTGTGTTGATGACTTCTATGTGTTTACTGAAACACTGTGTTGATGACTTCTATGTGTTTACTGAAACACTGTGTTGATGACTTCTATGTGTTTATTGAAACACTGTCAGGTGTTGACGACACTTCAATGTTTCCGGTTATACTGTGTCATCTTCAGACAGTAAATGGAGAGGGTTCTATTGAAAATCAGTGTATTCCTTTTTAGGAGCAACTCTCTGCTTAACACTATATCTTACAAGCCCATCTATACCCTTGTTAACAGCCATGGAAACACCAGACATTATTATCAGTGTCACTCTTATTAACACCTGCTGATACATAACACACTGCGTAAATATTCATAAACATACATATTTATAAATGAGACACTTGTGCAGCATTTGGGTATCTTTATTATAGAAAGGTTTGCCACACAGTGGCTTCTTCAGTCTAATACAGAAAAAAGGTGGAAAATGAGGAGTTTGAGGTAATCAGTCCCTCAGCCTGAATATGCTGCACTTCTGTCAACATTGATGGCCCGAACACATCGACTACAGACTGAGGGACTGATTACCTCAAACTCCTCCTCATCTTCCACCTTTTTCTGCACTGGACTGAAGAAGCCACTGTGTAACGAAACGTTTCTATAATAAAGATACCCAAATGTTGCACAAGTGTCTCATTTATCAACTTGTGGGTTTTGTAAATCATTTATTCACCCACATGTGTTTTTGTGAGTGTTTATATTTTATTATTGTCCCAGTGTCTTCGTATTATCCACTAGGTCAGTTTTTGTCGTTATCTACCTACCTGTGAATGAGACGTTATCTAATAAAGACTTGATCTGCCACCACAAGTCTCTTCATTTACCTTTATATCTGTAATAATGTTGGTACAATTACCCACAATGTTAGGTACAAGTGCAACTAATGTGACATTTTACTGTGGCAACGTTTCGCTCTCCATTAGCTTTGTCAAGCCATTAAGTAACCACTTGACAAAGCTCCTGCAGAGCGAAACGTTACCAAATAAAATGTCATATTAGTTGCACTTGTGTCTTTTTACCTAGCCTTTATATAGGGGGGGTTCAGACGGTACATTGGTCCGGGGCCCGGCTGTGAATCTCTGAAGGTGCCCCATAGTCATAGACGTTTTATTTTGATCTTTTCAATTGATTATTTTTGGTAATTTCAACTATTTTCAGATTTTTTTTTAGAAAAATAATTATGTAAACTTCCCTTAGACTGGTAGCCCCTCAGCCTGCCCCCAGGGGCCCCAAAGCAGTCTTCTTCCGCCTTGCAAAATTTCTCTTAGGGGCCCTGATGTTAAGTAGCTTCACTTTCGCTCATCCCCAGTGGCTTTATCACTCTTGATGCCCAGTACTTGAATCAAGAGACCAGCTGTGTCATGAGCGACGTTACTAGTTGCCTCCAGGAGCCAAGCTTAACCCAGTAATCATGGTTCATTTCGACCGACTGCAACGAGACCCGACTGCAACGAGACGCTTCCAGTGAAATAATGGAAGAAGTAAGTGTGAGGCATCACCCGGGCCACATCCCACGCTCTCCTCTCCAACTGCAATTTGCAAGGGAAATTAAGTAGCATTATCCGCTCTTAAATGCAGAAGCTGTGTAAGTTGATGGAGGCAACACTTGTGGCCTTCACAGCGTTGCTGTTATTATTATTGTTGTTGTAATTATTATTGTAACTATTATTATTATTATTGTTCCAGTGGTTCACCTGCCCTGGGTTAAAAAGTAATTGGGTGTACGTGCACGTGCGATACCAAGTTCAACGCATTCTCTTTAGACCTGGATTATACCTGGAGGGTGCTTCGGGGGTCAACTCCCCCACGGTCCGGTCCGTCACCAGGCCTCGTGGTGGATAAGAGCATGATCAACCAGGCTGTTATTGCTGGCCGCACTTATGGAGATAAATAGTATAAAATACCAACAAGACAGAAAAATAGAAACAAATACAGATCTACCTGAGCAGAAAGTACTGTCTACTCAGCTAGATCTGTTTGTAACTAGATAAAGTTCACTGTGTGGGCGAGACGTAGTCAATAAAGGATTGTATTATACTGAATTTGTCTTATTTTTTCAATTCTTTATACCTACTTACTGTTCTGCATCATTTTTTTTTAATTCTTCCTATTTCCCCTCATCTTCACATGCTATTTTCCTTATTTTAAATTAGGTAAGGCTAATTTAGGTTAGATTTAATTAGGGTAGGGTAAGATGAGTTAAATTGGGTTACAAAACCCTAGAAAAATGTGAATTTAACCACAAATCAGCAAATTCCAAAAACAGACGACTATACATCTGGTAATGAGGTAGTCAAGGAAACGTTGAATTTTGAACGTTGATCACAATACCTACCAGAATGTGTTGACTAGTTAAATACCTACCAGAATGTGTTGCCTAGTTAAATACCTGCCAGAATGTGTTGCCTAGTTAAATACCTGCCAGAATGTGTTGCCTAGTTAAATGACTGCCAGAATGTGTTGCCTAGTTAAATGACTGCCAGAATGTGTTGCCTAGTTAAATAACTGCCAGAATGTGTTGCCTAGTTAAATGACTGCCAGAATGTGTTGCCTAGTTAAATAACTGCCAGAATGTGTTGCCTAGTTAAATAACTGCCAGAATGTGTTGCCTAGTTAAATACCTGCCAGAATGTGTTGCCTATTTAAATAACTGCCAGAATGTGTTGCCTAGTTAAATGACTGCCAGAATGTGTTGCCTAGTTAAATGACTGCCAGAATGTGCTGCCTAGTTAAATAACTGCCAGAATGTGTTGCCTAGTTAAATAACTGCCAGAATGTGTTGCCTAGTTAAATAACTGCCAGAATGTGCTGCCTAGTTAAATAACTGCCAGAATGTGCTGCCTAGTTAAATAACTGCCAGAATGTGCTGCCTAGTTAAATAACTGCCAGAATGTGTTGCCTAGTTAAATAACTGCCAGAATGTGTTGCCTAGTTAAATAACTGCCAGAATGTGTAGCCTAGTTAAATAACTGCCAGAATGTGCTGCCTAGTTAAATAACTGCCAGAATGTGTTGCCTAGTTAAATAACTGCCAGAATGTGTTGCCTAGTTAAATAACTGCCAGAATGTGCTGCCTAGTTAAATAACTGCCAGAATGTGCTGCCTAGTTAAATAACTGCCAGAATGTGCTGCCTAGTTAAATAATTGCCAGAATGTGTTGCCTAGTTAAATAACTGCCAGAATGTGTTGCCTAGTTAAATAACTGCCAGAATGTGTTGCCTAGTTAAATAACTGCCAGAATGTGCTGCCTAGTTAAATAACTGCCAGAATGTGTTGCCTAGTTAAATAACTGCCAGAATGTGTTGCCTAGTTAAATAACTGCCAGAATGTGTTGCCTAGTTAAATAACTGCCAGAATGTGCTGCCTAGTTAAATAACTGCCAGAATGTGTTGCCTAGTTAAATAACTGCCAGAATGTGTTGCCTAGTTAAATAACTGCCAGAATGTGTTGCCTAGTTAAATAACTGCCAGAATGTGTTGCCTAGTTAAATAACTGCCAGAATGTGTTGCCTAGTTAAATAACTGCCAGAATGTGCTGCCTAGTTAAATAACTGCCAGAATGTGTTGCCTAGTTAAATAACTGCCAGAATGTGTTGCCTAGTTAAATAACTGCCAGAATGTCCTGCCTAGTTAAATAACTGCCAGAATGTGTTGCCTAGTTAAATAACTGTTATTTTATTCGTCAGTAGACATGGAAAAGTTGTTCCTGATGTGGGTCTTAAGTCACTTCATAACCTGCTTATATAAAGAACATAGAGGCACAATACCGTGACTTTAACAATACACAAACAACCCGCACATAGAAGAGAGGAGCTTACCACGACGTTTCGGTCCGACTTGGACCATTTACAAAGTCACCGAAACGTCGTCGTCCTATGCGCGGGTTGTGTACTGCTCATGTAATACTCATTCTGTTAGTCCTGTTGTTGGTGATTATCTCCTTTCAGTGAAGCTTTTGGTCAAGTGACCGAGGCCTTCCATCAACAAGGTTCATCCCTCCAAGTGACCGAGGCCTTCCATCAACAAGGTTCATCCCTCCAAGTGACCGAGGCCTTCCATCAACAAGGTTCATCCCTCCAAGTGACCGAGGCCTTCCATCAACAAGGTTCATCCCTCCAAGTGACCGAGGCCTTCCATCAACAAGGTTCATCCCTCCAAGTGACCGAGGCCTTCCATCAACAAGGTTCATCCCTCCAAGTGACCGAGGCCTTCCATCAACAAGGTTTATCCCTCCAAGTGACCGAGGCCTTCCATCAACAAGGTTCATCCCTCCAAGTGACCGAGGCCTTCCATCAACAAGGTTCATCCCTCCAAGTGACCGAGGCCTTCCATCAACAAGGTTCATCCCTCCAAGTGACCGAGGCCTTCCATCAACAAGGTTCATCCCTCCAAGTGACCGAGGCCTTCCATCAACAAGGTTTATCCCTCCAAGTGACCGAGGCCTTCCATCAACAAGGTTCATCCCTCCAAGTGACCGAGGCCTTCCATCAACAAGGTTCATCCCTCCAAGTGACCGAGGCCTTCCATCAACAAGGTTCATCCCTCCAAGAAAACTCGAAGTAATGGATTCAAATTCAAGTATAAATTTAGAAAGGATACAGGAAGTATTGGTTTGGAAACAGGGTAGTTGATGAGTGGAACAGTCTGCCTGATAAGGTCATTGAAGCTAAAACCTTGGGTGGCTTCAAATTTAGGTTAAATACATGAGTGAGAGGGTTGGATTTGAGTGGGACTTGTACATGAGTTAATAGGGTTATCAAACCTTATTCCTTGGGTAGCACTGAAAATGGGTTGGGTAAATATTTTTGTTAGTGGGTTTGGGAAAATAGGCCTGCTGCAGTGTTCCTTCTTTCTTATGTTCTTATGACTTGCTAGACCTCTTCAGCGTACTCCCTAGAGAGCTGTCGTGGGCCTAGTGTTCGTGTCAGACCTGAACCTAGTTATTAGTCTAGACCAGCAATTACCTTTACTCGGGCCATGGGTTATTCAATATTTTATTCTGCACATACACAGCCAATAAAGCATTTTAATTACTGGGAACGCTTGAACTGTGCTCTCTGAAGCGAAGAAAAGAGATGCATGATAATCAAGAGAGCGTCCCTTAAGTCTGGACCCATTTGCGGGAGGCCTCACCGACGCACGTAACACTGCTAATACCATTCACCATTGTACCTGTTGATTGGATATCTCGTCTGCATTCATCTCTCTGTAATAGTGGTGGCTAAATCGATCACGTTCTTTGTTTTATCCATTTTCCTCTATTGTTCTAGACTTATATGACACCTTAGTATATATATATATAAGGAAGAAAACTAGTCCCAAATCTGCAGACGAACGTAACGTGTGAGAGATATGGGAGGAAATATAAAGTAAAGCAAGTGAACAGCAAGGGTCTCATGGGCATCCGTGGTGAAAAAACTCCAACCTTCTACCAGCAGATGTCAGAAATATTGCCGAAATATGTGTAGAATTTTTCAAGAGGAAACTGAATCGCCTCTTCAAAGCGCAACTAGGCTGTAATGGCTTTGTGGGCCAGTGGGCTGCCAACAACAACAGTCTGGTCCAACAGGTAATCAGCAGAGAAGCCGGAATGCGAGGGTAGAAGAACCCTCGAAATTGTTCACAGGTAAATGACATGTAGTTTGATTTCTAAGTTCCTGGTATCTTAGTCAATATATTGAGTTACATGTCCGTGGAGGCAAGGATCACATGTGAGATAGCTACTTTTTATGTTGGCCTATTAAAATGTCTATGATAAAATAACTATGTGTTTTAAACCAACTGTCCATATTAAAAAAGCTATGTTTGTATGTTTAACCAGTGTAATGTATCTAATTTTGATAAAAAAAAAATATTCCCTCAGTATCGGTACTAGTTTTGGTTGCGAACCTTTGGATCTTCCGGTTTCATTACTTGCTTAAGGTGCTGCTCTCTGTTACACCCTATATTCCAAGATGGGTCTGACGTTCATTGTATATAACGTCCTAAAGATTTTTGTAAGGTTCCTGAGAGCAGGCTTTAGATAAGATGGGTTTTCATGTGTTGTATAAGTTATATAGGGTTTGATAAGTGCAGCCGGTGAAGTGTTTGCTCTGATATGATCTCTTTGTACGTTGGCAGCAGCACCTTTTCCAGGCTATATTTCGTGTCCGGTTCTCTCCCTCTTCTAACGTTATTATAGTTTTATGGAAGATCAAATTATGGCAACCTCTCAAGATCAAATATGGTAAGTACTTCTCTGTTCACGTCAGCTGTTACTTCTTCTCAAGGCGCTGTATGACTCCAATGAGTTCAAAAATTTCCTAAAATAATAATAATAGCTCATCCAGCTTGCGTATAAGCCTCCAGTATGGTATCGTGTTGAACACCTTACATTCTAGAAATGTGAAGCCCCTCATCCCTCTCTGTATTTCCTTTACTCTGCTACAGAACTGTGAATGATTCGTAAGACAGGGTTTGTCATCTCTGAATGTGTACTGGCTGTCTCGTGTGTCCTTCCTTTCTACAAATTGTTATGAGTAACTTTAGCATTATACCTTCTAGTGTGTGTGATACACAGAAAGATAGATATAGGTATCCCATGTTGTTGCTCTCCCCGTCACCGGCCTGCACGTACCTCTTTGCATTAACCTGTACCTGCCTTCCATCTTCCTTCAATATACCTCTGACCATATGCCTTCCTGTGTTTTTATACCCCTACACATAATGGGAGGGGGACATTGAGCGTTGAGTTTTGCAGTGTGTCCGTGGGTAGGCAGGTGGGATGGAGTGGTCAGGGCGACCAGTGACCAGTAGACAACACTGATGCAGGATACTGGCCAGGAATGTTCTTTGCTCCTCAGGGGAAGCAGTATGCTTTTAGTTTATGCACTGAAACGGGGGTTATAGATCTTTGTTTACGAATATCTACCTGTTAATGGTTGCGAGATCATCGCCTACGCAGCCTGCTGTCAGACCACGCCTCCTAAATTAGAAGCAAAATATTACATGTCATTCTCGCGCCACAAGTGATAAACGTTCAGGTTTGAACATTGTTTTTTTCTCAGCCACTTCCTTGCTAGACGTATTATAGCCACTTTATTTTTAGTCTTGTTTAGGGTTAATATACGTTTTTTTATAACTTTATGTAACTTAATCTAATCTAATTTAAAATAAAATAAAGAAAATTGCATTAAAAACCGGAAGCATTAAGAGACTGACGTTGAGCACCATGTCAAAAACCTGATGTAATAAAATGGGAAGAGGTTACAGAAAACTTAAGAAACGCATAGGTAAGTAAATATAGTTGTACATTGATGTAAGAGTTTGTAAACATTACCTGCCATCTTACATATTCACGAGACAGCAAGAAGAGCCCAGCCATCCTTATAGAGTGCACAACATTTGATTTATTGTATCCACAGTTAACTAATAAAGAAACGACACGAGTAGCAGAAAAAGTTTTTACTGGGCTATTTCGCCAGCGTGTCTGTCTTCCTGCTTAATATTCTTCAAATGTGTCTCAGAGAACAGAGTATCAGTATCAACATGAGCTCTTCCTTGCCTACCTTCTTGACTGCTACCTGATACCTTCTCAGTTACTGCTCTTCACGTGTCTACCTACCTATCTCTTTGTGTTCTAGCCAGTCTAACAGCCAGTCAGCCTGCCAGTCAGTTACTCTGAACGCCAGTCAGCCTGCCAGCCAGTCAGTCTGCCAGCTAGGTTGTTCAGTCTGCCAGCTAGGTTGTTCAGTCTGCCAGCTAGGCATGTAATCCCTCAGTAAGCACTATAGTCTGCCACTCTATAGGACAATTTGACAAGGAAAAACTTTACTAGTGTTACTATTAAGAGGTGTGTCTGAGCCGGCCTGCTAGTCAGTCGACCCACCAGGGTGGCAGGCAGTGAGGCAGACACGTGCATGTGTTGGCATGTGAGAGTGGAAGCACGTCTGCCGCGGCAGTCCCGTGGTAGCAGATGCAACAATTAGTATAGCGTGCAGCGGACAAATAAAAACTACCACAGCAGAACTGGCGAGGATTAAGTGAGCGAGTGTAGCAGCCCCAGCTCTTCCACTCCACTTACTGACGCTAGCGAAGGGCTCTTGGTCCGAGCAATTGGAGCTGCCCATTCCTTTATCAGTACAGTACGCCAAGCAGTGGCCTCATGCAGTACAGAGACAGATATGTCAAGACGCTGCAAGATCAGTCTCTCAGCCTTGAACAAATATTCACACACTCCTTTATTACATCGAACCTGTATGACCCGTACGGGTTTAGTGCTTCCGGATAAATGAAATAATCCCGCTTCACTCTTCAAGGTGGTGCCCTGATAGCTGAGAGCTCTTGATCCAAGGTTGGTTTATTAAGTTTAACGCCAATCGCCTACATAATGAGCATTAAGGTTGTATGTCACCTGTTCACTACCACTCATTAAACTTTAATCCATATTAAAACAAACTCTTGTGTATATACACCAAGGTATATTGATCTCAGTGCACAAACATTACCTCTACATGCAGAGCAAGACTGAAGCTGCAAACTCTGCAGCAGACTTCACAGAACTTTATCCACGACGCCAGAACCCGTCTTGCTGTGGACGTACAGATAATGTTTGTAAATAATTTAGCTTGTTTGCGAATTGTTAAACATATCTCAGTGTATAAACACCGAGAGGAATCTCTTAACTGCATATACAGTGAGACGGGTCTCTCCGATCCCATAAAAACTGAGAGGAGTGACTGATAGGACACAAGTGAATATAATTACGACATTTTTATTGGATACGCTTCGGTCCACGGGGGACCGAAACGTCGTCAATTTTTCGTTTGCAATTTGTGGGCGTCTTTTGATTTGTTCCAGCCAGAGTACAATGGAATCATCGTCTTCTCCTTCAGATGCCTCAACTGCAAGAAGTTTGTAACAGTGAACTCAACTTATGTATCCAGTTAGAATTGAGGGATAGATGTGTCTGGCAACACTGATAACATGACCTATATCTCTGTTCTCGTGTGTCGTTTAGCGAGATAGTGGGGGAGATTATCCTAGAGATAGTGGAGGAGATTATCCTAGAGATAGTGGAGGAGATTATCCTAGAGATAGTGGAGGAGATTATCCTAGAGATAGTGGAGGAGATTATCCTACAGATAGTGAAGGAGATTTTCCTACAGATAGTGGAGGAGATTATACTAGAGATAATGGAGGAGATTATCCTAGAGATGGTGAGGAAGATTATCCTAGAAACAGTGGGGAAAATTATCCTAGAAATAGTGGAGGAGATTATTCTAAAGATAGTGTGGAAGATTATCCTAGAAATAGTGAAGATTATCCTACAGATAATGGGGAAGACTGTCCTAGAGACAGTGGGGAAGATTGCCCTAGAGATAGTAGATGAGATTATCCTAGATAGTGGGGAAGATTATCCTAGAGATAGTGGAGATTATCCTAGAGATGGTGGAGATTATTCTAGAGATAGTGGAGAAGATTATCTTAGAGATAGTGGAGAAGATTATCCTAGAGATAGTGGAGAAGATTATCCTAGAGACAGTGGGGAAGATTATCCTAGAGACAGTGGAGAAGATTATCCTAGAGACAGTGGGGAAAATTGCCCTAGAGATAGTGGAGGAGATTTTCCTAGATAGTGAGGAGATTATGGAGATAGCGGGTAGATCATCCTAGAAATATTGGGAAGAGTGTCCTAGATAGTGGAGGAGACCATCCTAGAGAAAGTGGATGAAGAGTACAATGTTGTAATTTTGGTTGTTATTGAAGAGTGGTAGTAGTGGATGTAGTGTAGAGGTAGTTGTAGTATATGTAGCGGTTATAGTGTAGTGTACTTTATGATTGTAGTATAAAGTATTTTATTGATTGTAGTGTAGTAGTGGTTGTGTGGGTGATTATTTAAATATTGTATTTTGTGCAGAGGTGGTAAGCAATGTGTAACATTTGAATTACTAAATCTCGGACCAAAGTATCATTTATATGTGAGTAAAAGTGAACTACGTGATCCAGGGATCACAAAACGTGCATGTGAAGGTGAAGATGTAGAGTGAACTACGTGATCCAGGGATCATAGAATGTGCATGTGAAGGTGAGGATGTAGTGTACTACGTGATCCAGGGATCACAGAACGTGCATGTGAAGGTCAGCATGTGTGAACTACGTGATCCAGGGATCACAGAACGTGCATGTGAAGGTCAGCATGTGTGAACTACGTGATCCAGGGATCACAGAACGTGCATTTGAAGGTCAGGATGAAATACGATCCTCCGCATTAATAAGATATTTACGATAAAAGTAGCGATAACCTCTAATTACAAGGAAGGAAACAGTCACACTGTCTTGTTTGTCAAGCAAGACAAACTTTACATCAAGTACACATTTTGCAAAGAAGAAAGTCTATCTTAAAGGCGGTGAGGGTAGCGGACACAAGGGTCTCGTCCCCAGCCCCTGTGTAACGGAGAGATCGCTGCACTACTCACTCATCAGCTGGGGACGATGGTATTGGATCAGCTGGCATACGGTGGCAATTGTCGTGTGGCAATTTTTTCTATAATTTTTTCATGCCTTCTAATTACTGTCTTTGACAGCATTGATAGTAAATTCCGTGGGAGTTGTTTGAGGTGTGTGTGATTATATAATGTCGTGCCGAATAGGTAAAACTAGAGATTTTGGCTTAAATAGCAACGTTATTCTTGCCGAATAAGGCAAGCAAAAATTTATCTATGCAATAATTTCGCAAAAATCATTCTGAACCTAACGAAAAAATATATTTCATTGTGTTTGATTTTTAAATTATTGTAAACTTATCTAAAATATATTTAGTTGGATTAGGCTAAATTAAATTGCGCTCGTTATAATAAGGTTAGGTAAGTTTTCTAAGGTTCTTTTGGTACAAAATTATTAATTTTTACATTAACATAAATGAAAAAAATATATCTTTAGACGTATAAGAGAAAATTTTAAGGGCTTAATTTTAAACGAGTTATTGTTAAGTGACCAGTTTTGCCTATTCGGCACGACATACACATATATATATCTATATATTACAATATTATCATTATGCACAGTGATTTTCTCATGCGAAAGGATACATACATACAACAAAAGTCTCCCTTTCTGTGTGTGTGTGTATATATATATATATATATATATATATATATATATATATATATATATATACTGAGACTGCTTTGATTCCTATTTTAGGGATTAGAGTAATTTGACTAGTGGTGAAGAGGTGACATGCAGCCTAAATGATGGTCGTGTAGTCAAGAGGTTTTAAACCCAATAGACCAACCGTATCACGACAGAAATATGTACACTGGAAATACTGCTTTTAACTGTGTCTTTTTCTCTGTACTGAGTTGTGTATTTAGAAATGTTCGCACAGTGAGAAGGAATGTGTTCAGTAATGTTAATAAGACTGAAGATAGTGCTTGTTGAACAGCAGGTGGCAGCACTGCATGTAGTGGTAGTATTATTATTATAATCAAAAGAAGCGCTAAACCACAAGGGTTATACAGCACATGTAGTGGTAGAGAGTGAGTCGGGGACACTTGCAAATATCACCACCAACCACCAAAACCAATCACAACTAAAAACCACCGCCGCCACCATCGCCACTATCACTTCCACCACCATCACCACAACCACCAAGAACACCACCACCGCCACAACCACCAAGAACACCACCACCGCCACAACAACCATCACCACCACGTACATACTATCACCACTGAATATACGTACCTAGTTACTCTTGGGTAAAAAGCAGATGTGAAGGTATTTGTTCTTATGTCTCTCCCCACCTGGGAATCGAACCCGCGTGGCTTGCCTCCCTCTGAAGCTACAGCCTCGTGCCACTTGTCGCCCCTCGCTCCAATGCCTTCACATCTTCCTATCAATTCACCCCTTCCTTCTGGCTTCCCCCCTCGTTTATAATTAGTTGCCGGAGGCTGTGGCCGCTGCTGCTGCGTAATCCCCTCCCGGGGAGGCAGCTCTTGTAAGATAATATTATTGTACTAGATGGTCTGTTCACCTCAAACTCGGCTTATAAACACTAATTATATGTTGTTATTGATGGCATTTATAAAGGTATAACAACTTAAATGATCATGTTAAATTATGCTCCGAGGGGAGAATTTATTCTACAACACCATTCATCCTGTGAGTGATTGTACCAGCATGAAGACAGTACTGGGCAGTGCCATTCATCCTGTGAGTGATTGTACCAGCATGAAGACAGTACTGGGCAGTGCCATTCATCCTGTGAGTGATTGTACCAGCATGAAGACAGTACTGGGCAGTCACTCATCCTGTGAGTGATTGTACCAGCATGAAGACAGTACTGGGCAGTGTCACTCATCCTGTGAGTGATTGTACCAGCATGAAGACAGTACTGGGCAGTGTCACTCATCCTGTGAGTGATTGTACCAGCATGAAGACAGTACTGGGCAGTGCCATTCATCCTGTGAGTGATTGTACCAGCATGAAGACAGTACTGGGCAGTGCCATTCATCCTGTGAGTGATTGTACCAGCATGAAGACAGTACTGGGCAGTCACTCATCCTGTGAGTGATTGTACCAGCATGAAGACAGTACTGGGCAGTGTCACTCATCCTGTGAGTGATTGTACCAGCATGAAGACAGTACTGGGCAGTCACTCATCCTGTGAGTGATTGTACCAGCATGAAGACAGTACTGGGCAGTGCCACTCATCCTGTGAGTGATTATACCAGCATCAAGACAATACTGGGCAGTGTCACTCATCCTGTGAGTGATTGTACAGCCATGAAGACATAACTGGGCAGTGTCACTCATCCTGTGAGTGATTGTACCAGCATGAAGACAGTACTGGGCAGTGCCATTCATCCTGTGAGTGATTGTACCAACATGAAGACAGTACTGGGCAGTGCCATTCATCCTGTGAGTGATTGTACCAGCATGAAGACAGTACTGGGCAGTGCCATTCATCCTGTGAGTGATTGTACCAGCATGAAGACAGTACTGGGCAGTGCCATTCATCCTGTGAGTGATTGTACCAGCATGAAGACAGTACTGGGCAGTCACTCATCCTGTGAGTGATTGTACCAGCATGAAGACAGTACTGGGCAGTGCCATTCATCCTGTGAGTGATTGTACCAGCATCAAGACATTACTGGGCAGTGCCACTCATCCTGTGAGTGATTGTACCAGCATCAAGACATTACTGGGCAGTGCCACTCATCCTGTGAGTGATTGTACCAGCATCAAGACATTACTGGGCAGTGCCACTCATCCTGTGAGTGATTATACCAGCATCAAGACAATACTGGGCAGTGTCACTCATCCTGTGAGTGATTGTACAGCCATGAAGACATAACTGGGCAGTGTCACTCATCCTGTGAGTGATTGTACCAGCATGAAGACAGTACTGGGCAGTGCCATTCATCCTGTGAGTGATTGTACCAACATGAAGACAGTACTGGGCAGTGCCATTCATCCTGTGAGTGATTGTACCAGCATGAAGACAGTACTGGGCAGTGCCATTCATCCTGTGAGTGATTGTACCAGCATGAAGACAGTACTGGGCAGTGCCATTCATCCTGTGAGTGATTGTACCAGCATGAAGAAATTACTGGGCAGTCACTCATCCTGTGAGTGATTGTACCAGCATGAAGACAGTACTGGGCAGTGCCATTCATCCTGTGAGTGATTGTACCAGCATGAAGACAGTACTGGGCAGTGCCATTAATCCTGTGAGTGATTGTACCAGCATGAAGACAGTACTGGGCAGTGTCACTCATCCTGTGAGTGATTGTACAGCCATGAAGACAGTACTGGACAGTGCCACTCATCCTGTGAGTGATGGTACCGCCATGAAGACAGTATTGGACAGTGCCACTCTTCCTGTGAGTGATGGCACCGCCATGAAGACAGTACTGGACAGTGCCACTCATCCTGTGAGTGATGGTACCGTCATGAAGACAGTACTGGACAGTGCCACTCATCCTGTGAGTGATGGCACCGCCATGAAGACAGTATTGGACAGTGCCACTCATCCTGTGAGTGATTGTACCAGCATGAAGACAGTACTGGGCAGTGTCACTCATCCTGTGAGTGATTGTACAGCCATGAAGACAGTACTGGACAGTGCCACTCATCCTGTGAGTGATAGTACCGCCATGAAGACAGTACTGGACAGTGCCACTCATCCTGTGAGTGATGGTACAGCCATGAAGACAGTACTGGACAGTGCCACTCATCCTGTGAGTGATGGCACCGCCATGAAAACAGTACTGGACAGTGCCACTCATCCTGTGAGTGATGGCACCGCCATGAAGACAGTACTGGACAGTGCCACTCATCCTGTCAGTGATGGTGCCGCCATGAAGACAGTACTGGACAGTGCCACTCATCCTGTGAGTGATGGCACCGCCATGAAGACAGTACTGGGCAGTGTCACTCATCCTGTGGGTGATGGTGCCGCCATGAAGACAGTACTGGGCAGTGTCACTCATCCTGTGGGTGATGGTGCCGCCATGAAGACTAAGTTAGAGCTAAATATTCAATGTCATCACCTTCATCAACTTTGAGAAGTCACTAGACAAATTATAATTACGAAACTGGAGCAAATCCTGCGTATTTTTGTAAATATATACGAACCTTAGTTACAACGTGCTTATAATGTTCAGTGATTTTTAATTATATTTTCGTGATAATCTGCTACAATTCAAGATATAGTGACGGAGAGTTTATCCTCCCCCCTACACTTGACATTGTCTTTCTATCTTGGAGTTGTTGCACCAACCTGCAACATATACAACTAAGGTAAATAATTCCCGGGAACAGCCGTCTCTATTGTCATTTCCAAGTTTCTTACCATAAACGAATATTTCATCTAATCCAGGAGTACTTCACCTTTTCACGATTACAGACCCCCAACTGACTGCCCAATATATTCCCATACCTCCTTCACTACACTGTCGAAATCATCAACACCAGACCTATTAATTACCAGTATGAATTTAAAAGATGTCAATAGCTTGGTTTTTTATTTTATATATGGATAGCTAGGAACAAAACAGGTCACAGTTTATTCTAATTTAACAACTTTTTTTTAATATTATTCAGAGATCGAGTCCCATATCCCCTGATCTGATGCAACCTGTACAAATTCACTATTAACGTACCTCTCACTGATCTTATCTTCTAGATTTTTTAATGTGTATTTTCCTAGTAATTTTCTGCGACATTTAACCTATAGTTTACGTTTTCTGCCAAACATCAGCTCTCCCATTCCCTGCGATGTTAACAGCAAATGGTATCCATACAAAGTTTCTAATATTCTGTAATTTTCTAATATTTTCACGCTACTTCTTACAACTTCTATAATATCGTTAGTGATATTTACTGAATTTACACTGAGTAAAACTGAAAATATGTCTGAAAATACAACTAAGTCTGCTTTTTGATATATTTACAACTTTTTCCTCTCCTAGCATAGGCTATTAGGCCTATTGCAGTGCTACTCTTCCCTCTTCTTTGTTCCTTTGTGAGCCTCTTATGAATGTGTACTAGAGGGTATATACCTGTGACAGGTTTTCATAGTTTTTCTACCCTTGCAGCCCGGCCTGGGGCCAGGCTTTTCTGTTCATTGCTTCTTCAACCAGGTTGTTGCTATTGCCGGACCTCTGGCTTCTCTTCCCTTTCTTGCTTATAGCTGTGACGTGGTGATGGTCCAGTCCAGGACAGACACAAATGTGGATTAACGTTACCTTTCTAAATATACGTTATTTTTGTTCCAGCAATGGTATTTTGACTTTTTATCTATAGTATTTTTTTAGATTAGGGCCTTTCAAGGTGGGGTAGTCTTGATGCTTGTGAGGGGATCTTGATTAAGTGAATTACAGCTCACCTCACCTTCTTAGAATCATATCTAATAACGTCGTATTACCCTTACGGGTTTAGCGCCTCCTCATTCATAATAATAAGCCACAGACATGGGTGACATTAAGGAGCCTGGGAGGTGGGAGATGAGGCTTAGGTGTGTGGTAGGGGTGATAGCGGAAGTAATAAGGGGAGGATGAATCTCCTTTGAACACACGCCGCTGAATCCCACCGGAAAGCCAGTGGTTACTATGCGGTGGTCTGCCATAAGTTCCATAACTATCATATTCACAAGTTCCATAACTATCATATTCACAAGTTCCATAACTATCATATTCACAAGTGTATTAGAAGACACCATCGTTCAACACAACCATAGGATTTCATGAAAGATTTCTTGTTGAGGTTCCGTAATATCTTTCATGTGATTGAGAGGTAAGATGACTCTACCATATTTGCTCTGCTTGTTCCTGCTTGCTAATGTAAGAGTAAATGAACGGGAAAAAAAGTCTGGATTGTGGCTCATACATATACATATACAGCGTTTTTATATGAATAATAGGATGGTAAAAATTCAGAACTGTTTAGTATGTGGTTCCTCCACACAGCCACAGCAAGTGAGAGTCTTGTAAACTTACAGATGATGATCAAACACTGCTCGCTCTGGTTTTGATGTTAGGTTATCAGTATTCTAAGATTTGGTGTTTGGTCCAATAGTTATGATCATATTAATGTTCTTAAAGGCATTTTAAATGTATTTCATTCCACATAATTAAACCCATCTGAGAATGTTTCGCAAATATCTTTCCTTTTTTTTTTTAGTTATGAGAACATCTATAAGAAACTACATATGATGTGTCATGTTTCTTAATGTAATTTGTGATTATAACTACACTTCAAAATTATAAGAAGCTCTGTCGATAATAAAATCCTTTATAATTGCAAATTTATGTTTTTGTACCATTTGCCTTATATCAATAATACTGTATTGTACGTCTTAGATAAAGTTCCAGTAAATTTATTGTTTTAACAGAAAAAGTTCCATGGCTTGTGAAAACTAGAAAGTGGTTCCCCATGTGTGGCGTAGCAGTGGACCCGAGCTGGTGCTTGGTGCCGCGCCCCACCATAGTCACAATGATGCCACTCAACGGACCATCATATAACAAAGACCAGCGTCAGATCATTTTTACCCTGACGACTGTAACGACACGAACAACAACAATCAATAACAATCACAACACCCATTCTAACAACCACGAAAACGGCAACTCCAAAAGCACCAACATCAAATCACTGAACACCAGTGTTCTCCCCCACCTTGTCAGTATTCTGTGTCTCCCAGAAGACTGCAGTTTCTGTCATTGTCTCTGCCTCGTCCCGTGTTGAGCCTGTGACACCAGCTTCCCCTCGCTGCTCACACCCGTCACACAATTTTCCCCTCGTCTTAGCTCGCGCTTCTACTTTCTTCCCACATTATTTTTTCCCTTCTCACAAGACAATTTAATCAAGAATTCTCACGTTCATTCACTGGTTTTTAGTTGTGAGAATATATTAAATATTGGATCAAATAGCGTCCTGCCAACAATAGTGCATAACTGGCTTTTATTGAGACAACGTTTCGCTCTGTGTAGAGTTTAATAAAGCGCTACACAAGAGTGAAACGTTGTCCATATAATAGCTTGTTCTGTAATATGTAGCATAAATATATTCATGGGGAAGCACTAAACCCGTAAGGATTATACACTGCCCGGAGAATGGGAGGAAATCAGGCTCGATCAGAGGAAGGGTGGCTCCAATTCCTTGGATCACAAGCTCTTCAGCGCCATAGCACTCCCCTAGATGGGAATAAATAAAGTAATGTATGGAGAGAGGAGAGAAAGAGGGATAAGGGTATTTTCTGCGCCCCGTTGATCCCATTATTTAATTTCTCCCCTCAGTGGCTAGGGGAGGACTTGGAGTTCCCAGATATATACGTAATGTGTTATAGTGTGTGGTGGTGGCGCTCTCTGCTGCTCTCTTGTTCCAGACAACTGTTGAGGGTGGCTTGTGCTCACCCACTGCTTCACCTCTCATCCTATTTTCAAGAGTTACTCACAATATCATGGCAGGAAACATTTACGGCTAACTCACAATTCACAAATAACCCACAATACCGTGGCTGAAATAATTCACAAATAACCCACAATACCGTGGCTGAAATAATTCACAAATAACCCACAATACCGTGGCTGAAATAATTCACAAATAACCCACAATACCGTGGCTGAAATAATTCACAAATAACCCACAATACCGTGGCTGAAATAATTCACAAATAACCCACAATACCGTGGCTGAAATAATTCACAAATAACCCACAATACCGTGGCTGAAATAATTCACAAATAACCCACAATACCGTGGGTGCAAGTTCACAAATAACCCACAATACCGTGGGTGCAACAATTCACAACCCAGACCCTTGATCCAAAGAATTTATATGAATCTGTCTCCCATTTCCCTGGCGCTGTCTAACCCCTACGAATTTAGTGCTCCCTGATGGGTGCAATAACAACAAATCCATAAACTAGATATGTAAAGTAGATAATGTTTCGGTCCGTCCTAGACTACTGTCAAGTCCCGAGTGACTTGATAGTCCAGGAAAGACCGAAACATCGTTTAATACCTAGGTAGCTAGTTACCACTAGGTGAACAAGGGCGGGTGTAAATAGATCTGCCCATTCGTTTGGCGTTGCTCGGGAATCGAACTTGGAGGTGTGGATTCTTGTTTCTCGATGATTTAATGATAAAGCAGAGGATGGAGACGTAACAGTCTAGACCTGGTAAAATTAGACTACAACAGAGTCCAAGACTGGTGTTACTAGGATGTGCCGTCACTTAATGGACTCCAAACGGTAGTTAGTGATGTGGAAACGTGGAGGATCTCCGGTGTACAGACAAGATCATTTGAAATGTGTTATTGTTTGTTCACTACACGCATAACATGAGACAGTTTTAGTTGTTGATGTTAAACTGGTCTGTCACATGATGATCACGTTCACTGGTGCCATGTACGGAGAAGCGCTAGTAAAAAACAATGTCAACACATTCTAATATTAAAATGTTCCTTTTTGACGTTCTCCTCCACAACACATTCTTAAACCTCCATTATTTTGAAAATCGTATTTTCTTTATTTTACGTTAATTTACGTTAGAATGGGTTAGGTCAGACCAGGGATCGAACCACGGACACTGGAGTTGGTGCTCTTCACCAACTCCAAGACTGAGGGACTGATTACTTCATCTTTTGTATATAGCTCTATGGTCTTTATATTACGTCCTTGTATTGTACTGATAAAGGCACTGGTTAGTGAAACGTCTACAAATATAGATACGCAGGTGTTGCACATGTGTCTAATTCCTCATATTGTCAGTATTGTATACCATTCATGTACAAGATACAAGCTACGAAGCCAGAGTACACTATATATATATATATATATATATATATATATATATATATATATATATATATATATATATATATATATATATATCCAAGGGGAAATGGAAAAGAATCGTTCCTTCGTAAGCCATGCGTATCGTAAAAGGTGACTAAAATGCCGGAAGCAAGGGGCTAGTAACTCCTATATAAAATGCTAAATATAAAAAGAAGAAAAGCTTATTAAGGTTTTCTTTTTTTGAGTCACCTTGCCTCGGTAGGAGATGGATGCTATGTTAAAAAAAAATTATACATATTTTGTCTAATACTAACTGTGGTGGTCGCACATTCACATATTCTGCCACCCTCTCTTCTTGGCTTCCCTCTCACACAACTTTATCGATTTATTGCTTGTCGACAACTCAGCAAGCTTGCTCACCTGTTGCTCAAGCCCGTCCAGCCCAGACACCTGCACATAAACATCTTTAACATTATGGCTGGACACATACTTAGATCCTTTAAACCAAGGACTATACTACACACACACATAACCATGTGTGTGTGTGTGTGTGTGTGTGTGTGTGTGTGTGTGTGTGTGTGTGTGTGCGTGTGTGTGCGCTTAACAATTCACAAATAAGCGAAATTATTTACAAACATTATCTCTCAGTCCACAGCAGGATTCGAACCTACACACACTGCATCAAAGTACATAGTACCTTCTCCACTCGGCCAGATCCCAGTGGTGTAGAGAAGGTACTTCGTACTTTGATGCAGAGTGTATAGGTTCGAATCCTGCTGAGGACTCAGAGATAATGATAATGTATGTATATATATATATATGGTTGAGTATATACAATAAAAGGTTCATGTGTCTGTATATTTACAGCGACATGTATATATCACAAGTGCACAAATATACAATGATAGTTTATTTTATTCAGTAATAAAAGTATGTCTTCTAAAGTTTTCTCTCCTGAGTGTCTTAGTTCTAATTACTTATAACGTTGCTTGAGTTACTTTAAGCTTCTTCATTATTATTATTGGGAAGCGCCAAACGCCTAGGGGTCATACAGCGTCTAGAGAATAAATGGTTGTTACAGGAGGAAGCAGCAAGCCTCAGCGGCTGTGTTTGAGGTGTGCCACAGTAAGAGAGACCGACGAGCCCAAAAAACTGGTCTGGCAGACCTGTAAACCCACTAACAAATCTTCCCATTAACCACACCCAGTACTCGCTAATTAAGAAATGACTTACTCCTGCAAGAAATTAAGATCCCACATAAAATAATAATAATGATCTTTAATGCTTACATTCATATTATTTTAATGGCTGTGAACAATAATCTTCTGCGTGCATGCAACGTGTACACACAAGCATGCAGCGTGTACACACAAGCATGCAACGTGTACACAAGCATGTAACTTTTACACAGTCTAGGGGAGCGTTGTTGATTAGAAAGATTTGCCGTCGAAGGGGGTAGTTTATTGTGTACCCCATATCCACCCTGTGGACGGTATCCCAATAGCATATGGATACACAAAAGGGTTTACAAGAGTACATCTGGAATTATATCTACGGTTAATTTATCTGTTGTAAGCAAATTTAGGAAATTTGTGTAATATGCCTGGTATCTTATTTTCGTTAATAAGATATCTTGGTATATCATATAGATTATATTGTCTATCTCTGTATTCATCAGAATGTTGACAATTAAGCACATTGCATTTGGATTGATTATGTGTGTCTACCAAACTGTCAAAAGTATTTGTAGCCAAGCCTAAGCCTGGCTATTACAACATCAGTCTGTTCACATTGCAAGTTGCTCCATAAACGTACTCATTTACGCTCATGTTATAGTGGGTGATAAATCTACTCAGGCTTCCAAGTGCATTCCTATAACGTTCTTTCATTATTTACTTCTCTCTTAATAGTATTCCTAACGTTTGACACAGTTACACTACACTTATATTTCATATTTCCATTAAAGGTATTTTTTGGGGTAATTAATTTTATCGTGAAGAAATAATTCAATGTGTGATAGAATCCATAACAACTGTACAATAATTATTTTTTGCCGGATTTTTTAGTAACTATATGTGGCTTCTCCTATGAGCATGTTGTTAGTCATTATTTGAGTCAAAAGTTTTCAGTAATGACATAGAATCAGTAATAATCATAGAGTCAAGGTCACTGTCATAAGTTAACTTCAGTGTTAAATTCAGTGGTTGGTTAATGAGGTTTAAAGCCTATCAACTACTCGAGGGTCATTAAGCATGCACGTAACCAATTCACCACCAGTCAAGAATGATTTAATCCCTAAAATAAGAATTAAAATAAACTCTCATTGTATATACACTGAGACATATCTCTCACTATATATATCCTGTTGTGGTCTCTAGTTCTCGACTGTAGATTTTTATATGGGGCACCACATCCATATATTCCAAGTTGCAAAGAAACACTCAGGAGGAAAACTGTTAATCAGATTACATTTAGTATTAACCATACACGTTTGTTCCAATCAAAGGTAAAAAAAAGGATCTGTTATGTGTTATTCATATAGCTAAGAAAAAATTTCTCTTTAAATTTTCAATGAACCCTCATCGGTGACTATTTTGAATACGAATACTAATGCTGGTCTTGGGATGAGGGAGGGAAGCATGGTGACCACTGACGACTTGGAGGGGGTACTTTTTCTGTACTTCACTTGTAGTGATACAAGTATTACATATGTATTCTTGTATCAGTGCCACGTTTCTCTCCACTGAGTTATCTACCACCTTCGGCTAGCTCACGGCTTCTTGCTTCGCCAGGAATGAAGGTCCAGAGAGCCAGGCTGAACTCTCCTGAGAGCTCTGATACAAACCAAGGTGGCCAAAGAATGATCACTAAAATCGGAGGAGATAGTCCCTTCCTTGATGGTGTTTATGTCGACGACTATTCTCCTAAGGGGTTCGTGATATTCGTCGATGTTCTTCTTCATCCTTTTCACCATCTCTTTCTTTCCAGTTGGCACCGAGTCGTCAAAAACAGAGCACAGGAGTAACAACTTTTCCCTGAAGTAAGAGAGACAATTGACAAATGTTCGTGTTCTCTTAAGCCAAATTTTTGTCATGTGCGCTGGAGTAAGAAGGTGCGGAGCAGGTATTTGGAACCAACTCTTGAAGTAAAGTTTTGAAACAAAATCTTAGATGGTCCACAATCTAGTTTCTTGCCGTTCCCACAACTTGAACTAAGCTCTGAACATCCAAACTTAGAACAAGTAGATACCTTTTACCATCCAGTGAGTACTGCGCAATCCTCCAGAACGGAGTACTGTCATCTCCAGTAGCTCCACATACTAGTCCTGTGGTTGAAATCGCTCCACTTGATCCTTCACAAACTTACTGACGTCATTGAACTACGCAACTACTGATTCTTCATATACGGCAAAGTCACGAAAGACGATTCGTCAATGAACCACTGCTGTTGTAAGCGCTTCAACTGCTTAATTTCAAGACCATTCCACCTATCAATGGATGACAACGCCGCCTCGACGTGTACACACACATACACGCATATATGTATGCATACGCATGCAACGCATTAACACACTTATGAATGCAATGTGTGTAAATGAGCACGCATCCACAAGTGAGCATTACTCACGCGACGGTCTGGAGTTTTGACTCTGACCGCATGTTCGAACCCCACCCGTGGTATGATTTGTTTAAGCGAGCATTGTTTTCGACACGATTCCTCAAGTTACTTGTAGGTGTCTTATTATTACAGTAGTCTTGATTTGTTCAAGGCATCTTCAGAGACGGAGTCAGGAAATGTTCCAATCCTCACCAAGAATTTGGCGAGGACAATTTAGGGAGCACACACGTAAAGTGACCTGAAAAAGGAACTATGTTAATTATCAGAGTGTTTTCGAGGTGAAAAAACTGACTTGGCTATGGAAGCTGAAACATTTATTACTGAAGAGGAGATATGATCACGACATAAAAGATGCTCAGGGGTATAGACAAGGTAGACATACACAGATTGTTTGGCATGGAAAGGAGCAGAACGAGAGAGCTTAACTTAAAAGTTAAATATACAAATGAGTTAAGTAATGACATGATACACCGATTTATACGACCAAAGGCTTTCCCTTGAAAATATCTACAGGCTTTAAATGTAATCAAATGCTGCTGTTGCATTTATTAGGGACAATCTCCTGACATGGGTCTTTGTCATATGATGACCCGTTCATTGGAGCCGTTGACACCATTACAACCACTGGCGTGCACTGCTATAGATGGTGGTGTCTACTAACGCAGATGTTAATGCTGTGGACGTTGGTGTTACGACGGGCCATGGTTTACCGGTACAAGTCGGTTGACTGACTGTGCAATCCTGACAGCTGGTTCAACGAGGAGTGAGACTCAGCGCCAAGTATTCTGAGTCTTGATTTTTCTTCCTGAATACACTGACTTACACCACCCACAGGTCATACCAACCACAATTCATACCTCCCACCGGTTACGTTACCCACAGGTCACACCACCCACACGCCACACTACCCATAGGTCACACCTCCCACAGGTCACATCACTCACAAACCAAACTACCCACAGGTCACACCATTACACTTTGCATGAGAACTAGAAGTATGTCACCCGAGTGAAAGGATCACGTCCTGACCCGGTGAATGGAGAGTGGATACCTCTGTTATCCCAGAAGACCGTGTGTGTGTGTGTTTGTGTGTGTGTACTCACCTATTTGTGGTTGCAGGGGTCGAGTCATAGCTCCTGGCGTGTGTGAGAGAGAGAGAGAGAGAGTCTGTTTCTGAGAAGTATTCTCCTGGCTACAACTCACAAAACTCAAGACAGTATTGTCACTGTCCTCAAAAGACAATGCTGAGCCTTGGTCCCGTGTCTGGAAACTTTATTATCCCCCTCCATGTCTGAGTAGTGTTGACTGTAGCTGACGACCTTGTTTGTCTTTACTGCTCTTCTTTACTCACGTGGCACCTTTCTCCTGTACTCTCACATTTATCCTTCCTACAGTCTTCTTTGTATGGTTTAATCTCATTATGTAATAATCAATTATGATAATAAAATATGGGTACACCTAAGCGCACGTACACACAAACATCCATACATACGAACACAAACACATACATATGCACACACACAAACATATAAAAATAGTTACACGCAAACATACGTACACACACTATCATATATATAATACACACAAACACAGAAATTCTGAAAACTAACCCAGCTCACGTTACTCTGTGTGTTGTGACTGCAGCCTGACTTCTTGTAGCAGGCTGACTGTTGTAAGTTGTAATGGCAGGCTGACTTTTGTCAGTTGCTGTGACAGGCTGACTGTTGTCAGTTGCTGTGACAGGCTGACTGTTGTCAGTTGCTGTGACACGCTGACTGTTTTTCTGTTGCTGTGACATGCTGACTGTTGTCAGTTGCTGTGACAGGCTGACTGTGGTGAGTTGTGGTAGGCTGACTGTCGTTGCAGCAGCCAGGCTGCCAATGCACGTGTAATTATATTATCAAGATAACAATGAGGTAGTTAAGTGCTACACAGATGTGGTGTTTGCATGTGTGCTGCTGATTGGTGTGTGTGATGGTGTGAGAGCCGCCTACATATCACCTCCAGCCAGTAGCTGCACTCCTACTACTCAACAACATCCAATCACCAGCCACATTGTAAAAAACTGTTCTAGCACCTTGAGCCACTTACGTTAAACACGCAGTTTGTGTTAACTAGTTAAAGTTGTAATTATCTTTCCTTCTTACTATTATTATTACCATTATTATTATTATAGGGAAGCAGTAAACCAGTAGGGATCATACAGCACCTAGAATTGGAGGTAATTAGAGTTGATTCAAGGAGAGTATAGCTCCAATTCTTTGGATCACGAGCTCTTCAATACCATCAAGGAACCTCCATCAAAGGAGGGATATCACTGATCAACTGGGTTCATTGTCTTAGCAGTGCCCTCAGGGAGGGGCTGCCTTCATGCTGCTGGAGGACTGACCAGTGACCCTGCCAACCTTACTATGGAAAGTAAAGAACAAGACAACAACCGGTGGAACACATCTGGAGAAGAAGCAGCTCTTCACTGAGCACCAGCACCACTTAAGTAAAGGGAAGTCGGGCCTCGCAAACCTGAAAGAAATCTATGCATGGCTACTGGGGGACACAAGAGAGGGGAAAAAAGATGAATGATCACTAACAAAAAAAAAATAGATTTTGGGATAGGATTGTTGAGCCAAGCAATTAGAGCTTCCTTAGTAAGTAAGTAATTTTATTTAGGTACAGGTACACATACGTACAATTATCATACATAGTGTAAATTGCCTAGGATAACCTAAAAAAGTCAAAGTGACTTATTTTCATTGTGGTCCCTTTTCCTAGTCAAGCCAGGTGCTTTTTAACCCTTACAGGTTTCAGCGCTCATGATGATAATATAATACACACCATATGGATGGACTCCGGGAAGAGTACGAGGATTCCTTTCAAACCACAACAAATTTCGCGGACCCCCACAGTTTTGGTGGCGATATACACTGATGAATAACAAAGAAAATTAAACGCTGGTTAGAGAAGCAATACTTGTTCTGAGGCTGCCCAGGGGCCCGGGGCCCAATACTTGTTCTGAGGCTGCCCAGGGGTCCGGGGCCCACACGTTGACAACCACTGGTTTAAGGAATATTAGAATTCTGGGTAATTCTAGGTTTTGCAACAGGAATTCAAGTAATCGGTTTTTTTTGGGGGGAGGGGAATAAAAGAGGGTTGTGTTGTTGGTAAATAAGAGGGCGCACGTGGAGGTAAAGACGAGGCGGCGCGACAAGGTATTAACCTGAGAGAGGAGTACCTCCAGGATGGTCCATCTTGTGCTAAATTGTGGCCACTTAATATGAAGGCAGCTGTGTTTACATGCTACAACCACACTTAAGTAAACCATGTCCAGCCTGGCGGCCGCACATCCCATCAACACCACCCCAGTAATACCATACCAGCACTCACCAGCAAACCTCACATGACACACTACCAACACCGCTCACACCAGCAACCACACCCACTACACCAACACCATCAGTCACCAGCACTCACCTACCCTACGACAACCAGACATACCATACCAACCCACACCAGCAACACCCACTACCAACACCACCACCAAACACCAACCAGCAAACACCATCACACCACCAGCACCACTACACTACAACACCATCCCAACACCATACCAACAAACACCACCACACACAACACTACACCTACCAACACCACCACACCACAAAAATCACTACCAACACCACCACACATCAACACACTACCAACACCACAACACACTACCAACAACCCATCACTACCAAACACCAACCACAACACTACCACTACCAACACCACCACACCAGCAACACACTACAACCACCACACAACACACACTACCAACACCACCACACCATCAACATCACTACCAACACAACCACACCATCAACATCACTACCAACACCACCACACCATCAACATCACTACCAACACCACCACAACATCAACATCACTACCAACACCACCACACCATCAACATCACTACCAACACCACCACACATCAACATCACTACCAACACCATCAACATCACTACCAACACCACCACACATCAACATCACTACCAACACCACCACACATCAACATCACTACCAACACCACCACACATCAACATTACCAACACACCACACCATCAACATCACTACCAACACCACCACAACATCAACATCACTACCAACACCACCACAACATCAACATCACTACCAACACCACCACAACATCAACATCACTACCAACACCACCACAACATCAACATCACTACCAACACCATCAACATCACTACCAACACCACTACAACATCAACATCACTACCAACACTACCACAACATCAACATCACTACCAACACCATCAACATCACTACCAACACCATCAACATCACTACCAACACCATCAACATCACTACCAACACCACCACAACATCAACATCACTACCAACACCACCACAACATCAACATCACTACCAACACCATCAACATCACTACCAACACCATCAACATCACTACCAACACCACTACAACATCAACATCACTACCAACACCACCACAACATCAACATCACTACCAACACCATCAACATCACTACCAACACCATCAACATCACTACCAACACCATCAACATCACTACCAACACCACCACACATCAACATCACTAAACACCATCAACATCACTACCAACACCATCAACATCATACCAACCCATCAACATCAACCAACAATAAACATCTTTAAACCAACACCATCACATCTGCTACCAGCACCATCACTCACTACCAACACCATCAAGCATCACTCGCATCACCACTCAGCATCTACCAACGCTCCCCCCATACCCTACCACCCACTATCTGAGGCGGCACCCACCTGTCTGGCTACAACCAACTAAACATTTTTGTACTCCCTGGCTGCGCGACCAGCGTCCTCGTTGTGTACTTGTCTGCTGCTGCTGCTCTTCCCGAGCCCCGTTGTCTGCTGCTGCTGCTCTCCCCGAGCTCCGCTGTCTGCTGCTGCTGCTCTCCTCGAGCTCCGCTGTCTGCTGCTGCTGCTCTCCCCGAGCCCCGTTGTCTGCTGCTGCTGCTCTCCCCGAGCTCCGCTGTCTGCTGCTGCTGCTCTCCCCGAGCTCCGCTGTCTGCTGCTGCTGCTCTCCCCGAGCCCCGTTGTCTGCTGCTGCTGCTCTCCCTGAGCCCCATTGTCTGCTGCTGCTCTCCCCGAGCCCCGTTGTCTGCTGCTGCTGCTCTCCCTGAGCCCCATTGTCTGCTGCTGCTCTTCCCGAGCCCCGTTGTCTGCTGCTGCTGCAGCTCTGTCTCACACACATCTCTCCGTGGGTTCTGAGAGAGGGAGAAGAACTGTGTGAACCACTGTCAACGATCTTCAAGTCTACTGAGACAAGGCAGCAGCCTGAAGTCTGGAAAACAGTGAACGTAGACCCAATAGTTTAAAAGGGAAGACAGACAGGGAGCTTTACACTACAGGCCAGTGTAGGAAACACTACAAATGGATCTGGACAAGTGATATGAAAAGTGGCTATTAGAATTAGACTCTAACCCCAGTAAATGAAAAGTTATGAAAATCGTAGAAAGGCAAAGAAGATCGGAAATATTGTACAGGTTCGGGGGCCAAAGGCTACAAGCCACCCTGAAAGAGAAGGACCTCGGGATGGGCACAGTTCCAAGCATTACGCCCGATGACCAGGAGCTGCGAGGAGAAGTTAGAGGAGCTAAATCTGACAACACTAGAAAACAGAAGAGAAGAACCAAGGGTGACATAATTACGGCGTACAAAATACTTAGAGGAATTGACAGCGGGGGCAGAGCGGGTCTCTGGTACACGAGTGTACACATGGAAGTTAAAAACACAGATGAGATGTCAGGAAATATTTCTTTAGGTAGTCAGGAGGTGAAACGAACTACATAGCGGAGTAGAGGCGGGATTCATGCATAGCTTTAAGAATAGGCATGATAGGACTCACGTAGATAAAAGTGAATCCAGTAGCATCCAGAATAGAGGCGAGGCACGCGCGCGCACACACGCACGCACACACACAACTAACACACACACACACACACACAAACTCTACACACACACACTTGCCACCTTCCACCCGCACACCTGTAATTGTTGGCCATTTATTCCGTCGTAAATCATATTGATCCTTATGACCCCCGGGGTGGCGGTAGTTGTGATGGTGGCGGGGGGGGGGAGGGGGGAGGGTCTGGGCGGGCCCTGGGTAGTGTCAGCAGCAACAAGAGGTACACCAGTGTTAGGCAGAGACCATACAGTGAGAGGTAGAGGGAGGGTGCAAGGGAGGTACACAATACAACAGTATTATATTCACATCAATCATAACAGGAGACATATTGCAAAGACCTGATCTGACACTGTCATTATGTAATGAGTACTGGGGAGCCAACCAATAACCTTGTAATTATGTAATGAGTACTGAGAACTAACCAGTAACCTAGTCATTATGTAATGAGTGCTGGGGAACTAACCAGTAACCTTGTAGTTATGTAATGAGTACTGGGGACACAATCAGTAACCTTGTAATTATGTAAGGAGTACTGGGAGCCAACCAGTTACCTTGTAATTATGTAATGAGTACTGGGGAGCCAACCAATAACCTAATTATGTAATGAGTACTGGAGACAAAACCAGTAACCTTGTAATTATGTAATGAGTACTGGGAGCCAACCAGTTACCTTGTAATTATGTAATAAGTGTGTTGGGGACATAACCAGTTATTTTGTAATCAAAAATCGACGACAAATCAGGTAAAGTCACGTCATCACACTTCCAAGATCACCGGTGTGCTTCCCTGTACTCCCAGATGCATATTAAGGTTTTACTGGGGAAACATATCACTTTTGTTAAAGGTCTGGCCATCTTCCCACCGTTACCGGGTTTGGGAGAGTACACTCTCGCTCTTACTGGACACAGGCGACTCACGGATACCACGTGCAGAAACGTGAAGACTCAAATCGCACTGTCCATCCAATATTAACAGATTGTCCTATCAGAGTACACGCAGGATTAACTTCTGACATTTAAACCACCCTAACTGACTTCCTTGTTGAAAGTCCCACCTCTGACGGAGACTCTCCCTTCGACTGTTCAACTGAAGCTAATCTATTGTACCAACTTTGATTTCAATTATGATTGCACTATCTCCCACCCCTACTAACCCACAGCTTTACACACTCTTACCTCTGCTCATTCTTGACCTTTGCACATTTCTAGTTTCGCACATTCCACCTCAGTGCTGTGACCCTTACGAGTTTAGCGATTAATATGATTATGATAATAATAACTATTATTATAATTATTATTATTATTATTATTATTATTAATTAATCTACACAGAGCGAATCATTGTCCCATTAAAAGCTTGTGTTGGCACAACATTATTTGAATTCAATCCCGGCCACAATGTGACCAGGCGGTCAACATCATTGAGCAAGCACCATTCAGAATAGGATTGAAAGGATCAACAAGTAAACTTGACCTCAGGCCGGGCTGTGAGGGTGAAATAACCCAAAAAACCGGTCACATGTATGTCACAGGTGTTGTGAGATTGTCATTGCACCAGCAGTTAAGTTTGTGTTGGTGCTGTGAGCGTTCTTGGCATCTTTTTTCCCCCTCACAAAGTTTGTGGCTTCCCTGTGTGTGTTTTTGGGAGGTCTGAAGCTGCCATGTTATTGTAGCAGTACCCATGGTCCGTGTCTCATAGTATGGTGGATGCCATGGTCCATATCGCAGTATGGTGGCCCCCATGGTCCACGTCTCACAGTATGGTGGCACCCATGGTCCGTGTTTCAGTGTGATGGTCCGGATGGCTTATCAGTACACCCAGGACTAACGAACCAGAGTTGATGTGCTCAGATTTGTGCGTATGCGTACAGTTGCTGGACTCTTTATATCGTCTTTAATATTTTGACTAGGCTTCCAGGATGGGTATGGGAGTAATTACCTCCAACACGACGGGTATAAGGCGACTACTATCCACAGGATAGGTATGGGGTGCTAACCTCAAACAGGATGGTTAAGGATTGGATAATAAAGCTATCAATGTAAGGTATGTTGGCCATGTCTTACAGTGTGCGCGTTTCATAATAACTTGACTGTTTTCCTGCTTGCGTTGCCACTCTGGCTATGAGGTGTTGAGAATACATCTGCCATTACGTCAACGACAGTGGTAATAGTACTAGCGACACTAATGTTAGTGTTTATTTGAATGCTTGGTCACTATAGCTGTCAACATTAATTACATCTGTTACTGTTGACAGTGCTACTGATATTACTTTGTGCTATATAATTTTTATGATATAGCTGACGCATGAATGTTATATACACACAGAGGTGCATGTCAAGTTTGCATGAGCATGTAGATAAAATCACCAAGCATGACAGAATGTGGCAATAAACGATGTTTATTGTACAAGAAGAGTATGTGGTCAGTGAGTGGTGCTTACACTACTGCTTAGTTACACCAGTATCTGAACTGAGATGAACTGAGGTGACACTCAGCGCTGATACTCAACCATTATACGAGTCATTCTTGAAGATTCCATACACAGACATGACAGTTAACAGTAACATATAAGGGGCGCCCAACACTACAGTACTGACTACTACATTTATATGAATACGCTGAGGTCAGTGGTCACGTGTGGTCATACCTGTCCTAAGCTGTCTGGGAATTAGCGTGGGGTGATACCGAGCACATGGCTCACTGCAGTGTTTTAGAATCTCAGGTTGAAGTGTTGAAGAAGGAGGTTCTACTACTTCAGGAGGAAAATAGGAGGCTGAAGCTTCGCCTAGATGGGTGTGGGAGTGAGTGTGAGATGGTTGGAGCTGGTAAGGAGGAAATGGTTACCAACAGTGAAAGTGGCAGCCGCTTTAAGTGGCAAGTGGTTCACAATTCAGGAAGAAGGAAGATAAAGAAGGTTAATAGTGAAGATGTGAAGGTAGGAAATCGATTCTCTGTTCTCCAGGACGAGTGTACTTCAGTGGTCAGTGAGGTTAAAGGTACCACTGACTCCCCTGCTAATCAAGGTAAGAATATTCTGATTGTGGGAGACTCTCAGGTAAGATATATGGACCGTGCCTTTTGTAACAGAGACAGGAAGGTCAGACAGAGGGTGTGCCTCCCAGGAGCTGGTATTGGTGACATAGTCAGCAGGTTGGATAATATTATGTCAGGTAATGGGAACAAGCCTATTATCTGTCTTAGTGCTGGTGGTAATGACATTGGGAAGGGCAGAAGACAGGAGCTACTAGATAAGTATAGGTCAGCCATAGAAGTCGTTAGGTCTAAGGGAGGTATCCCAATCATATGTAGCATTTTGCCTAGAAAGGAGTGGGCAATGAATGGATGTCTAGGGCAATTGGTATAAATTGCTGGCTAGACAGGTACTGCAAGGAACTTGCAATTCCATTCATTGATAACTGGGACAAATTCTATGGCAAACGTGATATGTATGCAAGGGATGGGGTTCATCTCTCTGGGGCTGGAGTGGTTGCATTAGCCAATTCGATTGAGGGGGTCATTCGAGACTTGTCTAGGACTTTAAACTGATAGATTATAGAGGTATGGGTGTTTGTGGGAAACAATCAGGCTGTGGTATTAGGCCTGGAAACAGCAGATATTTCCAGGATACCCCAGGGTTATGTTTACAAGATAAGATTCAAAATAAAGTTGTTTGTAAATGCAAAACAATTGATCAACAAACAAAGAGAGATAGTAGAGGGCAACGAGTGACTAGCTCCTTGAGGTTTACTATACAAATAGTAGGAGTCTAAGAAATAAGATAGATGAGCTAAGATTACTTGCAAGTGCAGGTAATATAGATATTATTGCTATAACAGAGACCTGGTTCAACCTGAAAGATAGAGAAATGCCTTCCGAGTGCAACATTCAGGGTTACAAACTATTCCACACTGATAGGGTCAACAGGAAGGGTGGTGGAGTGGCGATGTATGTCAGAGATAATTTAAATTGTTGTGTTAGACAAGATATAAGATTAGAAACAGCTGACACAGAATCTGTTTGGCTACAGTTTCTCGAGGGTCGTGAAAAATTAATTTTGGGTGTGATTTACAGACCCCCAAGCCTGGATAGGGAGCGCAGTAAGCTGCTATGGGACGAAATTCATAAGGCGTCTAGATATGAAAATGTTGTGTTAATGGGAGATTTTAACTTTAGACACATTGATTGGAACAATGTGACAGGTAATCTTGAGTCTAGTGACTTTCTTGATACGGTTCAGGATTGTTTTTAAAACAGTTTGTGACAGAACCAACTAGAGGTAGCAACTTGCTTGATTTGGTTCTTGCTAACAAAGAATCACTAATTAATAATCTTGAGGTTAATGAAGAGCTTGGGGAAAGCGATCACAAATCACTTAGTTTTAATATATCATGGAATTACCCAGGTAACTGCAATCAAGTCTCAGTTCCAGACTTTCGTGTAGCCGACTTCATGGGGCTGAGAAATTACCTAGGTGGGCTAATTGGGATGACCTGACTATGGGTCAGGTAGGTGGTTTTGGTTGCCAATATGACGTTTTTCAGAGCATAGTTCTAGCTGCCCAGACAACTTTTGTTCCAAGTAGGGAAATTAGATCTAACAAAAATGATCCTAAATGGATGAACAATAGATTAAAACATCTCATTGGTCAAAGAGAGGCATATATAGGCGTATCAAAAGAGGGGATGGACAGATAAGAAATCAATATTTTCAATTAAAGAGAGAAATAAAAAAGGAATAAGAAAAGCAAAAGGGATTATGAGGCTAAGGTCGCAAGGGATTCGAAGACTAACCCAAAAGGGTTCTTTCAGGTATACAGAAGTAAGATTAGGGACAAGATAGGCCCACTTAAGAGTAACTCAGGACAGATCACGGACAGTGATAAGGATATGTGTGAAATTTTCAATACTTACTTCCTCTCAGTTTTTACTCAGGAAGATACTAGCAGAATTCCAGAAATAATAAATTATGTAGAACTGGAAGATAACAGACTATGCTCGATTGGGGTAACTAGTGACATGGTCCTCAGACAAATAGAGAAATTAAAACCTAACAAATCCCCAGGCCCTGATGAACTGTTTGCAAGAGTTTTAAAGGAATGTAAAGAGGAACTTAGCAAACCTTTGGCAAATCTTTTCAATATATCACTACAAACTGGCATAGTGCCAGACAAGTGGAAAAGGGCAAATGTAATACCTATTTACAAGGCAGGTGACAGGTCCTTAGCTTCGAACTATAGACCAATAAGCCTTACCTCCATAGTTGGTAAATTTATGGAATCAATAATTGCCGAGGCAATTCGTAGCCATCTTGAAAAGCATAAATTGATTAATGAATCTCAACACGGTTTTACAAAGGGGCGTTCATGTCTTACGAATTTACTAACTTTTTCACTAAGGTGTTTGAGGAAGTAGATCATGGTAATGAATATGATATTGTGTATATGGACTTCAGTAAGGCTTTCGATAAAGTTCCACATCAGAGGCTACTGAGGAAACTTAAGGCACACGGAATAGGAGGAGACATTTTTCCTGGGTAGAGGCATGGTTGACTAATAGGCGGCAGAGAGTTTGCATAAATGGAGAGAAATCAGAATGGGGGCGTGTCTCAAGCGGTGTTCCACAGGGGTCAGTTTTGGGCCCCCTGTTGTTTACAATTTACATAAACGACATAGATGAGGGAATAAATAGTAGCATAAGTAAATTTGCTGATGACACCAAAATAGGCCGTCCAATTCATTCAAACGAGGACATTAGAGCACTCCAGGATGATTTGAATAGACTGATGCAGTGGTCGGAGAAGTGGCAGATGCAGTTTAATGTAAACAAATGCAAAGTTCTAAATGTTGGGCAGGACAATAACCATGCCACATATAAGCTGAATAATATAGATCTTATTACTTGTAATTGCGAGAAGGATTTAGGAGTTCTGGTTAGTAGTAATCTGAAGCCTAGACAACAGTGCATAAGTGTTCGCAATAAAGCTAACAGAATCCTTGGCTTCATATCAAGAAGTATAAATAACAGAAGTCCTCAGGTTGTTCTTCAACTCTATATATCTTTGGTTAGGCCTCATTTAGATTATGCTGCACAGTTCTGGTCACCGTATTACAGAATGGATATAAATGCACTGGAAAACGTACAGAGGAGGATGACAAAGTTGATCATATGTATCAGAAATCTTCCCTATGAGGATAGACTGAGGGCCCTGAATCTGCACTCTCTAGAAAGGCGTAGAATTAGGGGGATATGATTGAGGTGTACAAATGGAAAACAGGAATAAACAAAGGGATGTAAATAGCGTGCTGAAAATATCCAACCAAGACAGGACTCGCAGCAATGGTTTCAAGTTGGAAAAGTTCAGATTCAGGAAGGATATAGGAAAGCACTGGTTTGGTAATAGAGTTGTGGATGAGTGGAACAAACTCCCGAGTACCGTCATAGATGCTAAGACGTTGTGTAGTTTTAAAAATAGGTTAGATAAATACATGAGTGGGTGTGGATGGGTGTGAGCTTGTACTAGGTCAGATGCAGTGCTCCTTCCTTAAGTGAATGTAACCTGACCTGTACTAATTCCTTAAGTGGAAGTGACCTGACCAGGTGGTCGGCTGGACAATTATATGAGTGGGTGCGGTTGGGTGTGAATTGGTCCTGACTAGGTTGTGCTACTAGGTCAGATGCAGTGCTCCTTCCTTAAGTGAATGTAACCTGACCTGGCTGGGTCGGGGCATTGGCTTAAGCCGTTGGAGATTTGGACCTGCCTCGCATGGGCCAGTAGGCCTGCTGCAGTGTTCCTTCTTTCTTATGTTCTTATTACTCACATGTGTACAGTTATTTTTTACCCCTTAAAATTCAATTCAGTGATTTGAATTAAAAATTATAAGAATTGTTGTTTTATTCCCAATATAACATCATTTGTATTATTTATATGTATAATAAGCCGAGTATTTCCAATGTGAGGAGTTATTCTACCATTGAAAGTAGATGTCCTCTTGTACAGCCTGGCGTGAGTTGACACACTGTGCTTGCAGGGGTCGATTCACAGCTCCTGGACCCAAGTCACACACACACACACACATACATACAACAGGCCTAGTGTCTAATCGACATGTGCCTAGGACAAAATGGTAACTAACACACACACACACATATATATATATATGTGTGTGTGTGTGTGTGTGTGAGAAAGAGAAAACAGAGGGGACAGGAAAGGAGGGAGAGAGAGAGAGGGGAAGAGGATAGCTGGACTAGACGACAACTGCTTCAACATTATACAGCAGTTGTTATATTTGTTTGATCTCCACGTTTGTGCCTCAACAACTTTCATTGATGCCAAAAACACTTTATTAAAGATGCATGTACACACACCGGTGCCACTCATGTACTGTGAACATGTTCACTGTGACGTGATCACAATGATACGCCAATGATGTCATATTCAGCAACGTGACCATGGTGGGGGTGACAGTGTTGGCATGTTCACTTTAACGTGACCATGTTGAGGTGCTAGTGTCGTCATGTTCACTTTAACGTGACCATGGTGAGGTGCTAGTGTCGTCATGTTCACTTTAACGTGACCATGGTGAGGTGCTAGTGTTGTCATGTTCACTTTAACGTGACCATGGTAGGGTGCCAGTGCTGTTATGTTCACTTTAACGTGACCATGGTAGGGTGCCAGTGTCGTCATGTTCACTTTAACGTGACCATGGTGAGATGCTAGTGTCGTCATGTTCACTTTAACGTGACCATGGTGAGGTGCTAGTGTTGTCATGTTCACTTTAACGTAACCATGGTGAGGTGCTAGTGTCGTCATGTTCACTTTAACGTGACTATGGTGAGATGCTAGTGTTGTCATGTTCACTTTAACGTGACCATGGTGGGGTGCCAGTGCTGTCGTCATGTTCACTTTAACGTAACCATGGTGAGGTGCTAGTGTTGTCATGTTCACTTTAACGTGACTATGGTGGGGTGCCAATGCTGTCGTCATGTTCACTTTAACGTAACCATGGTGAGGTGCTAGTGTTGTCATGTTCACTTTAACGTGACCATGGTGAGGTGCTAGTGTTGTCGTCATGTTCACTTTAACGTGACCATGGTGAGGTGCTAGTGTTGTCATGTTCACTTTAACGTAACCATGGTGGGTGCCAGTGCTGTCGTCATGTTCACTTTAACGTGACCATTCTGCCAAATCGACCATACTTTGTCCACTTACGAAAATTTGGGTGTACGTGTCACTAACTGACCAGGTGAGCTGCTGCACCAGTACTTACCCCATTATGCTAGTTTGTATGTTCACTTTAACTGACTAGGTTGCAGTCTTCGTCATTTACTTAACGCACTTCTAGCATTTAGCATGAATGATTTTTTTTATATTAAAATTAGTTACAATTACACATGCAGCATGCTGCCCAGAATATCTACATTAGTGGTAGATTCTACAGCTGAACGTTACACTTATTGTTATATGATATCTACATTGTAATATGTTCTTACAGTCTGACGTTACCTATTGTATATGATATCTACATTGTGGGTAGATCTACAGTCTGACGTTACCTTATTGTATATGATATCTACATTGTGGGTAGATCTACAGTCTGACGTTACCTTATTGTATATGATATCTACATTGTGGGTAGATCTACAGTCTGACGTTACCTTATTGTATATGATATCTACATTGTGGGTAGATCTACAGTCTGACGTTACCTTATTGTATATGATATCTACATTGTGGGTAGATCTACAGTCTGACGTTACCTTATTGTATATGATATCTACATTGTGGGTAGATCTACAGTCTGACGTTACCTTATTGTATATGATATCTACATTGTGTAGTCTACAGTCTGCTGTAGATCAAGGTAGATCTACAGTCTGACGCTGTATGATCACATGGGGATTAACGCGTCCTATTGTATATGATATCTACATTGTGGGTAGATCTACAGTCTGACGTTACCTTATTGTATATGATATCTACATTGTGGGTAGATCTACAGTCTGCTGTAGATCAAGGAAACTGTAGTTACAATCTCCTTCTACAGAATAAGCTTTACACAGACGCTGTATGACGTCCACACTGGGGATTAACGCGCCCTCATAAATATAATAATAATAATAATATAATTATAATAATAATAATAATAATATAGCAGCAAATGCTAGCAGGCTTATCTTACCTAACCTAACCTAACTGCGGCTAACATTAAGACTGGAGGCTGTTACCTTCTCAGACTTTGATGAGTGTTGCTTTATTATCAAGACCACATGTCAAAGGTTTATTATCAAGGCCACATGTCAAAGGTTTATTATCAAGACCACATGTCAAAGGTTTATTATCAAGACCACATGTCAAAGGTTTATTATCAAGGCCACATGTCAAAGGTTTATTATCAAGGCCACATGTCAAAGGTTTATTATCAAGACCACATGTCAAAGGTTTATTATCAAGGCCACATGTCAAAGGTTTATTATCAAGACCACATGTCAAAGGTTTATTATCAAAACCACATGTTAAAGGTTTATTATCAAGACCACATGTCAAAGGTTTATTATCAAGACCACCTGTCAAAAGTTTATTATCAAAACCACATGTCAAAGGTTTATTATCAAAATCACATGTCAAAGGTTTATTATCAAGACCACAAGTCAAAGGAAAAGTTGTATGAAGATTGAAGCTACTCTACCCATCCTTGGATCGAACCTGATTACTTTCCATCTCCCAGTTGTTATTTGGGTTTAGCGCTTCGCGGCGATACTACTACTACTATTATTATTATTACTACTAATATTATTATTATTACTACTACTATTATTATTACTACTACTACTACTATTATTATTATTTAGGGATCGCCTCTGTCCCCCGGTCCCACTATGTTAATAATACCCAATGATCAGCGAGACTGTTGGTTGTGGTGGATGCACGCAGGTATGATCAGTGAGACTGTTGGTGGTGGTGGGTGCACGCAAGTATGATCAGTGAGGCTGTTGGGGGTGGTAGGTGCACGCAGGTATGATCAGTGAGACTGTTGGTGATGGTAGGTGCACGCAGATATGATCAGTGAGACTGTTGGTGATGGGTGCACGCAGGTATGATCAGTGAGACTGTTGGTGGTAGTAGGTGCACGCAGGAATACAGGTAAACACAACCAGCTGGAGGGAGTAATAAGGGAGGGTAGCTGAGCGTGTCATTAATAACGGGAGACCTGATCCTGCTATTACACACTCTCGGAGGTAGGTAGGGTGGGAGGGGCAGGGCTGAGGTCTGGAGGGAAGGGAGGTGGAGTAGGGGAGGCAAGGCTGTGGCTTGGAGGGAAGGGAGGTGGAGTTGGGGAGGCAAGGCTGTGGCTTGGAGGGAAGGGAGGTGGAGTAGGGAGGCAAGGCTGTGGCTTGGAGGAAGGAGGTGGAGTAGGGAGGCAAGGCTGTGGCTTGGAGGGAGGGAGGTGGTGTTGGGGAGGCAAGGCTGTGGCTTGGAGGAAGGGAGGTGGAGTAGGGGAGGCAAGGCTGTGGCTTGGAGGGAAGGGAGGATGTGGGGGATGAGTGGGGAGGCAAGGCTGTGGCTTGGAGGGAAGGGAGGTGGAGTTGGGGAGGCAAGGCTGTAGCTTGGAGGGAAGGGAGGTGGAGTAGGGGAGGCAAGGCTGTGGCTTGGAGGGAAGGGAGGTGGAGTAGGGGAGGCAAGGCTGTGGCTTGGAGGGAAGGGAGGTGGAGTAGGGGAGGCAAGGCTGTGGCTTGGAGGGAAGGGAGGTGGAGTAGGGGAGGCAAGGCTGTGGCTTGGAGGGAAGGGAGGTGGAGTTGGGGAGGCAAGGCTGAAGCCAGGAGAGCGGGGAGGAAAAGTGCAGGAGGGAAGGAACCACCAGCTGTAGAGGCAAGGAAGGAGGAACCACCAGCTGTGGAGGCAGTGAAGGAAGCACCACCAGCTATGGAAGCAAGAAAGGAGGCACCACCAGCTGTGGAGGCAAAGAAGGCACCACCAGCTGTGGAGGCAAAGGAGGCACCACCAGCTGTGGAGGCAGTGAAGAAAGCACCACCAGCTATGAAGGCAAGATAGGAGGCACCACTAGCTATGGTGGCAAGGAAGGAGGAACCACCAGTTGTGGAGGCAGTGATGGAGGCACCACCAGCTGTGGAGACAAGGAAAGAGGCACCACCAGCTGTAGAGGTAATGAAAGAGGCACCACCAGCTGTGAAAGCAGTAAAGGAAGCACCACCAACAGTGGAGGCAGTGAAGGAGGCACCACCAGCTGTGGAGGCCGTGAAGGAGGCACCAGCTGTGGAGGCAGTGAAGCAGGCACCACCAGCTGTGGAGAAAATTGAGTAGTAATGAGGAGAAAATTCCTTAGACCCCTGGTCTTGTTTCCTACCTTATCTCTCTCCTCTCTCTCTCTCTCTCTCTCTCTCTCTCTCTCTCTCTCTCGTTGATGGCTGACGATGCGTGGCTGTATAATTATGTGTGGTGACGTTGTGGGTGCGTAGTGTATTGCAGTGATTGTGAGTGTGTAAGTGTATAGCAGTGGCTGAGGATGTGTAGTGTATTGTAGTGGGTGTGGTGTGTATTGCATTGTATTTGTGTGTAGTGTATTGTAGTAGTTGTGTGCAGTAGTGTATCGTAGTGGTCGTGTGTAGTGTATTGTAGTGGTTGTGTGTAGTGTATTGTAGTGGTTGCGCGTAGTGTATTGTAGTCAAACCCTACCACGGGTGGGGTTCGAACCCGCGGTCACAGAGTCTCAAAACTCCAGACCGTCGCGTAAGCCACTGTGACCGCGGGTTCGAACCCCACCCGTGGTATGGTTTGTTTGCAATCGTGTCATTACGATTTCGTGAGTCGTGTATTGTAGTGGTTGTGTGTAGTGTATTGTAGTGGTTGTGGAGTGTAGTTGTGTGAGAAAAAATGGATTAAAGGCAGATGAAAAAAATCGGAAAACTGCAGGCAGGAAAATGAACAAAGGGGGGTTATGGGGGAAGACCAGGGAAGGGAGGGAGGGAGGGGTATTGAAAGGTCCGGTGAGGTAGGGAGGGTATAGGAAGGCCTGGTACTGAGGGAGGGAAGGAGGATAGGGAAAGGCCTGGTGATGGAGGGAGGGTAAGGGAATGCCTGGTGATCATGGAGTAGGTAGGAAAGGGGATCGCTTGGTGTGGTTGGGAGGGAGGGTTGGTAGGTAGGTAAGGGCAGCTCGCGACCACTGAACAGGTAGCTGCTTCAGGTGGTGCTGGGCGTGGCACCTTAATTGACTTATGAGGGTTTAATGGGAAGTGGGCGACAGGTGAGGCACAAAAAGTGGCCGTTTACCTCATCTTGTGTCTCTACCTGAGCTCCTGCCAACACTAAATTAGGAAGAGCAGCCATCACCAGGTAACCCCGGATGCTTGATGGTGTCCTCTCAGTGATGGATTATTAAAATTATACAGTACTATGCCTTGTGTGCACTCATCTGCTTGTTCCTCCCTTACTGACTCCCACACTCTTCAACCTATATTACTGTCACACTTGTGTAACATTTGGGAATCTTTATTGAGGAAACCTTCCACCAGCCAGTGGATTCTTCAGTCCAATACAATGAAGAACGGTGGAAAAAAGTGAAGTTTGGGGTGATCAGTCCCTCAGCCTGGTTACCTCAAACTCCTCTTCTTTCCAACGTTTCCTCAATAAAGATTCCCAAATGTTGCCCAAATGTCACATTCTTCAACTTGTGGGTTTTATACAGCATTTATCACAAGCTATATTAGAGTTCTTGGTGAAATAAGACACATGTGCAGTATTAGGATATTTTAGTGAGGAAACGTTTCGCCACGAATGGCTTCATCATGGCATTCGTGGCGTAATGTTTTTCTCAATAAAATATCCTAAAACTGAATACAAGTCTTATTTCACATTTTGTCGATATTTTATACCATCTCTTACTCATTATTACATACTGGCTCCCTTACCTTCGTGTATCAGTGTGTGACTAGTTGATAGTCCAAGTAAGGCCGAAACGTCGTCATAAGTTTCTCCTATATGCTGGTATTAACGTTTCTTGGGTATAGGTCTGGTAGCGGGAATGATAAGGCTTCGGAGGCGTCTTACTTTATTGGTCCTTGTACATAGGCAGTGTGTTATGGTGGCCCAGAGGGCCATGACGGCGAGGGAGAGAGAGAGAGAGTAGGCTTGTTGTCTCTAGGCTGCCAGGTGCGTAAGAGTGAGGCAAGGCTGGGTATGGCTAACTCCAGGCCCGACCTCTGGCGGGAACTTTGGAACCCGGGCATGTAGGCTTACTGTCTACACTGGTTATTTATGTATTATTATTATTATTATTATTATTTTAAAGCGATAAAACCATAGATTGTCATAAAGAGCCTGGGGAATGGAAGAGAATCAGCTTTGATTAAAGGAAGAGAAAGACTGATAAGACACATGTGCAACAGTTGGATATCTTTATTGCGAAACGTTTCGCCTACACAGTAGGCTTCTTCAGTCGTGTACACAAGAGTTAGCAGAAACAGTAGAGATGTGAAGACGATGTCATCAGTTCATCACCCTTGAAGACGTAGTTCTGAGGCGATCAGTCCCTCAGCCTGGCTGAGTGACTGACCACCTGAATGCAACGGGAGTTGAACTCCAGCTCTTGGGCTCCGTCTGGGCTCATCAATTATTTGGTGTTACTTGCTGAATGCTTAATCCTGGTCATATCTGCTTTTAAATCCATTCATGTCGTTAACTTCCACTAGAGCTCTTCCAGTGGTGCTGTTAACTTCCACTAGAGCTCTTCCATTGATGTTAACTTCCACTAGAGCTCTCCCACTGATGTCATTAACTTCCACTAGAGCTCTCCCACTGATGTCATTAACTTCCACTAGAGTTCCTCACGAGGTGTTTCAACTGTTCATTACTCTTAATACATTTTATGTTCCTTCGGTTCATTTGAACTTTGGTAGAAACACTTGCTGCAGTAAACTTTTATTGCAAACTACATTTAGCTCTGGGTAGAACTCTACCTGAAGCGTGTCTTGATCGTGTCATGAACGTGTCTTGATCGTGTCATGAACATGTCACGACACTGCATCTCTGTGTGGGGTTATGAAACTTCATGACGTCATGCAGGAGCACACTGACACGCAGTAACAGTTGTCTAGATGACAAAATGACGCCATGTTGGGTCACAACATGGCGTCAGGCTATGACGTCACCTGAGCTCAATAGACGGTCGGATGTGGTGAAACGAGCGAGTAATAACACATGCGGGGACACTCAGTGGTGTAAGTCACCAGGACAGACCGGTAGTTGTGGCGGTAGTGCCAGTGCTGCTCGTGTAGCTGCCTGTTCTTCAGGAAACAGGAAAGTGTCTCCTGGTTTGGGTTTTTGTAAAATGATAATGAACCGCTTAATGATTAACCAACCGCTGGTGTACCGGTGAGGAGACATATTGACAAAGATAATTCCTGTCTGGCATACAATGAATTAAATGGAAAAACAATACAAACATTGTGAACTTCCTCACTCAGAGATGTAAAGAAGCCACTGAAATATTCACCTAAATGAAAAAGAGAGTATCAGTGATCAAGCAACCACTCTGGCCTACCCGAATTAAGGGGCACGTAAATACCCCTATCTTCTAATAACATGTTCATTTTTCCACTATAATCTACCTTGTCCATAATTACTATCGCATTTGCTCTGTCTGGTTCTGAGTTTTGCTCAGACCTCTGCAACACAACTGTCCTCAAAGAGTTATTAAAAGATCCTAGACTTCACCTTACGAAACAAAGCAAATGCGATAGTAATTATGCACACACACACGTATGTGTGTGTGTGTGCGTGTGTGCGTGTGCTTGTACTTACACATCCTGCTAATATTTGCATGAGACTCATCAGTTACGGTACACCAGCATTGACAATTTGCAGCCGATGTGGTGAGTGTTTTTAAGTTATGGTTGGCTTTTTTTTATTCACAATTATCCGCATCTGTAACATTATTTTATAATATATTGAAAGGTTACTTGAAAATACAGCTTCAGTCATTCACCATTAATAATATTATAGTAGGAAACTCCTCTTTAGGTCAGACCTCTCCTAGTTTAGGTCAGACCTCTCCTAGTTTAGGTCAGACCTCTCCTAGTTTAGGTCAGACCTCTCCTAGTTTAGGTCAGACCTCTCCTAGTTTAGGTCAGACCTCTCCTAGTTTAGGTCAGACCTCTCCTAGTTTAGGTCAGACCTCTCCTAGTTTAGGTCAGACCTCTCCTAGTTTAGGTCAGACCTCTCCTAGTTTCAGCCGAGGGAAGTACTACTACATATATTAAGTTTATAAGCATTATTATCACAAAGTAAGTTGTAATAATCGTCATCCCTAAGTATATCAAGAGTAGCTACGAGTAAGAGTGTATAACACTCATCCTTGAGCAGGACAATGAATGGCTCTCAGTAATAAGTGCTGGGTAACTTTATGCCCTTTACAATTAAGCTAACTTCACTGAAATCCACTTAAAATATAGGATAAAATATAATCAGGTGAGTCTTATGACACTGGTAGACAGAAGAAAGATAACAAGATAACTATGTATATAAATATAGGATGAAATACACACAGACTTCTTGGTATCAGTAGTAGGAACAATATGAGGCCATATTTTCAAATTAAAAAAGAAAAAAAACAGCAGAAGGGATATTAAAAATGATATCTTCACAACGTTGTTGACAGCTGCAATGGGATGGATGAGGAGGCTTCAACTACTGCAATCCTTAATAATTTATGAGTAAAATGGTTATAGAAGTCAGGAACACAACGACCCTAACGTATATTCCAGTAACTGTAAATTGGTAAATACACACACACACACACATACATCAATATATACGGCAAGGGAACATTTATATGGCATCAAATATTATACCTGTGTGGAAGGTGTGGAAAATTGACTTGATAGAGTTGTCTGATAAATAACAATGACTGTGTCATTTCCATCATACGAGTGTGAGGAGCGGAAAATTTAAAGTAGCAATTAGTGTTGAGTTTGTCTTGATAATGTGCGAGGTAGTGAGCGTTCTGAACAATGTAAGGCAACACCCACACCCGTGTGTGTGTGTGTGTGTGTGTGTGTGTGTGTGTGTGTGTGTGTGTGTGTGTTTGTGAGTGACTGAGTGACAAGGGTATTTAAGAAAACTTTTCTCATGATATCCAGAGTAAAACACAAATACATAGTTCATATTACCATAAACAACAATTCACTGGATCAAAAGTCTTTCGCTGGTATTAAGTCACCTCCTTGAAGGGGCATTTATGTATATACTTGCTATGTGTTTATATGGCCACGTGGACGAATCTGTAAGTTTAAGTGATTGATTAACAACGTAAGTGGTTGAATACTTGAATGTAAGAGTGAGTTGAGTGCTTAAGGGAGTATTTGAGCAAGTGTCTGAGTGATTCTGCCGGGTCACCATCTGGAGAAGACCCGGGCCGGGACAACACCGACCAACCTACTACAGTACTAATAAATATTATGTGAGCACGCGTTTGAGTAAGTCAAGTTTTTGAGCAAGTGTTTGTGCGAACGTTTGAATGAATACTTGAGTAACCACATTAATATATGTAAATACCTGGGAATGAGCAGACCATTCTACCCACCACCACATTACAACTCGATATTATTATTATTATTATTATTATTACTAAGCAGTAAACCCGCAGGTCATACAGCACCTAGAAAATGGGACGTAATTAGATTTGATTCGAGGAATTGGAACTATCCTCCCCCTCCTCGGATGACACATCCATTCCCCAGGCACTGTATTACTCACTACATCAGAAGTGCTGTTATATCTTTGTCTCATGAACATATTAGATGACAATCACATCTTAAAACATCTACTTACATTCACTATACACTTATCTTTAATTATTGTGTGTTCTTTATTACATCTTATATCATTAATATTTTCTTTCCAATTTAGGAAAGGAAACACTAAAGGATATAAGGGGCGATGATCCGCGGAACCAATAATGGATATAATTATGAGATTGGGGAAGGAGGCAGTGTGGCATGCTAAGAGTACGTTTAATATTATTCGGCGTATGTCACACACCCATATAGTTATGCCCTGCCGACCAGTGAACTAAATGCTAAGGATAAGAGTGGGGCCCCGCCTCGTTATGCTAGTATCTTGGTACTAGCCAATGACAAGGAAGCTCGCCAAAGTTGTGAAGCGATGTGGTACACTCGTGAATCATCTTTGGCAGACTTACCTCCAAGTCTGGTCGAAGGTGGTTCTCAGTGTCTCTTGCTTGCAATTAGCCGTTCTGTACATATCCTCTGTCAATATTGTACATATTATTGCTTGCTGTTTGATGAAGGAAATATATAAGTATTTACTCTCTGCTGCCTTTTGCTCGTTTCTCAGTTTCTATTTTGGTTATCGTGCTACAACCAGGTGTGCAGGCCACTAGACTACACCAGTATTCGTAATAGGCAGCAAAAGGCGCTAAGTTAGGAACACTATAACATGCCTGGCAGATGGGAGGTAATCAGATATGATCTGAGGAAAAGGAGGATAATTCCAATTCCTTGGATCAAGAGCCCTTGAAGGGACCCACCGGTGTCGAGTTCGACATCAAGACACATCATCACTTCAATAGTTCGTCAGCAATACTTTAGTTTAACAGGCAGACAAGAATCGACATAGGCAGATAAAAGGCAGATACAGGAAATTAAAAGGCAAACAATAGTCAGACAACAGGAAGGCACAGGAAGAGGGCTGCAAGGGTGAGAAAACCCTAAAAATCGGTCACAGGTATGTCTTAATATCACAGGTAGAGGCGTCCTCACGGATTTTATTTTGAGGGTAACAGACACCATACCTGACCTGGGCTGCAACAATTAACAAGTAACAAGTTGCAGATAAATACTGCACCAAGTTTGGGTCCTTCCTCGGCCATTATCAATACACGATGAAGTATATATGCAAAGCAACAGTTTATTGTGACTACCCTTTGCTTTGTGAAAAGCTTTATCAAGACTTGACTCACGAAATCGTAATGACACGATTGCAAACAAACCATACCACGGGTGGGGTTAGAACTGGCTTTGAGGGGACCTGAGCTAGAGTTCGCCACGGCCATACTAGCGGGAGATTCGTCTGTAAAAACTTGCATTTGTGGACACAGTGGTGCCTATGCTAACCTTCCTATGGTGTAGAAATATACCTAGTTGGATGAATCTTATTGAAGCTAGCTGGCCCAGTGGCTAACGCGACGGTCTGGAGTTTTGAGACTCTCTGACCGCGGGTTCTAACCCCACCCGTGGTATGGTTTATCAAGACTTCATAAAGCTTTACACAGAACGAAACATAGTCACAATAAATGCTTTTGCTTTGCATATATTCCTTCTCCATTCCGTCGACATCTCGCCCTGGTGGTATAAACCATGGTAATAGATGACAATAAATTGGTTTACAAAGACGCGTGAGCAAACACCTGGACATATTTATTAGAAATGATCAAGGTACCAGGACCAAAACGTTTTCTAATAAATATGTCCAACAAAAAAATATTTCCAACACAATAGTTGATAACTAAACGTCATCCACTTTTTATCTCTAGTTTGTGAGTTAATTGTGAATTACTTCAAAATGTTGTTAAGGAGCATGACGTAACCGGTTGTGTTGTGTGTTACAGGGCATGGCGTCGTCAGGAGGGTTGGCAGCAAGTCAGCTGGGGTCTGCAGGAGTCAGCGTCAGCCTATCAGAGCTCAACCCTCACTTCGTATGTGTCCTCTGTTTCGGTTACTTCGTTGACGCCACCACCATCACCGAGTGTATGCATACATGTGAGTATCAACCACCTACATGCATGTCAGTATCAAACGCCTACATGTATGTCAGTATCACCCACCTACATACGTGTCAGTATCAACCACCTACATACGTGTCAGTATCAACCACCTACATACGTGTCAGTATCAACCACCTACATACGTGTCAGTATCAACCACCTACATACGTGTCAGTATCAACCACCTACATACGTGTCAGTATCAACCCCCTACATACGTGTCAGTATCAACCCCCTACATACGTGTCAGTATCAACCACCTATATACGTGTCAGTATCAACCACCTACATACGTGTCAGTATCAACCACCTACATACGTGTCAGTATCAACCACCTACATACGTGTCAGTATCAACCACCTACATACGTGTCAGTATCAACCACCTACATAAAAAAAATAGTTTTCATGAGGAAACTGAACCACTGTTACAAGTTAGTGGTTCAACCAGTTTGTGACGGCTATGTGGATCTACAGGCCGCAAGCAGCAACAGCCTGGTTGACCAGGTAGTGAAAAGGGAAGCCTGGCCTCGGATCAGCTTGCGAGAGTAGATCACGCGAACCCGGTTACAGGTATGTCACAGGATAACCCAATATCATTAGTAGTAGTAGTAGTAATAATAGTAGTAGTAGTAGTAATAATAATAATAATAATAATAATAATAATAATAATAGTAGTATTGCAAGGTGTATCCAAGTAGCAGGTATATAAGAACTGCCTATACGTATCTTGCCGCCCGGGTATCAAAACCGTGTTCTTTCGCTTATACCTTTACCTTTGATATACCTTTGAAGAGTTTCGAGAGTATCTACTCTCTGAGCCCGGCCATGGGCCAGGCTCGTCTGGTGCTTGCGAGCTTAGCGCTTTTCTACTGAGCTAAGGGCCACCTAAAAGACACTTATGGACAGTTCAGGACATTCATTAAAGGAAACGTTTCGCCACTAGTGGCTTCTTCAGTCCTGAAGAAGTGGCGAAACGTTTCCTATAATAAACGTCCTGAACTGTACATAGGTGTGTTTTTGCACCACCATACCATTTCTAAATACCACCAGTCTATCATGGGGGTATTTAAAGGTGACTCAGCACGAGACCTTTCAAGTGAAGCTGTCTTGACGACGGTGAAGCTGTCTTGACGACGGTGAAGCTGTCTTGACGACGGTGAAGCTGTCTTGACGACGGTGAAGCTGTCTTGACGACGGTGAAGCTGTCTTGACGACGGTGAAGCTGTCTTGACGACGGTGAAGCTGTCTTGACGCCGGTGAAGCTGTCTTGACGACGGTGAAGCTGTCTTGACGACGAAGCTGTTGACACCGGTGAAGCTGTCTTGACGACGGTGAAGCTGTCTTGACGACGGTGAAGCTGTCTTGACGACGGTGAAGCTGTCTTGACGACGGTGAAGCTGTCTTGACGCCGGTGAAGCTGTCTTGACGCCGGTGAAGCTGTCTTGACGACGGTGAAGCTGTCTTGACGACGGTGAAGCTGTCTTGACGACGGTGAAGCTGTCTTGACGACGGTGAAGCTGTCTTGACGCCGGTGAAGCTGTCTTGACGACGGTGAAGCTGTCTTGACGACGGTGAGGCTGTCTTGACACCGGTGAAGCTGTCTTGACGACGGTGAAGCTGTCTTGACGACGGTGAAGCTGTCTTGACACCGGTGAAGCTGTCTTGACGACGGTGAAGCTGTCTTGACGACGGTGAAGCTGTCTTGACGACGGTGAAGCTGTCTTGACGACGGTGAAGCTGTCTTGACGCCGGTGAAGCTGTCTTGACGCCGGTGAAGCTGTCTTGACGACGGTGAGGCTGTCTTGACACCGGTGAAGCTGTCTTGACGACGGTGAAGCTGTCTTGACGACGGTGAAGCTGTCTTGACGACGGTGAAGCTGTCTTGACGACGGTGAAGCTGTCTTGACGCCGGTGAAGCTGTCTTGACGACGGTGAAGCTGTCTTGACGACGGTGAAGCTGTCTTGACGACGGTGAAGCTGTCTTGACGACGGTGAAGCTGTCTTGACGCCGGTGAAGCTGTCTTGACGACGGTGAGGCTGTCTTGACGCCGGTGAAGCTGTCTTGACGACGGTGAAGCTGTCTTGACACCGGTGAAGCTGTCTTGACGACGGTGAGGCTGTCTTGACGACGGTGAGGCTGTCTTGACGACGGTGAAGCTGTCTTGACGACGGTGAAGCTGTCTTGACGACGGTGAAGCTGTCTTGACGCCGGTGAAGCTGTCTTGACGACGGTGAAGCTGTCTTGACGACGGTGAAGCTGTCTTGACGACGGTGAAGCTGTCTTGACGCCGGTGAAGCTGTCTTGACGCCGGTGAAGCTGTCTTGACGACGGTGAAGCTGTCTTGACGACGGTGAAGCTGTCTTGACGACGGTGAAGCTGTCTTGACGACGGTGAAGCTGTCTTGACGACGGTGAAGCTGTCTTGACGACGGTGAAGCTGTCTTGACGACGGTGAAGCTGTCTTGACACCGGTGAAGCTGTCTTGACGACGGTGAAGCTGTCTTGACACCGGTGAAGCTGTCTTGACGACGGTGAAGCTGTCTTGACACCGGTGAAGCTGTCTTGACGACGGTGAAGCTGTCTTGACGACGGTGAAGCTGTCTTGACGACGGTGAAGCTGTCTTGACGACGGTGAAGCTGTCTTGACGCCGGTGAAGCAGTCTTGACGACGGTGAAGCTGTCTTGACGACGGTGAAGCTGTCTTGACGACGGTGAAGCTGTCTTGACGACGGTGAAGCTGTCTTGACGACGGTGAAGCTGTCTTGACACCGGTGAAGCTGTCTTGACACCGGTGAAGCTGTCTTGACACCGGTGAAGCTATCTTGACGCCGGTGAAGCTGTCTTGACACCGGTGAAGCTATCTTGACACCGGTGAAGCTGTCTTGACGACGGTGAAGCTATCTTGACACCGGTGAAGCTGTCTTGACGACGGTGAAGCTATCTTGACACCGGTGAAGCTGTCTTGACGCCGGTGAAGCTGTCTTGACGCCGGTGAAGCTGTCTTGACGCCGGTGAAGCTGTCTTGACGCCGGTGAAGCTGTCTTGACGACGGTGAAGCTGTCTTGACGACGGTGAAGCTGTCTTGACACCGGTGAAGCTGTCTTGACGACGGTGAAGCTGTCTTGACGACGGTGAAGCTGTCTTGACGACGGTGAAGCTGTCTTGACGCCGGTGAAGCTGTCTTGACGACGGTGAAGCTGTCTTGACGACGGTGAAGCTGTCTTGACACCGGTGAAGCTGTCTTGACGACGGTGAAGCTGTCTTGACGACGGTGAAGCTGTCTTGACGTCGGTGAAGCTGTCTTGACGACGGTGAAGCTGTCTTGACGACGGTGAAGCTGTCTTGACGACGGTGAAGCTGTCTTGACGCCGGTGAGGCTGTCTTGACGACGGTGAAGCTGTCTTGACGACGGTGAAGCTGTCTTGACGACGGTGAAGCTACTCACTACTTAATCGGATCGAACTTGTTTCCTTCCCATCCCCCAAGCACTGTATGACCCCTACGAGTTTAACACTTCCCCATGAATATAATAATAATAATAATAATAATAATGACTGAAAAATGGTGGACAGGAACTGCAAAATCTAGATAACAGTTCTGCATTATTATTATTATTATTATTATTATTATTATTATTGTTCTGTTGAATTTATTATTATTTTTATATTTATGGGAAAGCACTAAGAGTGTAGGGCATCATACAGCCACTGGGAAATGGAAGGTAATCAGGTTTGATCTGAGGAAGGGGAAAGTAGGTACAATTCCTTGAACTAAGAGCCCATCACCAGCATCAAGGTGACGGGGACGGGGCAAAACTCCTCTTAATTTCTTTACCAAGAAAATAATATTAAAATTTGATGGCTGCAACAAAGGCGCTCCAAATAATGTATGGATTCTCTTATTTAATATAGAAAAACAATGTAAATGCGAGACAGTTAAATATATAGAGGGAGTTTGTTGAGTCTGTAGATTGATTGTAAAGGGAGTTTGTTGAGGGAATTAATTTTTAAAAGAGGGAGTCTGTAGACAGAAGTTTGTTCACTGAGGGAATTTGCTTATAGATGTGAGTTTGTTATAGAGTTCGTAGATAGATGACGTTTGTTATAGATAGATGGCGTTTGTTTATAAACAGAGTTTTGTTACAGATAGAGGGAGTTTGTTTATAGTGTCTACTAGTTATAATTATTATTATATTAAATAGAAAGGGATAAATCCGTAGGGATCATATCAATACCAGAGAAAAAAACATACGATATATGCTTCATTTACATTATTTGTAAACTTCACGTTTCACAATCACTTTTAATACGAAAATGTAAAAACACATATTAAATAACTAACATAAAGGTACAAGAAAATAAAGTTAAATGACAGAAATAAAGCTAAGTTTAACGGCGACGTAATAAACTATAAACATCACTCGAAAAATCACTCACATACAAAAAATTCACTTCATACATCTTGTATTATCTTTATAAAATATATATGGGGAATCCCTCATGAACTAGTATAGACCTTAGAGCATCTAGTTGTATGTAATTTAAATAATATAAACAAATATGCAAGACTCTATCTATACTGTAAGAACAGACACCAAGTTAAGTTTGTAATTAATAGGAACCAAAGACGATAACTTAGTAAGGTGATCTGTAAAAGATAACTTGTTATAGACAGCATAAAAGATAACTTGTTATAGACAGCAATCTTGATGTTACTTTCTTCAAGACTGTAAAAGATTACTTGTTATAGACAGCAATCTTGATGTTACTTTCTTCAGGACTGTAAAAGATAACTTGTTATAGACACAATCTTGATGTTACTTTCTTCAGGACTGTAAAAGATAACTTGTTATAGACAGCAATCTTGATGTTACTTTCTTCAGGACTGTAAAAGATAACTTGTTATAGACAGCAATCTTGATGTTACTTTCTTCAGGACTGTAAAAGATAACTTGTTATAGACAGCAATCTTGATGTTACTTTCTTCAGGACTGTAAAAGATAACTTGTTATAGACACCAATCTTGATGTTACTTTCTTCAGGACTGTAAAAGATAACTTGTTATAGACAACAATCTTGATGTTACTTTCTTCAGGACTGTAAAAGATAACTTGTTATAGACACCAATCTTGATGTTACTTTCTTCAAGACTGTAAAAGATAACTTGTTATAGACAACAATCTTGATGTTACTTTCTTCAAGACTGTAAAAGATAACTTGTTATAGACAACAATCTTGATGTTACTTTCTTCAAGACTGTAAAAGATAACTTGTTATAGACACCAATCTTGATGTTACTTTCTTCAAGACTGTAAAAGATGACTTGTTATAGACAGCAATCTTGATGTTACTTTCTTCAGGACTGTAAAAGATAACTTGTTATAGACAGCAATCTTGATGTTACTTTCTTCAGGACTGTAAAAGATAACTTGTTATAGACAGCAATCTTGATGTTACTTTCTTCAAGACTGTAAAAGATAACTTGTTATAGACAGCAATCTTGATGTTACTTTCTTCAAGACTGTAAAAGATAACTTGTTATAGACAGCAATCTTGATGTTACTTTCAAGACTGTAAAAGATGACTTGATATAGACACCAATCTTGATGTTACTTTCTTCAGGACTGTAAAAGATAACTTGTTATAGACAGCAATCTTGATGTTACTTTCTTCAAGACTGTAAAAGATAACTTGTTATAGAAAAGCAATCTTGATGTTACTTTCTTAAAGGACTGTAAAAGATAACTTGTTATAGACAGCAATCTTGATGTTACTTTCTTCAGGACTGTAAAAGATAACTTGTTATAGACACAATCTTGATGTTACTTTCTTCAGGACTGTAAAAGATAACTTGTTATAGACAGCAATCTTGATGTTACTTTCTTCAGGACTGTAAAAGATAACTTGTTATAGACAGCAATCTTGATGTTACTTTCTTCAGGACTGTAAAAGATAACTTGTTATAGACAGCAATCTTGATGTTACTTTCTTCAGGACTGTAAAAGATAACTTGTTATAGACAGCAATCTTGATGTTACTTTCTTCAAGACTGTAAAAGATAACTTGTTATAGACAGCAATCTTTATGTTACTTTCTTCAAGACTGTAAAAGATGACTTGTTATAGACACCAATCTTGATGTTACTTTCTTCAAGACTGTAAAAGATAACTTGTTATAGACACCAATCTTGATGTTACTTTCTTCAAGATTGCGCTCTATGAAATTATGTACACAGCTTGGCCCTCTTAGCTCTTTATTAATAATGAATTCCCTATTAGAAAAACCCTAAATTCTTTATTTGGTCCCTTCAGGTTAAAATAGTTAATACTATGCCTAAGTAAATAGTTTATTTTCCCATTAGTCAGTGTGGTATTAAATTTTTTCATTTACGAAGGAAACGCAAAAAAAGTATTCCCGAAGTGTTATTCTCGCGCGCGCGCGCGTGCGCAGTAACAAATTGCGGATAGCCGGGGATCCAACCCGTGTTATTTTAGCCCACCTCATGGAAAGCAAGTAAAAAAATCACAACGTTCTAACCACTGGGCCATCAATCTTACAGTGATTAGAAGTCGTGATTTTTTACTTGCTTCCCACGAGGCGGACTAAAATAACACGGGTTGGATCCCCGGCTAGCTGCAGTTTGTTATTGCTTAAAGGTCACACACACAGACTTTGTATCAAAGTACATAGTACCTTCTCCACTCGGCCAGATCCCAGATAAGTATGGGGGCCCAGCCGAAGCTAAGTGGTCATTCCCATACCCCGGGACACCAGGCCAGTGATAGGTTATTTCATCAATTCTGCCCATACTTATCTGGGATCTGGCCGAGTGGAGAAAGTACTATGTACTTTGATGCAGAGTGTGTAGGTTCGAATCCTGCTGTGGACTGAGAGATAATGTTTGTAAATAATTTCGCCTGTTTGCGAATTGTTAAGTATATATATATAAAGTAATATATAAAGAAAGACAGACTGAAACTATATGGGGACCTGGGAAGGGAAGGAGAAATGGGTCAACTGTGGTTATCAACCCAAAAAAAAAATAATTCAAATTTCAAAATCTTTTCAACAAAGGTTACTATTTTACAGATGAGTAACAAGAATACATTATATCTTTTTAGCTGCTGCTGAATTGCTGCAACGTCTTAAGCGCACTTAATTTCATCCCTAACACAAGTCTTCTCCTTCAGTGAGAACCCTTCAAGGAAACTGAAGTTAACTTTCTCTTTCTCAATCAAGTCTGATTACCCCCCTCCATTACTTAGACGCTGATGACCACCCCTGTGAGTTCTGGGCGTCCCCGTATATAATAGCAGTAGTAATAGTAATAATAATAATAACAAGTGACTATAGAGGTGTAGTGTGCGTGGTGGCGTTCAGGAGGCAGACATTAAGCACGGAATGTCTATGTTTCATGGGCTCGCTGTTTGCACTCAACGGCAGGCTTGTTTGTACTGTGACTGCCAACATATCCATTTCTTACAATGTATCTACATTATTACCTCTTTACCTGAGTTCCTTGTTAATGTGAACAATACTGCAACTAACAAGGCTTTATATATTGTGGTTATATTATAAGTAACACTCTACTTTGCCTTACTTATATTATTCTTAAAATAGCAAGGTGCATCAAGCACTGCAAGCGATGTTGCCATATGATGTTCCTATTTGTAGTGAGAGAAGAACTGGCCAACTCACAGATGAGCAAATTATCATTTTGTTTGTGTTGCAGTTTGCAAGTCGTGCATCGTCAACTTCCTACGGACGAAACGACACTGCCCCAGATGCGACACCCACCTGACGAAGTCTCGCCCATACAACAGCCTCAGGTAAGGTTGGTTCGTTTATTAAGATTATAACCTGTTTACAACGCAGTGGTCATTAAGGCTGCATAACAACTGTTCACTATTAAGCAAAAACACACTAATTATAAGATAAGGGTTAAAAATAAATTTTCAGTGTAAAATATACAGTGAGAGATATACAAGTGTTGATGTACACAACCTTACCATGTCAGACGAGTCGAGGATTACTTAATTCTCTGTACTTTATTCCTATCCTCAAGGTAGCTGCCAAGCTACTGCTGAAGGACTCTTGATACAAGAAAACGGACCTATCCTCCTATTCCTTGGATCCTGTCTGACTGCCTCCTATTCCCCATGCACTGTGTGACCTCTACGGGTGGAGTGCTTCCCTCTGATAAAAATAATAATACTTCCCTCCTACGATTCCTTTGTTACTTGAATAACTCTCATTCACTTAGCAGTCCTTCAGTGTGAGGAGTCCAATTATACTTTCATTTGCATTTCAAAATACTTAATTCAGCCCTTTACAAGTACAAAACCTTCCCCAGAAGTCAAGGTGACAACACCTTAAGATTCAGTGGCGGCAGCTGATGTTCGATTCCCTGGAAAGGTGTCTAAGTGTTTTTTTCCGCAGTCTTTTTTTCTTATTTGTTTACGAATAAAGTTGAAAGTCGCGCTGAACAGGTTCCTAAACGGAAAAAATATTAATAATACAAAGAATACTGTTTATATATCGTGAAAAATAGAAAATATACAGATAAAAAAAATAAAGACTGTAAAGATACGGACAGTTTTATGTAAACGTTTCCCGCGTTTTTGCATGTTCTTCGCGCGTTTTTTACCCCTTGCGTGTCTTCATAAATCTGAAGATCCTCAAATGAACACACTTTGTGGTAAGTGATAGTTGCAGTGAAGTGTTCAGTACTTGTGCTATTTATCACATATCACCAGAAGTAATAGAGTAAGTCTGATCTGTTCTCCCGTAAACACCAATGGGTGCAGTTACGTCTTTCGTGTTCTGAACGGAAAATTTTCAAAATGAAATCTAACGAAGTAAAGCGAAACGATCGTTAGGATGTGGAAGACCGCGAAAGGAACAGTTCATCTCAATAAATCTAGTTGATGTGTGGCGCCTGGAGGAAACCAGAGATTGATTGTTTATTGCATTTGATATGATTGAGAAAATATTGTCTTTATGGAATCTAACACCAGAGAAGTCAAGGTATCATATACACGGGAATTTAACATTCACGAATTCTATTTTTTATATATATTTTTTCAAGACAGAGCTAAGTTTCTGGGCAGAATTACAAGATCACGCTAGCTAGGGTGCTGGTGTTTTCTTTGTCGGGGCAAATCTGAACATTTTTCTCAACAACTTTCTCCTGCTGCCAGTCTTCAGTCGTATGATAACCTGCACCAGAAGCTTCAGGTCATTTCAACGAGACCTTCCCCTTAATTACTTGCCAAGTCGTGTCAACATTATCTTATGTACCTCTGACGTATGGTGGGAAACAATATATAAGATCACAGTAAACAGGTGATATCACAATATGCATTACAACCACTGTGGAAAAATAGTGAAATTCCAAGCGATTTCGTGATTTCTCACATTATCAAGGAACAGTTCCTTGATAATGTGAGAAATCACAAAGGCGCTTGAAATTTCACTATTTTTTTCAGTGGCTATCCTGCATATATATATATATATATCGGCAATGGGAACAGGCAACCCTTCCAGTGCGACTGGGAGGTATAGGGGTGCGCAAAGCAACGCAGGTAGCTTTACCTGCATTTGTGTCGTCGTGTTTGGACTCCTGTGGATTAGTCAAGAAGATTGTCCCCGAACGCTTGAGAGGCGTGTTGGGAGCTCAAGACCCCAGCCAGGTTCATTGAAGCAGCTGTGCGGTGGGACATCCTTGCAGACTCCTCCAGTAGACCAGCTCCTCCCAAAGATCACAAACAGTCCCACTGGGACAAACCGATCATGGAAAAAAATTGCCAACACAATGCTCACCAACGCTTCAGGAAAGGACAAAGCTCGTCTCCTAGCGGTGAAGGGGCAAGTGTGCTCTAAAGTTTCTCAAGAAGCTGGGTGAAAAACTCATCATAGAAACCAAGGACCACAGGGCGACCCGCTTCATCTTTCAGAGACTCAGTGTTGCGATCCAGAGGGGAAATGCCTGTAGCATTCTGGGCACGCGGCCCACTGCGTGTATACCTATTGGTAAAAAAAATGAAAAGATGGGGTGGTATGGAAGTGGAATATTCAAATAGCTTCAGAAAGAAATCTAAATATTCTTCCTTGAAGCCTTTTTATCCACTTCTTCGAGGCTATGGGGTTCCACAACTAAATAAATAAATATATATATATATATATATATATATATATATATATATATATATATATATATATATATATATATATATATATATATATATATATGAAGGGAGGTAGGTAGAGCGTGAGTGGCAGTGGAGCATCCCCTGCCACTGGTGAACAAAGATCATGTTACACATCACTGCTGCTACCATCCCAACCATCTCTATGGTGGATCCTCTCTTACTCCTGTTTCGCCCTTTCCTCACCTCACTCCACCCTCCTTTCACTCAGCATTCCTCACTTCATTCTACCCTCCTCTCACCCCACTCCACCCTCCTTAATCCTACTCCACCCACCCCTTGCCCCATTCCACCCTCACCTCACCCCACTCCACCCTCCCCTAGCCCCACTCCACCCTCCCCTAACCCCACTCCACCCTCTCCTCACCCCACTCCACCCTCCCCTAGCACCCACTTCACCCTCCCCTCACCCAACTCAACCTTCACCAATTGGTTTAATTTCTATAATTGTGGAGGCGGCGGTGGGTGGCTGGGTTGCCTGGTAGTAGTAGTGGAGGTGGTGATGAAGGGAGAGAGGACGTGGTAGTGAGGGAGATAGAGGTGGTTGTGATGGTGAAGGAGAGAGGGGGTGGTGTTGGTGGGGAAACAGAAGAGGTATGGTGGTGGGGGGTAAGAGAGGAGGTTATGGTGATGGGGGTAAGAGAGGTGGTTATGGTGGTGGGGGTAAGAGAGGAGGTTATGATGGTGGGGTAAGAGAGGAGGTTATGGTGGTGGTGGGGGAAGAGAGGTTATAGTGGGGAAGAGAGGAGGTTATGGTGGTGGTGGGAGAAGAGAGGAGGTTGTGGTGGTGGTGGGGAAGAGAGGAGGTTATGGTGGTGGTGGTGGGGGAAGAGAGGAGGTTATGGTGGTGGTGGTGGGGAAGAGAGGAGGTTATGGTGGTGGTGGGAGAAGAGAGGAGGTTGTGGTGGTGGTGGGGAAGAGAGGAGGTTATGGTGGTGGTGGTGGGGGAAGAGAGGAGGTTATGCTGCTGGTGGTGGGAGAAGAGAGGAGGTTATGGTGGTGGTGGGGAAAGGGAGGAGGTTATGGTAGTGGTGGCGGGGGGAAGGGAGGAGGTTATGGTGGTAGTGGTGGGGGAAGAGAGGAGGTTATGGTGGTGGTGGTAAGGGTGGCCACCATAACCTGTCCACCACACGCTGGCTACACCAACCTGACCGCCTCTCCGCTGATGAGTCTACCAGCCGCCTGGGCACCGTGTTTGTGGGGGTAATTAAGCCCAGGCAGAAGGAAGGTGGGCACACACACACACACACACACACACACACACACACACACACACACACACACACACACATAGCTCTAAGTCTGAGCTTCATGTTGTATGGATGCGCTTGTGAACACATCAACTTCAGGCTGAGGGACTGATTACCTCACACTCCTCATCTTTCTCTTGTCTTCTCTGTATTGGACTGAAGAAGCCACTGGCTGGCGAAACGTTTCCTCAATAAAGATTCCCAACTGTTGCAAAAGTGTCTAATTCTTCATAGCGTAATAACCCAAGGAGAAGTCTAGCTGGTTTATTTTGCAATGTGGTTCCTACGTCCTTCCCAGGATGCCACCCATAACAGGCGCTAATACCTGATACGTACTGGTAGTTTGAACAAGGGTACCAGGCATACCTGACGCTTCGTCCAGGATTGATCATGGGACATTTGGTTGTGAGCTGAGCGTGCTGCCCTGAGATAACAGAACCCACCCCTCTCACAGTATTATTCACAGACGGTGGGTCATCAGACGCAGGCGACCCACCTCTCACAGTATTATTCACAGACGGTGGGTCATCAGACACAGGCGACCCACCTCTCACAGTATTATTCACAGACGGTGGGTCATCAGACACAGGCGACCCACCTCTCACAGTATTATTCACAGACGGTGGCTCATCAGACACAGGCGACCCACCTCTCACAGTATTATTCACAGACGGTGGGTCATCAGACACAGGCGACCCACCTCTCACAGTATTATTCACAGACGGTGGCTCATCAGACACAGGCGACCCACCTCTCACAGTATTATTCACAGACGGTGGGTCATCAGACACAGGCGACCCACCTCTCACAGTATTATTCACAGACGGTGGCTCATCAGACACAGGCGCCCACCTCTCACAGTATTATTCACAGACGGTGGGTCATCAGACACAGGCGACTGGTTATCACTCTCCACTACAACCCTCTACCTTAATTTTCTCCCTCATCACCAAAATCACCTCACCCATCACCATCACTCCACTCACCCTCACCCTCATCACTTCAAGTCCATCTCATTATCCACATATCACCCTCCCTAACCACAACATCTTACCCCTTCCCTCAACCACAACATCTCACCCTCCCTAACCACAACATCTCACCCCTTTTCTCAACCACAACATCTCACCCCTTCCCTCAACAACGACATCTCACCCTCCCTAACCACAACATCTCACCCCTTCTCTCAACCACAACATCTCACCCCTTCCCTCAACCACGACATCTCACCCTCCCTAACCACATCCCACCCCTTCCCTCAACCACAACATCTCACCCCTTCCCTCAACCACACCATCTCACCCCTTCCCTCAACCACGACATCTCACCCCTTCCCTCAACCACAACATCTCACCCCTTCCCTCAACCACACCATCTCACCCCTTCCCTCAACCACGACATCTCACCTTCCCCAACACTCTCAGTACCCACACCGCAGTCATCCTCCTCACACCGCAGTCCTCCCCACAACACCCAAGCCCCCATCCCTACTCTCCCTCAATCTAATTCCCATCCGCCACATCCAACCCTACCAGACCACCTCCCATAGTCTCTCCACCCCCCTCCTCAAGAGAACTTCTCACCCCACCCACCTTTCTCACCCTGTTTACGATCTTCACCCTGCACCCACACCTTTCCCTCCCCTCCCCTACACTCCTCCCACCATTCCCTCCCCTCCCCCACACTCCTCCCACCATACCCAACCCGCCCTCTCTCCATACCCAACCAGCCTCCATACCCAGCCCCTTTTCTGAGACATCCCTTTAAGCTCCACCCACTAGCCATGCCCCATACTCCACCCACTAGCCATGCCCCATACTCTACCTACAAGTCATGCCCCATACTCTACCCATTAGCTATGCCTCATACTCTACCCACTAGCCATGCCTCATACACCATCCACTATCCATGCTCCATACTCCACCCACTAGCCATGCCCTATACTCTACCTACTAGTCATGCCCCCTACTCTACCTACAAGCCATGCCCCATACTCCACCCACTAGCCATGCCCCATACTCCACCCACTAGCCATGCCCCATACTCCACCCATTAGCCATGCCCCATACTCTACCCACTAGCCATGCCCCATACTCCACCCACTAGCCATGCCCCATACTCCACCCACTAACCATGCCCCATACTCTACCCATTAGCCATGCCCCATACTCTACCCACTAGCCATGCCCCATACTCTACCCACTATCCATGCCCCATACTCTACCCACTAGCCATGCCCCATACTCCACCCACTAGCCATGCCCCATACTCTACCTACAAGTCATGCCCCATACTCTACCCATTAGCTATGCCCCATACTCTACCCACTAGCCATGCCTCATACACCATCCACTAGCCATGCCCCATACTCTACCCACTAGCCATGCCCCATACTCCACCCACTAACAATGTCCCATACTCTACCCATTAGCCATGCCCCATACTCTACCCATTAGCCATGCGCCATACTCCACCCATTAGCCATGCCCCATACTCTACCCATTAGCCATGCCCCATACTCTACCCATTAGCCATGCTCCATACTCTACCCACTAGCCATGCCCCATACTCTACCCATTAGCCATGCCCCATACTCTACCTATTAGCCATGCCCCATACTCTACCCACTAGCCATGCCCCATACTCTACCCACTAGCCATGCCCCATACTCTACCCATTAGCCATGCCCCATACTCCACCCATTAGCCATGCCTCATACTCTACCCATTAGCCATGCCCCATACTCTACCCACTAGCCATGCCCCATACTCTACCCATTAGCCATGCCCCATACTCCACCCATGCCAGACGTATCGCCGCCAATTTTGCAATTTGCTTTTCAACCCACTCACCCATCAACCCAAAGGAGCAAAGAGGAACCCTACTTGGTAGGGCTCCTCTTTGCTCCTAAAACTGTCTGAATTCTTGGCATGGATTCAACAAGACGATGAAAATATTTCTTGGAGATTCTGGTCTATGGTGACATAATAGCATCACACAGTAGCTGCAGATTTGTCGGCTGCACGTTCATGCTGCGAATCTCCCGTTCTACCGCATCGTCCATGCTGCGAATCTCCCGTTCTACCGCATCGTTCATGCTGCGAATCTCCCGTTCTACCGCATCGTCCATGCTGCGAATCTCCCGTTCTACCGCATCCCAAAAGTTTACGTCAAATTCTGACCCTACCATCTGCATGTCGGGGCAGAAATCGCGATTCGTCATACCAGGCGATGTTTTCCAATCTTCAAATGTCCAGTTTTGTTAAGTCTGTGCCCACTGTAGACTCAGTTTCCTGTTATTAAATGACAGGAGTGAAACCCGGTGTGATCTGCTGCTGTAGCCCATCCACTTCAAGGTTCAACCTGTCATGCGTTCAGAGATACTCTTGTGGTTATTCGAGTTACTGTCGCCTTCTTGTCAGTTTGAACCAGTCTAGCCATTCTCTTCTAACCACTCTCATTAACAAGGCGTTTTCTGCCACAGAACTGCCGCTCAGTAAATGTTTTGTGTTATTCCCACCATTCTGTGTAAAGTCTAAAGAATGTTGTGCGTGAAACTCCCAGACTATAGCAGTTTCCAAGATATTCAACAATTATTTCATGGTCAAAGTCACTTATATCACATTTCTTCTCCATTTTGATGTTTGGTTTGAACAATAACTGAACCTCTTGACCATGTTTGCATGCTTTAAGGTCCTGCACTGTGATTGGCTGATAAAGATATTGGCATTAACGAGCAGGTGTACATGTGTACCTAATAAAATGGCCACTGAGTGTATATATATATACAACACCTAGCTCTGATGGGTGTATGCACACATACACACACACACACACAAATATTTAGAAGATAAACTAACAAGACTACCTGTTGTCTACCTGGAGGGTATTCCTGGGATCGACGTCCCCGCGGCCCGGTCTATGACCAGGCCTCCCGGTGGATCAGGGCCTGATCAACGAGGCTGTTACTGCTGGCTGCACGTAGTCCAACGTACGAACCACAGCCCGGCTGATCTGGCACTGACTTTAGGTATCTGTCTAGACTTAGTCTGCGCCGTGAATGAATTAAAAAAGAAGCACTACACCCATACAGGTGTAGCGCTACTCTTTTAATAACATAAAGAATAAACAGTTGAACATGTGGTTGAGGTAGGATGAAGAGCATAAATGAAGAGGCAACTAAGAAAGAAAACTACAGAAGAGATTATACAGCAGAAGTGAGACTTCCTTAACATAGTACAATGGGGAAAAGGAAATGAATGATGTGACACCTCTAAGAGATGATGTAATGCCTAAGAAAGAAGTGCAGGGAGGTCCTAGAAAGACTCATAATACTGAGAACTTCCGTGGATGTGCAGGGAGGTCCCAGAAAGACTCATAATACTGAGAACTTCCGTGGATGTGCAGGGAGGTCCCATAAAGACTCATAATACTGAGAACTTCCGTGGATGTGCAGGGAGGTCCCATAAAGACTCATAATACTGAGAACTTCCGTGGATGTGCAGGGAAGTCCTAGAAAGACTCATAATACTGAGAACTTCCGTGGATGTGCAGGGAAGTCCCAGAAAGACTCATAATACTGAGAACTTCCGTGGGTTAACCAGTGGTACAAGGAGGCCAGAACTCTGAAGAAGCAAAATATAACTGAAAATGTAGAAAAAATAGAAGGTAGGTGAGAGAAATATGCAGGAGGACGAGGAACGAATATGCAAACTGTACTGTTTGCCTGAACTGTACGCCTTGCATCATAGCACATAAAGATACCTCATAATTTACTCCTGGAACATTCTGGAGGGACTAGTTGCAAACTTGCACACTGAAATCACTGCACATAAAAGCAAGAAACTTGGTAGACAGTGCAAAATACTTCCAGTGAAAAGTAGGAGAGCAATGAGTATATTTAGAGAAAACTCAAGTGTAAGGGGCCAAAGACTCTTCGATACGTTCCTTCTTGCCATCTTCAAGAGGAATCTTTGCAAGTTCCTCAAGTCAGTCCCTCATCGACCGAACTGAGGTGCATACGTTGGACTGCGTGCGGCTAGCACTAAAACCTGGTCAATAAGGCCAATAAGGAGAGACCTGGTTTAAGACAGTCACAGGTGTGGTGACTCCCTCCCCATTCCCCCGGAAGCGATTACAGGTAACCTGCAGGTAACAGGAGGGAAGGAAAGCAAAGTGGCAATAGTTTAAAACAAAATCGAAGCTACTCTATAGCCACGTATAAACAAACACACACAGACAGACATTTACTCACATTCTCACAAACACACACACACACACACACACACACACACACGGGGACTGCCAGCCTCAACAGACTCCCAGAAGAGACGGGTAAACCTTTGAATAATTCACCAACTCCGCCTGTTCCCCTTGATAAACAAATTGGTCTGCCTGTTTCACACTACAGTAGGTAGGGCAGGGCAGAGCAGCCATATTTACCCACCAGCGCGCACACACACACACACACACACACACACACACATCATATCACATTATATGATCTTAAATATTTTACAGGATTAACCGGTAAGGAAGCAGAACGCTTCGCTTATATAATGACCAGTGTAGAAATTTACAACGAGACTAGTCCCATAGCTAACGGGAATGTACTGTAAGGAAATCCTAAAAGAGAGGAATCTGAAGACATTAGATGATTCAAGGACAGAGGATTATTATTATTATAATCAAATAGAAGCGCTAAATCAACAAGGACAGAGGAGACATGATAATGAAGTCTATATAGTGTGCATAGGGCAAGACTGCCAGAGAGGCAGATGCACCACTGAATATATCAGGAAATATTTCTTCAACCTTAGGTGGTCAGGAAGCGGAATAACCTGGATGAATAAGTTGTGAAGGAAGATTCCATACATAGTTTTAGAAATAGGTATGATAGGGTCTACGAGGTTGTGGAGATTTTATTCCGGTCATGATTAGTTAAAAGGCGGGGCCAGGAGCTGAGAATCGACCCCTGTAGTAATAATAGTTTATTTTAAATGCGTGGGTCTACATTAGCATGGCATTATAAGATAAAATTAAAGTCATCTGTGTTATTGATAAACATTTCCATTTTTTTTTATATATTTTACTCTCTCGTTGTTTTTTGCTAAATTTTCGTCGCCTTCCAGGTTTATGTAGGAGAGTTTAGTTGACTGGTGCATCATGTAGTACAACATGTACCTGTGTGTCTTCCCCAGGGCCGACAGAGTGATGCAAGCGCTCGTCTTCAAAACAGTTCCTGGTTTGTTTCAAACAGAGATGAGAAGACGAATCGAATTTTACCAAGGTCACCCACACGCTGGTAAGTGTTTTCTACATTGATTGTTTTATAGTGGGGGAAGAGTCTCTCTCACTCACTCTCTCGTCACCGTGGAGTGAGATTCTCCTATACTATCATAACATTCTAATCTCAGCTATGCACACTTAGAGTACAGTTAGTCCTTCTCACTAGATAGCCTCCATATCAAACGTGTCCTCTCCTATCTATGATTTTACTCATCTCAATGCAGTTATCTTATGTTATAGGAAACTTTTTGTGTGTACGCTTATATATATTAGATGTAATAATACAAACTTGGCGTCCTTCCATCTCATATTCACTACAGTTGACCTACTGGCTCCCGTTAGTAGTAGTAGAATTTTCCTTAACATAGACTCCTTGGTCCCTTGACAACAATAAGTCACTTATACTACTAATAGCATGGGCCATTAGGCCTACTTCAGTGTTTTATATTTTAGTTCCTGCACTTTACCATGTTCTCTCCATATACCTCCTGTGTCCTGGTATTGTTTGTATTAGCTTCACAAAGTTCCTGGAGAGCGAAACATCTTAATAAATGTCTCGTTAGTTGATCTTGTGTCCTCAGTAACATGGTTTCTTTTTAAGTAAATCCTTGATGGTAGACGAGGAGATAGTGACCACACATCGTGCCTGGCTAACATTTTTCAACCCGTCCTCCTAAATTCTAAGTTGATTTCCAACATTCAGCAAATTTATTAATTTTGGAGCTTGAAAACAGGGAGCCACTGAAGGGACTGTTCAATACATAGTCACAAATCTGACTGTCTTAAGCCACAATGTCACAGTCATACATCTGACTGTCTTAAGCCACAATGTCACAGTCCTACATCTGAGTCAAGACAGTAAAATACAGACTTATATTAGGAGGATGGGCTTACCGGAAGAACAAAGTACGTAGTGGGTGACCACGAGAGGCCGTATTGATGCATGCTTCTCTCCTACACTAACAAGTAAAGCACACTAGCTACCGTCACCTTCCTTGGCTCTAACCTGATTACCTCTCGTTTCTCAGGCGATATATAACAATCAGAGGTTTAGCGCTTTCGAATAATAATAATAATAATTACTAATAAATATATTTAATAATTATTGTTCATCATAGTAAGATTTATGAGTGTGCCACTACATGCGTGTTGGGCACTGGTGTTAATATTATTATTGCATTCATGGGAAAGTGCTTAACACAAATGAATCATGCAACGCTTGGCAATTGGAGGTAATCATGTTGATTCAAGGATAAGGATGGTAACTCCAATTTCCTTTCATCAAGAGCCTTGAGAGCATAAGATCCATGTGTAAAATGTATTTGTTAGTGTTGCCTCATCTACACTGTCTAATTGGTTAACTTATTTGATTTGGGGATGTGTCTAATGTTCTTCTAAGTTTTGTGATTGTCTTCTAGTGATTGCTCAGTTGATTGTAACTTCGTATTCCTTTTTAAGTCTTCTTGAGCTGTGTAATAGCCTCTAAGAAGTGTCTGTGTGCTGTTCAAATGTTGTTTTTCTTCGAAGTGTCAGTGTGTATTCTTCTTAAGCACTTCTAGATTGGTTTATTCTTCATGAGTTTTTATTCTTTTGGAGGAGTGTGTTTTTCTTCTTGGAGTGAGTGTGTGTATTCTTCTTGAGTGTGTTATTCTCTTGGGATGAGTGTGTTATCTTCTTGGATGTAGATGTTATCGTCTTGGGTGAGTGTGTTTATTCGTCTTCTGGAGGTGAGTGTGTTTATTCTCTTGGAGGAGAGTGTTTATTCTTGGATGTGATGTTTATTCTTTTTGAGGTGAGTGTTTATTTTCGAGTAGTTTTATTCTTCTTGGAGTGAGTGTGTTTATTCGTCTTGGAGGTGAGTGTGTTTATTCTTCTTGGAGGTGAGTGTGTTTATTCTTGGAGGTGAGTGTGTTTATTCTTCTTGGAGGTGTGTTTATTCTTCTTGGAGGTGAGTTTGTTTATTCTTGGAGGTGTGTTTATTCTTCTTGGAGGTTAGTGTGTTTATTCTTCTTGGAGGTGAGTGTGTTTATTCTTCTTGGAGGTTAGTGTGTTTATTCTTCTTGGATGTGAGTGTTTTTATTCTTCTTGGAGGTGAGTGTTTATTCTTCTTGGTGGTGAGTGTGTTTATTCTTCTTGGAGGTGAGTGTGTTTATTCTTCTTGGTGGTGAGTGTGTTTATTCTTCTTGGTGGTGAGTGTGTTTATTCTTCTTGGAGGTGAGTGTGTTTATTCTTCTTGGAGGTGAGTGTGTTTATTCTTCTTGGTGGTGAGTGTGTTTATTCTTCTTGGTGGTGAGTGTGTTTATTCTTCTTGGTGGTGAGTGTGTTTATTCTTCTTGGGGTGAGTGTGTTTATTCTTCTTGGTGGTGAGTGTGTTTATTCTTCTTGGAGGTGAGTGTGTTTATTCTTCTTGGAGGTGAGTGTGTTTATTCTTCTTGGTGGTGAGTGTGTTTATTCTTCTTGGAGGTGAGTGTGTTTATTCTTCTTGGAGGTGAGTGTGTTTATTCTTCTTGGAGGTGAGTGTGTTTATTCTTCTTGGAGGTGAGTGTGTTTATTCTTCTTGGAGGTGAGTGTGTTTATTCTTCTTGGTGGTGAGTGTTTTATTCTTCTTGGAGGTGAGTGTTTATTCTTCTTGGTGGTGAGTGTGTTTATTCTTCTTGGTGGTGAGTGTGTTTATTCTTCTTGGAGGTGAGTGTGTTTATTCTTCTTGGTGGTGAGTGTGTTTATTCTTCTTGGAGGTGAGTGTGTTTATTCTTCTTGGAGGTGAGTGTGTTTATTCTTCTTGGTGGTGAGTGTGTTTATTCTTCTTGGTGGTGAGTGTGTTTATTCTTCTTGGTGGTGAGTGTGTTTATTCTTCTTGGTGGTGAGTGTGTTTATTCTTCTTGGAGGTGAGTGTGTTTATTCTTCTTGGAGGTGAGTGTGTTTATTCTTCTTGGAGGTGAGTGTGTTTATTCTTCTTGGTGGTGAGTGTGTTTATTCTTCTTGGTGGTGAGTGTGTTTATTCTTCTTGGTGGTGAGTGTGTTTATTCTTCTTGGTGGTGAGTGTGTTTATTCTTCTTGGTGGTGAGGTGTTTATTCTTCTTGGGGTGAGTGTGTTTATTCTTCTTGGAGGTGAGTGTGTTTATTCTTCTTGGATGAGTGTGTTTATTCTTCTTGGTGGTGAGTGTGTTTATTCTTCTTGGTGGTGAGTGTGTTTATTCTTCTTGGTGGTGAGTGTGTTTATTCTTCTTGGTGGTGAGTGTGTTTATTCTTCTTGGTGGTGAGTGTGTTTATTCTTCTTGGAGGTGAGTGTGTTTATTCTTCTTGGTGGTGTGTTTATTCTTCTTGGTGGTGAGTGTGTTTATTCTTCTTGGTGGTGAGTGTGTTTATTCTTCTTGGAGGTGAGTGTGTTTATTCTTCTTGGTGGTGAGTGTGTTTATTCTTCTTGGTGGTGAGTGTGTTTATTCTTCTTGGTGGTGAGTGTGTTTATTCTTCTTGTGGTGAGTGTGTTTATTCTTCTTGGTGGTGAGTGTGTTTATTCTTCTTGGTGGTGAGTGTGTTTATTCTTCTTGGAGGTGAGTGTGTTTATTCTTCTTGGTGGTGAGTGTGTTTATTCTTCTTGGTGGTGAGTGTGTTTATTCTTCTTGGTGGTGAGTGTGTTTATTCTTCTTGGTGGTGAGTGTGTTTATTCTTCTTGGTGGTGAGTGTGTTTATTCTTGGTGGTGAGTGTGTTTATTCTTCTTGGTGGTGAGTGTGTTTATTCTTCTTGGTGGTGAGTGTGTTTATTCTTCTTGGAGGTGAGTGTGTTTATTCTTCTTGGTGGTGAGTGTTTATTCTTCTTGGTGGTGAGTGTGTTTATTCTTCTTGGTGGTGAGTGTGTTTATTCTTCTTGGTGGTGAGTGTGTTTATTCTTCTTGGAGGTGAGTGTGTTTATTCTTCTTGGTGGTGAGTGTGTTTATTCTTCTTGGTGGTGAGTGTGTTTATTCTTCTTGGTGGTGAGTGTGTTTATTCTTCTTGGAGGTGAGTTTGTTTATTCTTGGAGGTTAGTGTGTTTATTCTTCTTGGTGGTGAGTGTGTTTATTCTTCTTGGTGGTGAGTGTTTATTCTTCTTGGTGGTGAGTGTGTTTATTCTTCTTGGTGGTGAGTGTGTTTATTCTTCTTGGAGGTGAGTGTGTTTATTCTTCTTGGAGGTGAGTGTGTTTATTCTTCTTGGAGGTGTGTTTATTCTTCTTGGAGGTGAGTATGTTTATTCTTCTTGGAGGTGAGTGTGTTTATTCTTCTTGGAGGTGAGTGTGTTTATTGTGTTATAGTTCTTTTTATATCACAGTATGTTTCTGTGTTTGATTTGTTCTTCTCTTGTATGTGTTTGTTTCATCGTGTTATTGTTAACACTTGTCAATGACACTTTGATGGTTACTGGTGTTAGTTTGTCGCTGCCAAGGTGGTTGTTATTGTTATTTAAAGCATCTGGGGAATGGAAGTTAACACGGTTTGATCTGAGGAAGGGAATAGTAGCTCCAATTCTCCTGACTCAGGATCCCTTCACTGGCATCACGGGACCCCCTCTACCCTTCCTTTAAAGGGTGGTATGGTTGTGTCAGCTGTTGTTTGTCTACTGTAATTTACTAGTGTTTGCTGACTCGTATAATTGTATGTTTGTTTACTTGTGTGTTTTCTGCTGTTACGGAACATGGAAGCGAAGGTTTATGGGGCAATTTGTTTGCATCTTCGCTTGTTTAAAAGTATAATGATTGGAAGTAAATTGTGTGATGCGAACAATAGTGAAGAAGAGACACACCATGCAGACCAAGCTTTTATTGCTACAACGTTTCGATCTGGTAAGATCTTAACAGATCGAAACGCTGTCCCAGTGAAAGCTCGTCCTGAAGTGTCTTTTTCTTCAAGTATGATTGGTGTTGAAGTTGAGTGTTTATGTTTTACAAGTGGCTGTCTTCGGAGTGGCCAGTTTGTGTTGTGTGTTTACTTGATCTCATGGTGTGTGGCTCTCTTTGCTCTGACAAAGATTACCGAGGCTCTGTGTGTGTGTTCTAGTAAGGAATGTCTTTGATACTACTGTGGTTAGTGTGTGGATGTCATGGTGTAAGGTTCTCTCAAGGATGGTGTGATTGGTACACTTGACCGTCTTCATGGTGTGGGAGAGCCACAGTGACTAGTGCTCTCGGTAACAGTCATTGTACCTTTTATTTTTTTAAAGACAGAGAACTTGATTCAGCTCGCTCCTGAGCGAAACATCTAAAATAAAGGCTCTACATTACCTGTGTTTATACTCGCTTGTCGGCTTGTTCCTCCAGTCACCATCACCTAGTAAGGTTGAACTAGAGGTGCTAGTAGGAGAGAGAGACAGATACAAGTGTAGGATGTAGAAGTGAGACAGATACAAGTGTAGGATGTAGGGGTGAGAGACAGATACAAGTGTAGGATGTAGGAGTGAGAGACAGATACAAGTGTAGGATGTAGGAGTGAGAGACAGATACAAGTGTAGGATGTAGGAGTGAGAGACAGATACAAGTGTAGGATGTAGGAGTGAGAGACAGATACAAGTGTAGGATGTAGGAGTGAGAGACAGATACAAGTGTAGGATGTAGGAGTGAGAGACAGATACAAGTGTAGGATGCTGGAGTGAGAGACAGATACAAGTGTAGGATGTATGGGTAGATGAGACAAAAGTGTAGGATGTAGGAGGTGAGGAGACAGATACAAGTGTAGGATGTAGGAGTGAGAGACAGATACAAGTGTAGGATGTAGGGGTGAGAGACAGATACAAGTGTAGGATGTAGGAGTGAGAGACAGATACAAGTGTAGGATGTAGGAGTAGAGACAGATACAAGTGGCTCTTGATTAAATAAATTAAAGTTGTCCTCCCCTTCCTCGGATCAACCCTAATTACCACCCATTCCTCAGATCATCTTAAGACACTTCTAAGTTTATTCCATCCCTAAGAAGAATATATAATTTATGAGTCTTCATGTATTTCTTGCTCTTGCTTTCTTTATCATTATCACACTTCTCTCTATTCACCTTCTGATTCCCTCTTCTGAACCATCTCCTTTATACTCTCTCTCTCTCTCTCCTCTACTTTTTTGTGCACACGTCTCTCCAATTTTTTCTCTCGTGTGTTTCTTCATCCAACAAGTTTTTTTTCAGTTCTTTTTCACTTTTGGTGGTTCCGTGTGTCCCTGTTCTTATAATATATTTATTTTAGCCTCGTGTGTCTTACTTGTGGTGTCTTACTTGTGTGTGTCTTACTTGTGTGTGTCTTACTTGTGTGTGTGTCTTACTTGTGTGTGTCTTACTTGTGTGTGTCTTACTTGTGTGTGTCTTACTTGTGTGTGTGTCTTACTTGTGTGTGTCTTACTTGTGTGTGTCTTACTTGTGTGTGTCTTACTTGTGTGTGTCTTACTTGTGTGTGTCTTACTTGTGTGTGTCTTACTTGTGTGTGTCTTACTTGTGTGTGTCTTACTTGTGTGTGTCTTACTTGTGTGTGTCTTACTTGTGTGTCTTACTTGTGTGTGTCTTACTTGTGTGTGTCTTACTTGTGTGTGTCTTACTTGTGTGTGTCTTACTTGTGTGTGTCTTACTTGTGTGTGTCTTACTTGTGTGTGTGTCTTACTTGTGTGTGTCTTACTGTGTGTGTCTTACTTGTGTGTGTCTTACTTGTGTGTGTCTTACTTGTGTGTGTCTTACTTGTGTGTGTGTCTTACTATGTGTGTGTCTTACTTAGTGTGTGTCTTACTGTGTGTTGCTTACTTGTGTGTCTTACTGTGTGTGTCTTACTTGTGTGTGTCTTACTGTGTGGTGTCTTACTTGTGTGTGTCTTACTTGTGTGTGTCTTACTTGTGTGTGTCTTACTTGTGTGTGTCTTACTTGTGTGTGTGTCTTACTTGTGTGTGTCTTACTTGTGTGTCTTACTTGTGTGTGTCTTACTTGTGTGTGTCTTACTTGTGTGTGTCTTACTTGTGTGTGTCTTACTTGTGGTGTCTTACTTTGTGTGTGTCTTACTTGTGTGTGTCTTACTTGTGTGTGTCTTACTTGTGTGTGTCTTACTTGTGTGTCTTACTTGTGTGTCTTACTTTGTGTGTCTTACTTGTGTGTGTCTTACTTGTGTGTGTCTTACTTGTGTGTCTTACTTGTGTGTCTTACTTGTGTGTGTCTTACTTGTGTGTGTCTTACTTGTGTGTGTCTTACTTGTGTGTGTCTTACTTGTGTGTGTCTTCTTGTGTGTGTCTTTGTGTGTGTCTTACTTGTGTGTGTCTTACTTGTGTGTGTCTTACTTTGTGTGTCTTACTTGTGTGTCTTACTTGTGGTGTCTTACTTGCTTGTGTGTGTCTTACTTGTGTGTGTGTCTTACTTGTGTGTGTCTTACTTGTGTGTGTCTTACTTGTGGTGTTTACTTGTGTGTGTCTTACTTGTGTGTGTCTTACTTGTGTGTGTCTTTGTGTGTTACTTGTGTGTGTCTTACTTGTGTGTGTCTTACTTGTGTGTCTTACTTGTGTGTGTCTTACTTGTGTGTGTCTTACTTGTGTGTGTCTTACTTGTGTGTCTTACTGGTGTGTCTTACTTGTGTGTGTCTTACTTGTGTGTCTTACTTGTGTTTTCTTACTTGTGTGGTCTTCTGTGTGTGTCTTACTTGTGTGTGTCTTACTTGTGTGTGTCTTACTTGTGTGTGTCTTACTTGTGTGTGTCTTACTTGTGTGTCTTACTTGTGTGTCTTACTTGTGTGTGTCTTACTTGTGTGTGTCTTACTTGTGTGTCTTACTTGTGTGTGTCTTACTTGTGTGTGTGTCTTACTTGTGTGTCTTACTTGTTGTGTCTTACTTGTGTGTGTCTTACTTGTGTCTTATGTGTGTCTTACTTGTGTGTGTCTTACTTGTGTGTGTCTTACTTGTGTGTGTCTTACTTGTGTGTGTCTTACTTGTGTGTGTCTTACTTTGGTGGTGTCTTACTTGTGTGTCTTACTGTGTGTCTTACTTGTGTGTGTCTTAGCTTGTGTGTCTACTTGTGTGTGTCTTACTTGTGTGTCTTACTTGTGTGTGTCTTACTTGTGTGTGTCTTACTTGTGTGTGTCTTACTTGTGTGTGTCTTACTTGTGTGTGTCTTACTTGTGTGTCTTCTTGTGTGTCTCTGTGTGTCTTGTGTGTCTTACTTGTGTGTCTTCTTGTGTGTGTCTTACTTGTGTCTTACTTGTGTGTCTTACTTGTGTGTGTCTTACTTGTGTGTGTCTTACTTGTGTGTCTCTTGTGTGTGTCTTACTTGTGTGTGTCTTACTTGTGTGTGTCTTACTTGTGTGTGTCTTCTTGTGTGTGTCTTACTTGTGTGTGTCTTACTTGTGTGTCTTACTTGTGTGTCTTACTTGTGTGTCTTACTTGTGTGTGTCTTACTTGTTTGTGTCTTACTTGTTTGTGTCTTACTTGTATGTGTCTTGTGTCTTGTTTGTGTCTTACTTGTATGTGTCTTGTGTCTTGTGTGTCTTACTTGAGTCTCGTCTGTGTCTTATTTGCGGTGTCTCGTCTGTGTCTTACTTATGGTGTCTCGTCTGTGTTTTACTTGTGGTGTCTCGTCTGTGTGTTACTTAAGGTGTCTCGTCTGTGTTTTACTTGTGGTGTCTCGTCTGTGTGTTACTTGTGGTGTCTCGTCTGTGTGTTACTTGTGGTGTCTCGTCTGTGTGTTACTTGAGGTGTCTCGTCTGTGTTTTACTTGTGGTGTCTCGTCTGTGTTTTACTTGTGGTGTCTCGTCTGTGTGTTACTTGAGGTGTCTCGTCTGTGTGTTACTTGTGGTGTCTCGTCTGTGTGTTACTTGTGGTGTCTCGTCTGTGTGTTACTTGAGGTGTCTCGTCTGTCTTGTGGTGTCTTGTATATATGTTGCAATATCAGTACCGCCGCTTGTTTTACAATTTACTGGTAAAGGCTTTCAAACTTACTTCTTCACCTTGAAGTTACACTTAATTAGTATACGACTTCACGGCACACATTATTTTTGCGTTTATTTGTATGTGAGCATTGGTATGCATTTTGTACGTGAGCATTGGTATGTATATAAGTTTTTATAGGGTTTTGTAACTTAGGGAAGGCTGGGTTGCTCTTCTCTATCCAGAGTCTTCAAGAATCTGAAGATTATCCAAGACTACGGTATTCTTCACCAACTCTCAGGCTAAGGCACTGATTACCTCGTCTTTTGTATATAGTTCTACAGTCTTCCCATCATGTCCTTTAATTTGTATTGATAAATCCACTGGTTGGCGAAACGTCTACAAATAAAGATACCCAGATGTTAATTCTTCATGTTGTCGGTATTGTATACCATTCATGTAAAATCATCCACCAGTGGCACGCGTGTAGATTTGAACGTTTATTAGTGTTGCTGTGTGGTGGTGGTGGTGAGAGTGGTGGTAAGAGCGATGGTGAGAGTGGTGTCGGAGCTGTGGTGTAAGATTAATGTGGTGTGGGAGGCCGTGGTGTTGTTATGGCTGCGTTGCGGGAATACCAGAAAAGGTCACCTGGATGGCCTCGCCTGCGCTACTCAAGCTACCGCCTCGCTTATAATTAAGTGCACACTGAGTGTGCTGGTTACTACACTACCTGTGTTGTTGAGTGTAGTGTGTTGGTTACTACACTACCTGTGTTGTTGTTGAGTGTAGTGTGCTGGTTACTACACTACCTGTGTTGTTGAGTGTAGTGTGTTGGTTACTACACTACCTGTGTTGTTGTTGAGTGTAGTGTGCTGGTTACTACACTACCTGTGTTGTTGAGTGTAGTGTGTTGGTTACTACACTACCTGTGTTGTTGAGTGTAGTGTGCTGGTTACTACACTACCTGTGTTGTTGAGTGTAGTGTGTTGGTTACTACACTACCTGTGTTGTTGTTGAGTGTAGTGTGCTGGTTACTACACTACCTGTGTTGTTGTTGAGTGTAGTGTGAGGTTACTACACTACCTGTGTTGAGTGTAGTGTGCTGGTTACTACACTACCTGTGTTGTTGAGTGTAGTGTGCTGGTTACTACACTACCTGTGTTGTTGAGTGTAGTGTGCTGGTTACTACACTACCTGTGTTGTTGAGTGTAGTGTGTGGTTACTACATACCTGTGTTGTTGTTGAGTGTAGTGTGCTGGTTACTACACTACCTGTGTTGTTGTTGAGTGTAGTGTGCTGGTTACTACACTACCTGTGTTGTTGAGTGTAGTGTGCTGGTTACTACACTACCTGTGTTGTTGTTGAGTGTAGTGTGCTGGTTACTACACTACCTGTGTTGTTGAGTGTAGTGTGCTGGTTACTACACTACCTGTGTTGTTGTTGAGTGTAGTGTGCTGGTTACTACACTACCTGTGTTGTTGTTGAGTGTAGTGTGCTGGTTACTACACTACCTGTTTGTTGTTGAGTGTAGTGTGCTGGTTACTACACTACCTGTGTTGTTGAGTGTAGTGTGCTGGTTACTACACTACCTGTGTTGTTGTTGTTGAGTGTAGTGTGCTGGTTACTACACTACCTGTGTTGTTGTTGAGTGTAGTGTGTTGGTTACTACACTACCTGTGTTGTTGAGTGTAGTGTGAGATTACTACACTACCTGTGTTGTTGTTGAGTGTAGTGTGCTGGTTACTACACTACCTGTGTTGTTGAGTGTAGTGTGCTGGTTACTACACTACCTGTGTTGTTGAGTGTAGTGTGCTGGTTACTACACTACCTGTGTTGTTGAGTGTAGTGTGCTGGTTACTACACTACCTGTGTTGTTGAGTGTAGTGTGCTGGTTACTACACTACCTGTGTTGAGTGTAGTGGCTGGTTACACTACCTGTTTGTTAGTGTAGTGTGCTGGTTACTACACTACCTGTGTTGTTGAGTGTAGTGTGCTGGTTACTACACTACCTGTGTTGTTGAGTGTAGTGTGCTGGTTACTACACTACCTGTGTTGTTGAGTGTAGTGTGCTGGTTACTACACTACCTGTGTTGTTGAGTGTAGTGTGCTGGTTACTACAGTACCTGTGTTGTTGTTGAGTGTAGTGTGCTGGTTACTACACTACCTGTGTTGTTGAGTGTAGTGTGCTGGTTACTACACTACCTGTGTTGTTGAGTGTAGTGTGCTGGTTACTACACTACCTGTGTTGTTGTTGAGTGTAGTGTGAGGTTACTACACTACCTGTGTTGTTGTTGAGTGTAGTGTGAGATTACTACACTACCTGTGTTGTTGTTGAGTGTAGTGTGAGGTTACTACACTACCTGTGTTGTTGTTAAGTGTAGTGTGAGGTTACTACACTACCTGTGTTGTTGTTGAGTGTAGTGTGCTGGTTACTACACTACCTGTGTTGTTGTTGAGTGTAGTTCACTACATCACCTGTATAACATGTAAAAATAAATATATGTAACATAATAGGTACACATGCATAATTTTTCAAACTTGTAGCTAAGTGGCCAGAGTACTGGGCGAACAACAGAGAGATTGCTGAGTGGAACCCTAGGTAAGGCGAGACATATGGGTCAATCTTCTTACACCTGCTACCCTTGTTTACCTAGCAGTAAACAGGTACTTCAGTATTACTAGATTGTTGTGGGTTCCATATTGAGAAAAAATCAATCTTTGCTCGTCTTACGTAGATACACACAGGTAATCTTATATTTCGGTTTCTGAGGCCCTCTTCAATGTGAGGCCGAAATGCGCAGTAATCATGCTTTTATGCTAATCTATTGCAAATTTCTGATCAGCCAGGTTGTGATGACTGTGGACCTGCGGGCTGCCTGCTAGCAAAAACAGCCTGGTTGATCAGGCTTTCAAAACGGCAACCTGGCTGCGAGGTATATGGGTGTTTGTGACGTTGTTAGGTGATCACCATAGCTAGTTAGTATCATTGCTAGGCGAGTGTGAGGGTCTCCAGGTGGTGAGTGTGGAGGCTGAAGCAGCGTCAGGGAAGCGAGTAATGAGCGGATAAGTTCCCACTAGCTAATAATTGCCACGTATTGATCACCAGCTAACTCTACCCCAGCCTACGTGCCTTTGTGTGTGTGTGTGTGTGTGTGTGAGAGAGAGAGAGAGATAGAGAGAGACTAATGTGTCATCTCTGGTACTCCCTGCAGACTATGAGCAGGACGTGGAGGACTTCCAGCATTACGTCTTCAGCCCAGACGACTCCGTCAGCCTCTCCATACGCTATTACAACTTCAGGTAAGTGTGAAGGGTTACACACATACATACATACATACAGAGGAGCTATGAATCGACCCCTGCAACCACAATTACGTGAATACACACACAGCGAAGAGGCGGGGCCAGGAGCTAAGACTCGACCCCCACAACCACAAATAGGTGAACACACACACATTCGTTAACACAAGCGTGTGGGTGGATACTTAAGATAACCCATAACAGTGAAGATATTCATGGATTCTTACCATATGCATTAACCTTTTCTGGAGTGATCTCAAGCTACCAAGACGATTATTAGTCCAACAATGTCACAATAAAATCTTGAACCACTAATTGGGTTATTATATGCTCCTGACCCATGTTAAGTGACTCTCCATGACGAATAAACTAACAACTGTAAGTTTCAGCTACGCCTGATTCTTGGCCGAGTATGACTGACTCTTGTCATGCAGTGTTACGGGGTGCCATGGAGTGTCACGAAGTGCCATGTAATGTTATGGGGGTGTCCCGGAGTGTCATGTAGTGCTATGGAGTGTCACGAGGTGTCATTTAGCGTTACGGGGTTGTTAAGGAGTGTTAGTATTACGGGGGTCTCCCGGAGTGTTATATAGTGTTACGGGGTGCCACGGAGTGTCATGTAATGTTACGGGGTGTCACGGAGTATCATGTAGTGTTATAGGGTATCATGTAGTGTTACGTTGGTGTCCCGAAGCGTCATGGGTTGTCCCAGTGTCATGGGGTGTCACAATTCCCACTTTTGCCATATTAGAATTTTATGACCCCTCTGTATTATTTCTTTTGCGCGCATTGAGGTAGAGGAGGCTGGGCATATGAGATACGGGGCTTAACCGAGGGTCGCGCAGTGACTGAAATACATCTAATTTCTGGTGAATTAACATGATAGATTTTTTTAATTACTGACTGCACGAAATACAAATTAAAAACCTCACCTAACCTCACTAAAAGTAGTTAACTTGGAAATAAATAAAATCGCTAAAATTAACTTAGAAAACTACATACCCTTGCTTTAACTTTAACATAGCATCGCTAAATTTAATTTAGAAACTACACCAAGTCTCATTATAATTAACTTAAGTTAGCTTATTTCTACCTAACTTTTCTTAAGAGAAATATAGGTAGTAGCATTTATATCTATAAAATATATTAATTTTCCTAAGTTCAGACTGATTGTGTGTGTGTATGTGTGTACTCACCTATTTGTGGTTGCAGGGGTCGAGACTCAGCTCCTGGCCCCGCCTTTCACTGATCGCTACTAGGTCCTCTCTCTCCCTGGCCCATGAGCTTTATCATACCTCGTTTGTATGTGTATGTGTGTGTTTTACCATTACCATTTTATCCTAGGCACATGTCGATTAGACACTTGGCCTGTTGAATATGCGTGCGTGCGTGTGTGTTACCATTTTGTCATAGGCACATGTCGATTAGACACTTGGCCTGTTGTATGTGTGTGTGTGTGTGTGTGTGTGTGTAAGTAATCAGAGCATACCGACAAACAAAGAAATCGTTACTCTGGCAAGTTGCGTCACGGCGACAAATCCTGAGATATAATTACAGTGTGTCAGCCAGGGAGGCGTGCCCAGAGTTTTCCTTTCAATTTACTTGCTCGATCATCCAGGTAAACACGGGCCTGCGGGGGGCCTACGCCAGGGAGAGGACCTCCAGGGAGGGACTGAGGAGGCAGGGAGGGAAGGAGGAAGGAAGAGGCTTAGAGGAGGGAGGAGGTAAGGAAGGAAGGGACTTAGCGGGAAGGAGTCGGGAAGGTAGTAGGGGGTTAGCGGAGGGAAGGAATGACTTAAGGAGAGATGAAGGCGAGAGGAAAGGCGAGAAATTTAGAGGGAAGAAAGGAAGGAAAGTGAAGAATGAATGAATGAAGTCAATAAGGGAAAAGAATGAAGAAGAATAAAGAAGGTACCGAGGGAGTGAAGAATGGAGGGTGAAATGAAGGAATATAAATTTTAGAAGTAGAGATGGAAAAGACTAGAAGAAAAACAAGGAGAAAACAGGGAAAATATTATTAGACAGAGAAAAGGAAGGGTATTTTTTTTATTATTTTTTCAAATAATTATTCACATATTTGATTTATTATTATTACTGAAAAAAGGCACAATACCGTGACTGAAGCAATACACAATATTATTATTATTATTATTATTATTATTATTATTATTATTATTATGACAAAATGCTAAACCCGGATGAGTTACAAAGCTCAAGTTATTGCGTAAAAAACGTATCTTACTCAAACTTTATTCGAAGTCACAATACGATTTTAAATTATTATTATAATTATTATTATTATTATCATAGGGGAGTGCTAAACCGGTAGGGATTATACAGCGCCTGTGGGAAAGGCAGGGAAGGGGGGAGGGGGTGGAAGGCATTCAGGTTTAATTTAAGGAAGAGGAGCAAATACAATTTTAAAAAGACTAAGCCGCAATACCGTAGCAAGAACAATTCACAAGTCACACTCTGGAGAGAGAGAGAGAGAGAGAGAGAGAGAGAGAGAGAGAGAGAGAGAGAGAGAGAGAGAGAAAGTTTACACGAGGTTTCGGTCTGTTATGGATCATTATCATGTCGCCAGCGACTTGACAACAACCTAAAGTTTTCTCTCCAAATTGTGGGTTAGTTCTGGACCGTAATGGAATAATACATGAACTTAATAAGAAATAGACTGGAAGTGCAGGTGATTCAAACATTATACACTAGTTTTAAATGGAGCAATTACATTAAGTATTACTGGAGAATTGTATGTAACATGATCTAACATTATCTTTAAAAAAAATTACATTGGAAAGTTCGATAACTATCCAATGTAGAGACTGCATACAGTGATTGGAACAGTTCACAATACCGTGGTTGGAACACTTCACAATACCGTGGTTGGAACACTTCACAATACAGTGGTTGGAACAATTCACCATACAGTGACTGGAACAGTTCACAATACCGTGGTTGGAACACTTCACAATACATTGGTTGGAACAGTTCACAATACCGTGGTTGGAACACTTCACAATACATTGGTTGGAACAGTTCACAATACCGTGGTTGGAACACTTCACAATACATTGGTTGGAACAGTTCACAATACCGTGGTTGGAACACTTCACAATACCGTGGATGGAACACTTCACAATACCGTGGTTGGAACACTTCACAATACCGTGGTTGAAACACTTCACAATACCGTGGTTGGAACACTTCACAATACAGTGGTTGGAACAATTCACCATACAGTAACTGGAACAATTCACAATACCGTGACTAGAACAATTCACAATACCGTGACTAGAACAATTCACAATACCGTGACTATAACAATTCACAATACCGTGGTTGGAACAGTTCACAGTACCGTGGTTGGAACAGTTCACAGTACCGTGGCTGGAACAATTCACAATACCATGGTTGAAACAATTCACAGTACCGTGGTTGTAACAATTCACAATACCATGGTTGAAACAATTCACAGTACCGTGGTTGGAACAATTCACAATACCATGGTTGAAACAATTCACAATACCGTGACTAGAACAATTCACAATACCGTGACTAGAACAATTCACAATACCGTGGTTGAAACACTTCACAATACCGTGGTTGGAACAGTTAACAGTACCGTGGCTTTAACAATTCACAATACCATGGTTGAACAGTTCACAGTACCGTGGCTGGAACAATTCACAATACCATGGTTGAAACAATTCACAGTACCGTGGTTGGAACAATTCACAATACCATGGTTGAAACAATCCACAGTACCGTGGTTGGAACAATTCACAATAATGTGACTGGAACAATTCACAATACCGTCGTTGGAACAGTTCACAGTACCGTTCCAGACAATACCGTGTCTGGAAAAATTCACAACTAACCCACAAGTTGAAAATGAAGCTAGATGTTTCAGTCCGTCTTTGATAATGAGTCGAAACAGACCGAAACGTCGTGTACTTTCATCTCCAATTTAATGTGAATGATGGTGAAAGTGTTCCTTTTTCGGGTCGCCCTGCCTTGGTGGGAGACGGCCAGCCTATTAAAAAAATAATTTGTTTACAAAAACACCTGAATAATGTGATAAGTGAGAACACATGGACGATGACGGGGAAATAAAACAAATTCTGATAAAACGCCGAGTATAAAGAAAAAGCAAATAGGAAAAAATTTAGATATGTTGATTGAACAATTTGTTTAGGGAAAAAACGCGGGACGTTTAATACACGCTGAATGGCTGTTGTGTGAGCTTAATAAAACTGCAGTTGTATTTGAGGAGTCTATCCACACGTCTCTATGACGTGGTCCAACAAAGAACTTTATTATAGTCATCCGTATCAATAGCACAATGGGTGAGACGGGGCTCCGTGGGTAGTGGGACACCCTGTGTAGATATCTGCGTGTAGGCTCCTCTGTGTGAGGTTATCTGGGTATGTATCTGACAGTCGCTATTGTTCCTCGTCACCGGAGCACAATACCTCCCGCTACACTCCTCGCTCCCCCACACACTGCCTCAGCCCCAAGGAAAAAAACTGTAAAAGTCCTCATTCCAGGCTGCTACTGTAGACCCTCGCACTCCTGCCGACAATCGTAGATTTGAACGATTCCTGGTTTACTTTCGGCCCCATCGCTGTCAGACGCATCGTGATGGTCTTTCGTCTTAATTTGCTTATTTGTGGTTAAATGGCCATTCCGTACGTTACCGAATAGTTAATAAACACCATGCCAAACTATCCGAAGAGCTAAAGTTACCGTACCATGGCCTCAACTATTTTCAACTTAACCACTAACTGGAAATATAAATTAAACAACGTTTGGGTCTGTCTTGGACTGCTATCAGGGTAAAAATTTGTTTATATAGTAGTAACGGTAGTGGTGGTGTTAGTAGTACTTGTAGTAGAAGTATTAGTGGTAGTAGTAGTAGTGGTAGATGCTGCAGAGGAAGTAGCAGTTCAACAGTATAGGTAGTGCTTGTAGTAGTATTAAATAGTACCAGTAGATGTAGAGGTACCAGCAAATAGTAGTAGTGTAACAGGAGAAGTAGTTGCATAATAACAATAAAAATAGTAACGAAAAGAACATGTCGGAGAACTGGGACGTTTCGCTTTGCCACGACAGACGTAGCGTTTCGCTCTAGACACAACAGTTTCAATAAAAACTTATTTTGTAACGTGTGTTTTCTACATTATTCTCGGTTGTTCGTTATCGGATCCAGTGAATAAGAGTACCATAATAAAAGTGTAATAGAAATGGGTGGGTACCTGGGTGTTAGGTAAGTGAGTGGTATCTCAGGGAGGCTGGTGGTATACCACAGATAGGGATGAGTTGCAAGTGAGCTGAGGTAGACACATCTTAGTCTGTAAATTCAACTGTGTAAAACAAAAACCAAAACAAAAAAAGCCAGCATGAATGTTGTGTGTGGCCAGGGCGGGGAGAGTGACGGTGGCTGGGGACGGAAGGGCAGGCAGGGGACGAGACGGAGTCGGGTTGACGGTGGCTGGGGATGGAAGGGCAGGCAGGGGAGGAGACAGGGAGTCAGGTTGACGGTGGATTTTCGTTTCAGTGAAGAGCGGAAAAGAGCAAATAACGATTTCTGGAAAATTTCCTGTTGGCTTGTAATTTTTAAAGGATGTGAATAGTCATTTTTTAGAGAGGAAGAGGAAGGAGGGCAGAGGTTGGGAATGGGGAAGGGTTGGGACTGAGATTGGGGAACGCAAGTGATTGACAAGAGGGAAAAGCAGTGGGGAAGGGAGGAATTAAGAGAGGAAAAAGGTTCGGGACTGGGGAAGGGGGAGTGATTGAGATTTAGATGTATAATGTTGTTGGTGGTTACTGGTTGAAGTTTATAATAGTTTTAGCATATATTATCATTTTTTTTATTAACAAATCGGCCATTTCCCACCAAGGCAGGGTAGCCAAAAAAAAAAAAATCACCATCATTCACTTGAAAGAGGCGCGCTTACACTACAGTTATAAAACTGCAACATTAACACCCCTCCTTCAGAGTGCAGGCACTGTACCTCCAAGACCCATCCGGCCTGCCGGTTTCCCTGAATCCCTTCATAAATGGTACCGTACCTTGCTCACACTCCAACAGCACGTCAAGTCCTAAAACCCATGTCTCCTCTCACTCCTATCTAACACGCTCACGTATGCTTGCTGGAAGTCCAAGCCCCTCGCACACAAAACCTCCTTTACCCCCTCCCTCCCTCCCTCCTACCTATCCTAGACCGACCCCTACCCCGCCTTCCTTCCAGTACAGATTTATACGCTCTCTAAGTCATTCTATTTCGTTTCAGCCCCTCTAAATGTCCGAACCACATCAACAACGCCTGCTCAGCCCTCTGAATAATACTTTTAGTAACCCCACACCTTCTCCTAATTTCCAAACTATGGATTCTCTGCATTATAGTCACACCACACATTGCCCTCGGCTTTAGCATGTGGTATTTAATATAATGGTGGTGAGGCAGTGAATGATAATGACTGAACCTGAGTGAGACACACTGTTAGTCCGGTTGTTTGATGGTGATAGTCATCCTGCGTCGTGTGAGGAGACAGTGAGTCTCCTGCGTCTTGTCAGGAGACAGTGAGTCTCCTGCGTCTTGTGAGGAGACAGTGAGTTCCCTGCGCCTTGTGAGAAGACAGTGAGTTCCCTGCGCCTTGTGAGGGACAGATCCCATTGTCGGGAATATGGGTCCGGCTGAGGCAGTGGTCCCTGCGTCTTGTGAGGAGACAGTGAGTCCCTAGGAATGGTCTGTTGTGAGCAGTGAGCTCCTGCGTCTTGTGAGGAGACAGTGAGTCCCCTGGTCTGTGAGAGACATGAGCCCGTCTTGTGAGGAGACAGTGAGTGCCTCCATGCCCGTCTTGTGAGGAGACAGTGAGTCTCCTGGTCTGTGAGAGACAGTGAGTCTCCTGCGTCTTGTGAGGAGACAGTGAGTCTCCCATGGTCTTGTGAGGAGACAGTGAGTCTCCTGCGTCTTGTGAGGAGACAGTGAGTCTCCTGCGTCTTGTGAGGAGACAGTGAGTCTCCTGCGTCTTGTCAGGAGACAGTGAGTCTCCTGCGTCTTGTGAGGAGACAGTGAGTCTCCTGCGTCTTGTGAGGAGACAGTGAGTCTCCTGCGTCTTGTGAGGAGACAGTGAGTCTCCTGCGTCTTGTACAGTGAGACAGTGAGCCGTCTTGTCAGAGACAGTGAGTCTCCTGGTCTTGAAAATGAGGGAGGACAGTGAGTCTCCTGCGTCTTGTGAGGAGACAGTGAGTCTCCTGCGTCTTGTAGGAGCAGTGAGTCCGTCTTGTAGAGACAGTGAGTCTCTGCTCTTGTGAGGAGCAGTGAGTCTCCTGTTGTCAGGAGACAGTGAGTCTCCTGCGTCTTGTGAGAGACAGTGAGTCTCCTGCGTCTTGTGAGGAGACAGTGAATCTCCTGCGTCTTGTGAGGAGACAGTGAGTCTCCTGCGTCTTGTGAGGAGACAGTGGTGGTGATGATAGTAAGCTGAGAGAGACAAAGGAGATGATTAAGAAAAAAAGAGAAAGTAATTGTAATGGATAAAGGGGAGGAAATATTGAGAGGGAGGGAGGGAGGGAGGGAGGGAGGGAGGGAGAGAGAGAGAGAGAGAGAGAGAGAGAGAGAGAGAGGAGATAACTAGAACAAAACATGTAACACAGAACAAAATAATGTAAGTGGAAAAACAATATAAGCTAACTGGCAGAACAAAATAAGGTAACAGGGAGAATAAAACATGCAAACCGGGAGAACAAAGTAAGCGAACTGGAAGAGCAGAAGGAAAGGAAGAGGAGCGAGACACAAAGAAAACAAAAGAAAAAGCAAGAAATTATTCCGAGAAAGTGAATTAATTATCCCGGATAAAACCCAGAGAAGATTCCTATATAAGCATCTTGGTCCATATCAACCTACACAAATTACCTGCAAGGCCAGACATTATGCAGTCCATGAGACAACGTTGTAGCCAGTCTCCTACGTCTTGTTGGGAGACAAGATGTCGGCGAATCACCGACGTCTTGTTGGGAGACACTGATGTGGTGAATCACCGACGTCTTGTTGGGAGACACTGATGTGGTGAATCACCGACGTCTTGTTGGGAGACACTGATGTGGTGAATCACCGACGTCTTGTTGGGAGACACTGGTGTCTTGAATCGCCTGCGTCTTGCGAGGAGTTAGTGTGGCAAGTCACTTAAGTCTTTTTCAGAAAACAGGTGTGGCGATAGTCACCTACGACTCGTCAGGACCCCAAATTTTGGTCACCAGTGCCATGTGGGTGAAATAAATCACATTAATTTTGATCAAGATATACACTGCCTAGAGTTGAAAAACGTGCGATAACAAATCATATGATAAAACAGGTTTTCCAACACTAGAAGTGTATAACTTTGAAAAAAAAAAATAATATTATTGCGACCAGCTTTATTGGCTCATGGACTCGTACACAACAACCTAAGGGATTAATCGCCCCCGCAACCTGGTCCCAGACCAGTTGTTGAAATATTATTGACAAAATGAAGCGATAACAGAGCGGTTAACAAGAGAACTGGAGAGATACTTCAGCATATAAATGTGTAGCTATATAACTTACTTTTACTATGAAGTAATAAAGAAAATAATAACTTTGGGGCTGTATGACCCCTTAAACGTTTAACACTTCCTCTTGAAAATAATAATAATAATAGTAGTAGATAAAATGTTGGCATCGGTGTATTTGCAACAAAGCAAGGAGTTCTGCGGCTACAGCTTATTAAGCAGAGGAGCTTGTTGAGTGTATTATGTTCATGTGAGCGTATTAACCTTTATTTGTACTTGTCAGAGCGAGGCAGGGATGATAAATGAGGGGTGGTGGTGGTGAGCGTTGGAGGCTCACCTCTCAGGGGACCAACACTACTGGTACCACACGAACCACTGTGGAAGTGGGTGTCTGGGTGTGTATTCGCCTATCTGTGGTTACAGGAGTCGAGTCTCAGCTCTTGACGCCGCCTCTTCGCTAGCCGCTACTGGGTTCACCCTCTCCAGGCTTTCAGAGCCTTATCGTACCTCTTCTTAAAGCTATGTATGGATCCTACCTCTACCACTCTACTTTCCAAGTCGTCCCCTTCTCTACTTTGAAACTGAAAAAAATACTTCCTAACATCGCTGTGACTCGTCTGCTTTCAATTTGAGATGTACCCTCGTAACTCTGTTTCCCATCTCTCAAACAATCTGTCTCTGTGTCCCCGTCAATTCCTCTCGGTATTTTGTTTATTATATCACCCCTATAGCCGTACTTTCCTGTAACGTATCAAGCTGAGTTCCCTTAATCTCTCCTCATAGGACGTAACGCATAACTCCGGGACTAGTCTCACTGTAAACCTCTGCACTTTCTCCAGTTTCTTGACATGCTTGACATGGTGTGGGTTCCATACTGGTACTCCATACTCAAATACGGGCCTGACGTATGCCGTGTCGCGAATTACTCCTTGCTTAGGTTTCTGAAAGCTAGTTTTAGATTTGTCAGACGCTCATTTGCTCCAGCAGTTATTCGGGTGATGTGAGTCTCAGACAATATTCTCGTGAAAATGTTCACTCGAGGTCCTCCTTGAGTGAGGTCTGCAGCCTTTGCTTCTTCAGCTTGTACTCCGTCTGTGGTCTTCTTTGACCATCCCTAATCCTCATAAAACTTTGCACTTGCTGGGGTTGAATTCTAGCAGCCACTTGCCAGACCAGGTCTGCAGCCTATCTAGGTCCATTTAAAATCTTTCCTGGTCTTCACCTGTTTGCATTTCCGCATTAGTTTCACAACATATACGAAGAGGGATACGTCTGATTTTAACTCTTCTGTCATATCGTTCACACACAAGAAACAGAACCATTCCTTGTGGAACTCCACTCGTCATATGCGCTTATTCCGTCACCTTTACTGGGACAATCACTCGTTGTTTCATTTCTTCCTCTGTGTGTGTGTGTACTCACCTAATTGTGGTTGCAGGGGTCGAGACTTAGCTCCTGGCCCCGCCTCTTCACTGACCGCTACTAGGTCCTCTCTCTCCCTGCTCCATGAGCTTTATCATACCTCGTCTTAAAGCTATGTATGGTTCCTGCCTCCACTACATCACTTGCTAGACTATTCCACTTCCTGACAACTCTATGTGTGTGTGTGTTTGTGTGTAAAGTTTTATATAGGCCTCTGCTATCATTTTAAAATTTATCAATTGCTTTATATAGTAAATAAAGAATGTAACATCCTAACTCAGTAAAGGGGTAAAAAATGCTACAGTACAATAGAGCTTACATTCTGGTAATATTTTCTTCTTGAAATGGAAGACTATGGAGAGGGTTATGGTTGTGGTTCATGTGGATGTTGTCAATACTTAATTGTTGTATTGGGGTGATGTGAATTATTTCCACTGGAATGCAGTGTAGGAAGGGAAGGATCAGCAGTGTAGGAAGGGAAGGATCAGCAGTGTAGGAAGGGAAGGATCAGCAGTGTAGGAAGGGAAGGATCGGCAGTGTAGGAAGGGAAGGATCGGCAGTGTAGGAAGGGAAGGATCGGCAATGTTGGGAAGGATAGAGTCAACGGGACGTGTAGGGAAAGAAGGATCAGCAAAGTGTGTAGGGAAGGAGAGGATCAACAGGACGTGTAGGAAGGGTAGGATCAACAGTGTGTAGGAAGGGTAGGATCAACAGTGTGTAGGAAGGGTAGGATCAACAGTGTGTAGGAAGGGTAGGATCAACAGTGTGTAGGAAGGGTAGGATCAACAGTGTGTAGGAAGGGTAGGATCAACAGTGTGTAGGAAGGGTAGGATCAACAGTGTGTAGGAAGGGTAGGATCAACAGTGTGTAGGAAGGGTAGGATCAACAGTGTGTAGGAAGGGTAGGATCAACAGTGTGTAGGAAGGGTAGGATCAACAGTGTGTAGGAAGGGTAGGATCAACAGTGTGTAGGAAGGGTAGGATCAACAGTGTGTAGGAAGGGAAGCATCAGCAGATTGTGTAGGGAAGGACAGGATCAATAGGACGTGTAGGGAGGGTAGGTAGGATCAACAGGATGTGTAGGGAGGGTAGGATCAACAGGATGTGTAGGGAGGGTAGGATCAACAGGACGTGTAGGGAGGGTAGGATCAACAGGACGTGTAGGGAGGGTAGGATCAACAGGACGTGTAGGAAGGGAAAGGTCAACAGTGTGTGTAGGGAAGGACAGGATCAACAGGAAGTGTAGGGAGGGTAGGATCAACAGGACGTGTAGGGAGGGTAGGATCCACAGTACGCGTAGGAAAGGAAGGATCAGCAGTGTAGGGAAGGAGAGGATCAACAGGAAGTGTAGGGAGGGTAGGATCAACAGTACATGTAGGGAGAGTAGGATCAACAGGACATGTAGGGAGGGTAGAATCAACAGTACGTGTAGGAAAGGAAGGATCAGCAGAGTGTGTAGGGAACTAGAGGATCAACAGGACGTGAAGGTAGGGTAGGATCAACAGTGTGAGAAAGGAGGGGGGGGGGCTACCGTCCTGGGAACTAGTCACCATACAATAACAACTCCCCACCTAGCTAGTACCTCACTAACCTCGCCGACAATCAACACTAATACTAGTGATGCAGTTTATCGTTAGCAACACTCACCATGTTCCTATAATGACACTATGTGCAGCCTCAACTAACGTAAATGAGATTAATAACGGCTTCTAGTCGCTACAGCGAGGTACAGGTGATAACGTCAGGTGGCGAGTAAGAGGGACTTGTAATTAATCTTCCGTAAGGGCGAGTTTTGATACGAAAGAGGTAATATTATCGACCATCGCTAGGAAGTAGATGGGTAGTTTTTGAGAGTGGTCACACTAGCGCTTGCAGGAGGAAGAGGAAGTATGGAGGAGGTATGTGCAGGAATGTGTGTGTGTGTGTGTGTGTGTTTGTGTGTGTGTGTGTGTGGAGCTGCTTTTTCACACACATTTTGCCTCCCTCTGTCCTTTCAACAGGGTGTGCCTATATGCTCGTGAAGGGATCTTGATTCAAGGCGCTGAAATCACTTTCCCTTCCTTGCCTCAAACTTGACTCATATTCCCATAATTATAATAATTCCCACCGTCTGTGGGCTGCAGACACATCATACATACATCAGCTTATATCTTCCTGATTCAAACAACACTATGCATATACATGTATATGTATGTATGTATCTGTATGTGTGCATGTGTATGTGTGTAAGACGACTGTTGTGTTTAGTATGTAACTATGTATTAACACAGTGTTTAATTTTTCTTAATATCTTTTCTTTACAAAACTAGATAGCGACTTCGCCTCACTGATAAAATTAATGTAATGCAGTTTAATCCTGCCAAATTTATCCTGGGTCAGCCTACATGTTGTGGTTGTTGCTTAGTACAGGTGAAGTAGAATATGAAGTGACGGAATGTGAACTTTAGACGACGTTTCGGTTAATCCTGGATCATTATTAAGTCCCTCGATATGATCCAGGACAGACAGAAACGTCGTCTTAATTTCCCTATCCAAAGTGTGGGTTTTCTGCGAAACTCGGCTGGAACCAGTGTAGAAGCCTTCAAGAGGAAACTGGACAAGTATCTTCACCAGGTGCCAGATCAACCAGGCTGTAGTGGATATGTGGGGCAACGGGCCTCCAGCAGCAACAGCCTGGTTGACCAGACAAGCACCAGACGAGCCTGGCCCATGGCCGGGCTCAGAGAGTAGATAAACTCTCGAAACTCTTCAAAGGTATATCAAAGGTCTCTTAAAATGCTGAATGACAATTTTCTTCAAATGTGTATGACAATTAAAAAATCTGAGAGGAAATTTAAGTCCAAGTAGGACTAAGGTGGCCCCATGTGGCTGTTCATAATTATTATATACCCAGAAAAATACACTCATGTGGCAAAACTCTTTCTCACATGATGACCAGTATAGTGATGTAGCAAGTATGTGGCTAGCTGACCTTGTTGTAGTGCAGTAGTAGCAAGTATGTGGCTAGCTGACCTTGTTGTAGGGCAGTAGTAGCAAGTATGTGGCTAGCTGACCTTGTTGTAGTGCAGTAGTAGCAAGTATGTGGCTAGCTGACCTTGTTGTAGGGCAGTAGTAGCAAGTATGTGGCTAGCTGACCTTGTTGTAGTGCAGTAGTAGCAAGTATGTGGCTAGCTGACCTTGTTGTAGGGCAGTAGTAGCAAGTATGTGGCTAGCTGACCTTGTTGTAATGCAGTAGTAGCAAGTATGTGGCTAGCTGACCTTGTTGTAGGGCAGTAGTAGCAAGTATGTGGCTAGCTGACCTTGTTGTAGTGCAATAGTAGCAAGTATGTGGCTAGCTGACCTTGTTGTAATGCAGTAGTAGCAAGTATGTGGCTAGCTGACCTTGTTGTAGGGCAGTAGTAGCAAGTATGTGGCTAGCTGATCTTGTTGTAGTGCAGTAGTAGTATGTGGCTAGCTGACCTTGTTGTAGTGCAGTAGTAGCAAGTATGTGGCTAGCTGACCTTGTTGTAGTGCAGTAGTAGCAAGTATGTGGCTAGCTGACCTTGTTGTAGTGCAGTAGTAGCAAGTATGTGGCTAGCTGACCTTGTTGTAGTGCAGTAGTAGCAAGTATGTGGCTAGCTGACCTTGTTGTAGTGCAGTAGTAGCATGTATGTGGCTAGCTGATCTTGTTGTAGTGCAGTAGTAGCAAGTATGTGGCTAGCTGATCTTGTTGTAGTGCAGTAGTAGCAAGTATGTGGCTAGCTGACCTTGTTGTAATGCAGTAGTAGCAAGTATGTGGCTAGCTGACCTTGTTGTAGGGCAGTAGTAGTATGTGGCTAGCTGACCTTGTGCTGTAATGCAGTAATAGCAGGTGTGTGGCTAGCTGACCTTGTGCTGTAAAGCAGTAGTAGCAGGTGTGTGGCTAGCTGACCTTGTGTTGTAATGCAGTAGTAGCAGGTGTGTGGCTAGCTGACCTTGTGCTGTAATGCAGTAGTAGCAGGTGTGTGGCTAGCTGACCTTGTGCTGTAAAGCAGTAGTAGCAGGTGTGTGGCTAGCTGACCTTGTGTTGTAATGCAGTAGTAGCAGGTGTGTGGCTAGCTGACCCTGTGCTGCAATGCAGTAGTAGCAGGTGTGTGGCTAGCTGACCCTGTGCTGTAATGCAGTAGTAGCAGGTGTGTGGCTAGCTGACCTTGTGCTGTAATGCAGTAGTAGCAGGTGTGTGGCTAGCTGACCTTGTGTTGTAATGCAGTAGTAGCAGGTGTGTGGCTAGCTGACCTTGTGCTGTAATGCAGTAGTATCAGGTGTGTGGCTAGCTGACCTTGTGCTGTAATGCAGTAGTAGCAGGTGTGTGGCTAGCTGACCTTGTGTTGTAATGCAGTAGTAGCAGGTGTGTGGCTAGCTGACCTTGTGCTGTAATGCAGTAGTAGCAGGTGTGTGGCTAGCTGACCTTGTGTTGTAATGCAGTAGTAGCAGGTGTGTGGCTAGCTGACCTTGTGCTGTAATGCAGTAGTAGCAGGTGTGTGGCTAGCTGACCTTGTGTTGTAATGCAGTAGTAGCAGGTGTGTGGCTAGCTGACCTTGTGCTGTAATGCAGTAGTAGCAGGTGTGTGGCTAGCTGACCTTGTGCTGTACTGCAGTAGTAGCAGGTGTGTGGCTAGCTGACCTTGTGCTGTACTGCAGTAGTAGCAGGTGTGTGGCTAGCTGACCTTGTGCTGTAATGCAGTAGTAGCAGGTGTGTGGCTAGCTGACCTTGTGCTGTAATGCAGTAGTAGCAGGTGTGTGGCTAGCTGACCTTGTGCTGTACTGCAGTAGTAGCAGGTGTGTGGCTAGCTGACCTTGTGCTGTAATGCAGTAGTAGCAGGTGTGTGGCTAGCTGACCTTGTGCTGTACTGCAGTAGTAGCAGGTGTGTGGCTAGCTGACCTTGTGCTGTAATGCAGTAGTAGCAGGTGTGTGGCTAGCTGACCTTGTGCTGTACTGCAGTAGTAGCAGGTGTGTGGCTAGCTGACCTTGTGCTGTAATGCAGTAGTAGCAGGTGTGTGGCTAGCTGACCTTGTGCTATACGCACTCTCCTTGTTACGCTCTATGCACTGCTGCCTGGGCCAATTGCCTAGTGGTTTTCGGTGGTGCACACTCAGTTGAGCACATCGTTATCTTTATGTGGGTCGCTTATCCTAAGTACCGTTTGCACCATCAACTTCCTCTCGCTGCCACCCAACACTCTTAATAGCAAGAAACGGGGAAAATAGTAACTAAAAATGTTCTGGGAGTATTGCGTAGCCGTACAATGAGGGGCAGCCGTACAATGAGGGGCAGCCGTACAATGAGGGGCAGCCGTACAATGAGGGGCAGCCGTACAATACAGAAAGGTTGTCTTATTATAAGCTTATTGTGCAACTTGTTTCTTCTCTTCATATTTCGGAGAGGAAACTATTTAATTAGTTCTAAGCCATTATCAAGCCACTTCGGCAGTATGTAGCTTGTTCTTCATAGTTGATAGCCTCTATGTGGACAGTAAGATCTAAAATATTCTTCTATCTGCTTTTCTCATGTACATAAGAACACTAATGTTTCATCAGTACTCGTCAAGTTTCACTGTAATATGTACATTTTACACTGATCAAAGCTGTGACGTCAAACGATGAGCAAAGCATCAAACACAGCCATGTTCCCGTCACACAATCAAACGGAATATGTAGGGAAAAACTGGTGTGTTAGCACGGTGATGACTTCTTACCTCATCTCGTGCTGGTAATGAAGTCACCTGGAGACATGGATGGTAGTAGTGGTAGGGTGGTCTGTTGTGTACCATAACCCGCCTTTCTCGTTCTGATAATGAGGTCACCTGGAGACATGGAAGGTGGTAGGGTGGTCAGCTGCGTACCATAACCCTCCTTTCCTCACCTCATATCGTGGTGGTAATGAAGTCACCTGGTGGTAGTAGTAGAAGGGTGGCCAGTAGTGGACCATAACCTGCCTTACCTCACCTCGTGCTAGTAATGAGTTCATCAGGGTTGAAGTGATGGTGGTGGGGTGGGCAGTTGTAGAGCATAACTTGCCTCTTCTCACCTTGTTCACACTTCACTTAGTGTTGGTAATGACACCACGCACGCTAACACAAAGTTACATGGCCGCCTCAGCCCTCCCAGCTTCCTTAAGTCTCTCACAGTAGCACTGCATCGGGCATCACCATTACTTATTCAGCAGATAAATATTTAATTAATTTACCATTAGCGCATCATTACTCAAGATGTTCCAGTCATGAACATTGTGTAGCTCGATATATCAGCCAATATTTACTGCAGAGACAGTGTTTGAAAAATATTCTACAGTCATCATAGTTAGTGGGTCGCTCACGCAATACGCTGCTTATTATATAAATTGCAGATGTATTATATTCACTGCAGATGTATTATATTCATTGCAGTTGTATTTAAATTTCTTCCCTGCAGAATCTATGAGATACTGGCGGGTGCCACCCACGCTACCATACTCTGAAAACCTTTCCCTCATTTCTCCTGTTGCTGCCCTTGCAACATTGCACAGCTCCTGATGACGCACTGAGAAGTGTGAAAGTACTTGAGCTTAACATTTCCACCACCCGTGGCTTGTCTTGCATTGTTAAAATCGCCTGTCTGCGATTGTTTTGCATATATATGTCGTGCCGAATAGGTAAAACGTGCTATTTTGGCTTAAATAGCAACGCTTTTCTTGCCGAATAAGGCAAGCGAAAATTTGTGAATGCTATAATTCGCAAAAATCATTCTGAACCTAACGAAAAAAATATATTTCATTGTGCTTACTATTAAATTATTGTAAACTTATCTAAAATATATTTAGCTGGATTAGGCTAAATTAAATTGCGCTTGTTATAATAAGGTTAGGTAAATTTTCTAAGGTTCTTTTGGTACAAAATTATTAATTTTTACATTAAGTGAAAAATATATATCTTTAAACGTACAAGAGAAAATTTTAGAAAGGACTTAATTTTAAATAAGTTCTTGCTAATTGACCAGTTTTACCTATATATATATATATATATATATATATATATATATATATATATATATATATATATATATATATATATATATATATATTATATATATATATATATCGGTTGTCTGCGATTGTTTTGTATATATATGTAATGTATATATACCCTCACCTAAGGGAGGGTGAGGTCTGGTGCAGATGGACCGGGACGTTACTCATCTTGCCAGGGTAGAATTAATTTAGCCAAATCTTTCAAAATAATGAAGCAGCTAGTGTTATGGGAGACAGTGTTGGTGGTTGCAATCATCGCACTTTCCAGACACTGATGAGGCCAGACTTAACATCACTGAAGAGCACCTATTCAAAGAGCGATGTCTGGAAAGTGCGGTGATTGCAACCACCAACAATGTCGCCCACAACACTAGCAGCTTCATTATTTCGAAAGATTTGGCAAAATTAATTCTACCCTGGCAAGATGAGTAACGTGCCGGTCCCTCTGCACCAGACCTCACCCTCCCTTGCCCACTATATAGTATACCCTATATATTCTCATCTACATTGCATTAAAAAGAGCCTTCCCGAGGGAAACGTCTCCTCAATAAATATCTTAGTGCTACACATGTCTTATTTCACTTATTTATATTATCTTGCGCTACATTTCAAGAATGGGCAATTAGGAGAGCGAGAGATTAGTGCAACAGTTGGCGTGCAGTACGAGCAACGTTGTAAATAGTGTAATTAGCACCTGTGGTGTAGGTGCTTTTATGAAGGTGCGGTGAGAAGCAAGAGGCCTCTTATTGTAGATCGTCATAAGAAGCAGGAGCGCTCTGGGCACAATAAGAGAACACTGTATCAACGTCCGTGGCCCCAGACTATTAAACATCTTACCAGACGATATCAGAAACGGCTGGGACAAGTTTAGAAGTCTTCAAGAGGAAACTAGACAAGTATCTTCACCAGATGCCAAATCAAACAGGCAGTGATGGATATGTGAGCCAGCGGGCCGCCAGCAGCAACAGTCTGGTAGACCAGGCAAACACCAGACAAGCCTGGCCCAAGGTCGGGCTCTGAGAGTAGAAAAATTATCGAAACTCATCAAAGGAATATCAAAGGCTTCAGTTGTGGTCGTGGTGGTGTTTTGTCTGTCAGAAACGTAACTGTTTCCTGAGACGAGTCTTGATCAGGTGATGACTTATTCAGAGGTCAAGCATCCACTCGACTACCGGAGCTAAGGTGTCCAGCCCATTTTAAAAAACAAAGGATCATCTCACGATAATATATTAGGATACGATGCGGTTTTGTCGTCTTTATCCTGGGTAAGCTGCTGCAAGTTGTGACACTAGCTAATTCAACTCGTTCCTGGAAATTACTCTTTTGCTCACTCCATTGAAGAGCCGAATTTTACGCATGAGAAAATATTAAAGACTTAAAATAGCTTATTTGTAAAACGTAAATTATACGCTCTTATGAATGCGTCGAATATGAAGCAACAAAATTACTGATTTTTTTTTGTCTTATGAACATGTGTGATGTGGCAAATAAATCTTGTAAAACTCTATTTATTTTCAGTATACACTTTACTTCCTGCCATGTATATTTAATACCTTTATTTTTTTTTAAGCTGTATTTACTTTTCAATTTAGAAGAGCTGTTCCGAGAGCGGTGAGTGGGGGCGATGATCCTCGGCCCCATTATCAAGTATAACCGATGTGGTATTACTGCATATATGTATTAGGAAACATAGTTATTGTAGGACTTATTAATATATCCAAGGAGAAACCTTAAACCCGTAGGAGTAACATAGCGCCTGGTTAATATAAGAAGCGGCACTGTACAGGGAGTTTTAACATGAATAATTTATAAAGTGTCTAAAGTGTGCTGTCCAAAGTCTCGAACACACCAAGATGCTCTCACCACTTCCCTCCCTCAACACATCAAGATGGTCACCACTTCCCTCCCTCAACACATCAAGATGGTCACCACTTCCCTCCCTCAACACATCAAGATGGTCACCACTTCCCTCCCTCAACACATCAAGATGGTCACCACTTCCCTCCCTCAACACATCAAGATGGTCACCACTTCCCTCCCTCAACACATCAAGATGGTCACCACTTCCCTCCCTCAACACATCAAGATGGTCCCCACCTCTCCCTCCCTCAACACATCAAGATGGTCACCACCTCTCTCTCCCTCAACACATCAAGATGGTCACCACCTCTCCCTCCCTCAACACATCAAGATGGTCACCACCTCTCTCTCCCTCAACGATCAGTTACTCACCAACAATAAAGATACTCATTATGGAGCTTTGCAGTCACTCTCTTGGCTGGCGCGCTCGGCCGGTGTTATGTGTACGTATGTAGGATCAAAACTGCTTGATCCCCGCCCCCACGGGGCTTGAACCAAGCCGGGCTGGTGACCGTGGTGTCCGACAACTGTGGTAATGTAGTGGTAATGTTGGTGGTGGGATAACAGCTCTTAGCCTGCAACACTGATCCGTGTTTAAAAAAAGTGTTGGTGGTGGTCATGACTGATGGTCAGTGGTGGGGACTGAGGTGATTAGTGGTGGTAGTACATGTAGTGGTGGTGGTGGTGACAGTGTAGTGATGAGTGACAGTGTAGTGATGAGTGACAGTGTAGTGATGAGTGACAGTGCAGTGATGGGTAACAGTATAGTGATGGGTGACAGTGTAGTGATGAGTGAGAGTGCAGTGATGAGTGAGTGTAGTGATGAGTGAGAGTATAGTGATGGGTGACAGTGTAGTGATGAGTGACAGTATAGTAATGGGTGACAGTGTAGTGATGGGCAACAGTGGTGAGCAAATAACTGTATACCAGATGATTATAATCAAGTTAATGGTGTCATTATCAGCGCTGATAAGATACGCTGTCCAGCCTTGCTCACAGTCTAGCTCAAGTGTAAGCATAGCAAGCCAGTCTACACCTCAAGTTCATCTGATTATACAAACTGAAGAACCAGTTCGAGAGACATGAAACACACTCAAGAGAGATCTGCATATATCGGCCTCAGTCAGCCAGCTTCTTCAGCAAGGTGTCTCTGAAGTGTATTTCAGAGGTTCATGTGGGAAGGACGTAACTTACATGAGGATAATGCAATATTAACACTAGACAAAAATCCACTTTATCCACTGAAGATACGTGGTATACACAGTTGCACATGAATATTTCCCTAGTAACTCTCCTTTAGTTTCAGATGGATACAGAAAGGAATCGATGCTCCTGTTTGGGGAATAGAATCACTTCATGGGCGAGTTTTCAGAAGGGGATTCTGCCGTTCCATTTCTCTTCTGCATAGTAATAATAATATCTTTATTTACTACAAGTACATGTACAAGGTATACAGGCCTAGCTGACATCAATGACATACTACTATATAGAAAGCCGCTTGTTATGCTGAGCATTTTGGGCAAATTAGTGGTTGGGAAAATCACTACCAGACTGACCGGTGAAGTTAACATCTTGTTCTTGGATGATGGCACACTGGCAGGCACAAAGGAGCCCCTTCTAGCAAATCTTGCTGTGATGACGACACAGGGACAGCTATGGGAGTCGTCCTGAATCCATCCAAATGCGAAATTATTTCATGCTCAATGGAGAAGCCTGATATTGATACTCAAAAATCTGGGAAAAGGGAATTGATGTACAATTGTTATGGATTCCATCACTCATTGGATTATTCCTTTAGGATAAAGTTTATACCTTAGCCAAATGAAGTACCCTGAAGGAAAATGTAGAATACAGCGTTGTTAGGTAAATGGACACAGATGCAACTAATGTGACATTTTATTGTGGTAACGTTTCGCTCTCCAGGAGCTTTGTCAAAACGTTACAAACATAACAAGGACACACACACACACACACACACACACACACACACACAATATATATATATATATATATATATATATATATATATATATATATATATATATATATATATATATCACGTGAGGTGAAAGATAGGTGGTGGTAGTAGTAGTAGTTACAGTAGTAGTATGTGTGTGTGTGTGTGTGTGTGTGAAGTCACGAGGAATCGTAAACAGAGTGGTTGCGATAAATTATTTTAAATGCTGATATATTCAGATTACGAATTTCTTCTAGAAGTGAAGGAGAAATAAGGACGTGTTTCTGGTATGTTTTTTTTATATTTCTTTTTGTCTTCTGTTTATTTCATGAAAGTGGATAATGAACTAATGATAAAAGAGAATTGCATAATATGAATACAAACTTATTAACGTATAAATTAATGAAAAATTAACCCACAGAGTTGGAAACAATTCAAGGAACTGAATATTAAGATGATTGTAATGAAACATGGGATAATAAATAAGGAGATGAAATACAGTGTATAATGTTGTATGTGCTAACACACTTGTAAGTGGTACCACATTATATTGTGGTCAAGAGTGCATGGTGCCGCATAATATGGTGCTCAAGAGCGGCAGAGCGCTCGTACTGGTGTTATATGGTGCTCAAGTGGTAGAGCACTCGTACTGGTGTTATATGGTGCTCGAGTGGTAGAGCACACGTACTGGTGTTATATGGTGCTCAAGTGGTAGAGAACACGTACTGGTGTTATATGGTGCTCAAGTGGTAGAGCACACGCACTGGAGTTATATGGTGATAAAGTGGCAGAGCACACGTACTGGTGTTATATGGTGCTCAAGTGGCAGAGCACTCGTACTGGTGTTATATGGTGCTCAAGTGGCAGAGCACTCGTACTGGTGTTATATGGTGCTCAAGTGGCAGAGCACACGTACTGATGTTATATGGTGCTCAAGTGGCAGAGCACACGTACTGGTGTTATATGGTGCTCAAGTGGCAGAGCACTCGTACTGGTGTTATATGGTGCTCAAGTGGCAGAGCACACGTACTGATGTTATATGGTGCTCAAGTGGCAGAGCACTCGTACTGGTATTATATGGTGCTCAAGTGGCAGAGCACTCGTACTGGTATTATATGGTGCTCAAGTGGCGAGCACCGTACTGAGTTATATGGTGCTCAAGTGGCAGAGCACCGTACTGGTATTATATGGTGCTCAAGTGGCAGAGCACCGTACTGGTGTTATATGGTGCTCAAGTGGCAGAGCACACGTACTGGTGTTATATGGTGCTCAAGTGGCAGAGCACACGTACTGGTGTTATATGGTGCTCAAGTGGCAGAGCACTCGTACTGGTGCTATATTATATGGTGCTCAAGTGGCAGAGCACTCGTACTGGTGCTATATGTTGCTCAAGAGTGGCAGAGCACTCGTACTGGTGAATAGGAGGATGGCTGGAGGGAAAGCAGGGGGAATAGAGGTTGTGGGGTGAGTTTAGCGCAGGGAAAGGATGGGCGGGGACGTGAGGACAATTGTATAGAGCAGATGGAATGTGGTCGCATGGTAATAGACCTGTAGATGAATAGAACAACTCTACATTGTAGGGAAACGTGAGTTACAGGTGAAATCTGTAAATCTAAATAAAAAAAAGTATATTCAAACATTATATATACATTTAACAGCTACTGAATAGTTCATAGTGCGCACAGCATTTCAGGAAAATTGAAAAACTGGTTCGTTGTAAAGCAGTTTTATAGATGAATATTAACTTCTAATAGTGTGAATGAATAAAGCGTAATACTGTATACGAATGAAACTGACTGCTAAGTTACGTCATTGTTGTGTCAGGCTGTAGATGTATGAGACTAATGTTGCGTCATTATGGTGTAATATTGTAAATGTATCAAACTATTAAGTTGCCTCATTGTAGTGTAATTTTGTAGACAAATGAAACTAAATATAAATACCCCTCACAGAGGAGATATAAGCCTTACAACGACGTTTCGGTCTGACTTGGACTATTTACAGTGTCACACTAACACAAAAGAGTGAGGAAGACCGTAAATGTTCCAAGTCGGACCGAAACGTCTTAAGCTCCTCTCTGCTATGTGCAGGTTATTTGTGTATTGTTCCAGTCACGGTATTGTGCCTTTTTACTCTTTCTGAAACTACTAAGTAGCCTCATTACATAGAATAAATACTTGCATTAATACCCTGGTGCAAGAGTACCTGTTAACCCCACTCCCAGGGTTCAATTCCCCTCCGGGAGGATCATTCTTATGGATGTCTTCCCCTGGGACCAGGCAGCGGGGGGTCTTGATCCCCGGAAACAACCTCCTGGTATGGCTTGGGCATAAATTATTATAGCTGGGGAAGCGATGAAACTGCAGTGGTCATACAGTGCTTGGTGAATGGTGGCTAATTAGGTTTGATACTAGGAAGATTAGGTTAGCGCCCATTCCTTGGATCATGAGCCTTTCTCAACTTCAAGGGACCCCTTTCATAAATGCAGTATGATTTACATCTGTGCTAAGTACTCATAAATGGTCTTTACTCACCATCAATACTACTAATACTACTACTACTAATAATAAATATGATAAATGCTTGAAGCCTCAGGATACCTACGTAGAGAAATCAGCAGTGAGAATTATATCGGGGTCTCCACCTTATATGTAAATTAGGACCCCGGTAGAACGCCCCGAGTTCCATAAATGAATTGAATTCTAATTTTCCTGGGAGACCAGGTGTTTGCTGGGGAGACCAGGCCTGATGTTTCCTGGGGGAGACCAGGCCTGGTGTTTCCTGGGAGACCAGACCTGGTGTTTCCTGGGGGAGACCAGGCCTGGTGTTTGCTGGGGAGACAAGACGTGTTTCCTGGGGAGACCAGGCCTGGTGTTTGCTGGGGAGACCAAGACTGGTGTTTCCTGGGGGAGACCAGGCCTGGTGTTTGCTAGGAAGATCAGTCCTGGTGTTTCCTGGGGGAGACCAGGCCTGGTGTTTGCTAGGAAGATCAGACCTGGTGTTTACTGGGGGAGACCAGGCCTGGTGTTTCCCTCTAGGGTTGCCCTACACCATTATTTTTATCACTTACTTTCAGATCAGTTTTTACCGCATGTTGCTGCTGCCAAAATGTGTGTATTCATACATCGACTACACCACAACTTATAACTCAGGGCAGCCAGCAGGACGCTAGCCAGGTTTCCTCTTAATGCCGGACACATTCGGGTGTGTGGCAGTCTCAACTATTTCATTCTCCTCCCTCTGTCCACCAACAAGCAGTTGCAATGATGTGCGTACTGCTTAGTACTGCTAGAGGGAGGAGAATAATATATATATATATCTTCTTCTTTCAACAAACCGGCCGTATCCCACCGAGGCAGGGTGGCCCAAAAAGAAAAACAAAAGTTTATCTTTTTAACTTCAGTAATATGTACAGGAGAAGGGGTTACTAGCCCCTTGCTCCCGGCATTTTAGTCGCCTCTTACGACACGCATGGCTTAAGGAGGAAGAATTCAGTCTTGCTTACTATATTATATAATAAATGAAGGTATTTGTGAAAATAGCTTCATTTATTATATAATATAGTAAGAAAGACTGAAAAAATATATTGTTGGTACAGAAATGGAGTATACATGAGGTTTGAGGGCTACGTTACAAGTACATATTGCTACGTAGAGAGAGAGAGATTACTGTACACCAACCGTATGGGTTAATTTGTAAGAGCCCCCATAACTAAAAAAAATAAAGAGAGATATACTAGTGGTTGTGATGTGTTCTACCAGAAGTGTGCTAATAGCTGTTATGTGTTCTAACAAAAGTGTGTTAATAGCTGTTATGTATTCTAACAGAAGTGTGCTAATAGCTGTTTTGTATTCCAACAGAGAAGAGGAAGGGGAGAGTGGGTCAGCGGGCAGCGTTGTAAGATACTTCCGGTGCCCCGCTACAGTGCCAATTGGTGTTCTCAAGACACTCGTCAAGACGAAGTACCGCGTACCTGACACTCTCAGGGTAAGTACCGCCAACTTTATGTGTGTGTGTGTGTGTATATATATATATATATATATATATATATATATATATATATATATATATATATATATATATATATATATATGTACTAGGATTAAGGAATGAGCTTCCTTAATCTACTCCTGGTAGAGCTAATTAGTAATATACCACTTAAGTGTACTAATAGTTTTCCACCACTTAATTGTGCAAATTTTTATCCTGGGTAATCAGTTAACCACTAACCCAGGGGAGAAAAAAGTTTCAAGCGTCTTAGTTTATTAATACCTGAATGGGTGATTATATAAGTAGTTGATCAATTAATAGTTTAATACTCAGAAAATATCATAATATCACAGGGAAAATTATGTTTATAAATTTTCTGAGGGAGATATGAAAACAAAAATACTGCAAGTGGGCGAATGATACCACTTTCAACTTTAAGTCTGCAGTCTTCTAGGTTCCACTTAGGCCTGTTCTGCCAGTTTCTTTAACCTCTTCTACTGCTACAAAGTAATTTGAATTGTCCAACTGAAGAAAGACTCCACACATAAGTCTCTGGGTGTTTATATCTTTACACCAAGAGTTCTCGATAAATAAGACACATGTCAGTCCCTTAGCCTTGAGGCTGAGCGACTGATCTACATCTCTAATACTTCTGCAAGAAGCCTACTGTGTAGGCGAAAAGTTTCGGAATAAAGATACCTAACTGTTGCACATGTGTCCTATCAACTTGTCGGTATTGTATACTATTATGATATTCACCAAGAGTTGTCACTCCCACCACCGAAGATCTGGTGTGTCTTGCCTCCACCAAGCTCTGACCTGACCACCTCCTCCATACTCTAACCGCAACATATTTTGTGAAAGAAGTCAATGACCTTCCTGTACTCAAAACGAATTAATGTGAGTGATCTTCTATTTTTGTTTACACACTCCGACACTACAGAAAGTCAGCAGGTCCTGATTCTTAATTGAAGGAGGCATTTATTACAATACACCTACACACATACTCTCAGTGGCCACTCAACTGGGTACACCCCTTCTAGTACTGGGTAGGGATTCTTTGCCCCCGAAACATCCCGAATTCTTCGTGGCATGGATTTAATAAAGTGCTGGAAACATTCCTCAACATTCCCTTCACATTCATGTTGCGAATCTCCCGTTCCACCACATCCCAAATGTGCTTCATTGGATTGAGATCTGGTGACTGTGTGGAGGCCATTGGAATACACTGATCTCATTGTCATGTTCGTGAAATCAGCTTGAGATGACATGTGTTTTATTGACATGGCACGTTATCCTGCTGGAAGTAGCCATTAAAGATAGGTAGACTGTGGCCAGATGTAGATCATTCCACGGTGGAAGTCACTTAGATCACATATGTTCATCATCCTGATGTTTGCTCTGAACAACAAACTTACCTCTTGACCATGTCTGCATGCTTTTACCAAGTGAGCTGCTTTCACCTGATTGCCTGATTAGATACCTGCATTAACGAGCAGGTGTACATGTGTACCTAATTTACTTGCCACCGTATGTATATATATATATATATATATATATATATATATATATATATATATATAATGGCAGAACTTGAAATATAATATTGGCAGGTGGTAACGACTAAGACATCTTGATGGGATAGTTATTGTAGAATACATCTACATATCGGTGATAAATCCATCACCATCATCAGGAATCATGTTCTGCTACATGACATAATAATTTACAACATAGTGCATAACAGAAAATACACACAAGAAAAATGAGAAAAATGTAAAACTAAGTAAACAGAACTGTAGGGAGATGATGTCACATGACCTGCATAAAGCTTTATGAATTAAACTTTTATGTGGTAAAAAATTTTGATGTTATGAGAGGGTGAGTAAAACATAAGGGAGCACACCCTGAGAGCGTGTGAATTAGATGAGGGACGGCACACCTGGCCCTGTTCCCACGAGGTGCTGGACCTAGTCCTGCTCCCCACCACTGCAGTAAACCTATTTTACGTCACTTCCTGCTACCCCCACCAACCCCACCTAGCACATGATTATTTTTATCCTGAATAAAGTGCTAAATGTAAAGGAATACATGAACTTTTGTAGGCAGTAATAGGTTGCGACATGCTTGTGTCACTTGTGATAGGTTGCGACATGCTTGTGTCACTTGTGATAGGTTGCGACATGCTTGTGTCACTTGTGATAGGTTGCGACATGCTTGTGCCACTTGTGATAGGTTGCGACATGCTTGTGCCACTTGTGATAAGTTACAACATGCTTGTGCCACTTGTGATAAGTTACAACATGCTTGTGCCACTTGTGATAAGTTACAACATGCTTGTGCCACTTGTGATAAGTTACAACATGCTTGTGCCACTTGTGATAAGTTACAACATGCTTGTGACACTTGTGATAAGTTACAACATGCTTGTGCCACTTGTGATAAGTTACAACATGCTTGTGACACTTGTGATAAGTTGCGACATGCCACTTGTGATAAGTTACAACATGCTTGTGACACTTGTGATAAGTTAAACATGCTTGCCACTTGTGATAAGTTGCAACATGCTTGTGCCACTTGTGATAGGTTGCGACATGCTTGTGCCACTTGTGATAGGTTGCGACATGCTTGTGCCACTTGTGATAGGTTGCGACATGCTTGTGCCACTTGTGATAAGTTACAACATGCTTGTGCCACTTTTGATAAGTTACAACATGCTTGTGCCACTTGTGATAAGTTACAACATGCTTGTGCCACTTGTGATAAGTTACAACATGCTTGTGCCACTTGTGATAAGTTGCGACATGCCACTTGTGATAAGTTACAACATGCTTGTGCCACTTGTGATAAGTTGCAACATGCTTGTGCCACTTGTGATAAGTTACAACATGCTTGTGCCACTTGTGATAAGTTACAACATGCTTGTGCCACTTGTGATAAGTTGCGACATGCTTGTGCCACTTGTGATAAGTTACAACATGCTTGTGCCACTTGTGATAAGTTACAACATGCTTGTGCCACTTGTGATAAGTTGCGACATGCTTGTGCCACTTGTGATAGGTTGCGACATGCTTGTGCCACTTGTGATAAGTTACAACATGCTTGTGCCACTTGCGACCCTTTTGTGAATTCTGTTTTTATAGTATGGCCGGAGACCAGACGTTTCTTTTGAGTCTGATCAACCAAGCTGTCGCTGCCCGTTTCCGGCATGTTAACACAGCCATGACATCCTGACTGAGCTGGCACTTTCGGCAGGAGCTGGTCCAGTTATTCTAATAAATTATATATTTATCCCGGCAATATTGCTTGTGACGAGGTGGTCAAGCAGCCCCTGGGAGATGCCACTCATGCAAGACAATTATTTTATTCTTGGTAAAATGCTAAACCAGTGTTATACACCGCATGGGAAAATGGCGGATAACCAGGTTTAATCCCAGGAAGAGGAGAGCGACTCCAAATTCTTGGGATGAACCCTTCAGTTAAAGCATAAGAAGATAAAGGTGGGGTTAATTATTAGCTAAATTTGATGAGGAAATTTTTTCTCAAAGAGAAGCTGGTAGCAATATTATTATAGATAATTGATACAGAGAACTGACAGGTTGACGCATTAGACACTTGTACAACACTTGGCTCTTTATTGTGGAAAAGTTTTCGCCAACCAGTGGTTTCCTTAGTCCAATACCGAGAAGAATGGTTGAAGATGAGAAGAAGTTTGAGGTAATCAATCCGTGTTGGACTAAGGGAGCCACCGGGGTCTAAATAATTAAGTCTGCTAGGGAAGATAAGTGAAATGTATAAGAACATAAGAAAGGGGAAGCACTGCTGCAGGTCTACTGGTCCATGCTAGGCAGGTTTAACCCACACACTCTTCAGTAACGTTACTCGGGACTTTGTTCCACTCATTCAAACCAACGCTTCCTTCCTATATCCTTTCTAGATCTAAATTTTTCAATCTTGAACCCATTACTGCGACTAGGTAATACTCCAAGTCGGCCCGAAACGTCGTCATACGTTTCAGTCTCCTACGTGCGGGTTACTTATGTATAGTCATGTCTTGGGTAGATATTTTAAGCATGTTATTAATATCCCCTTTATTTATTCATGTCTTCCACATGTATACTTCAGTCATGTTGCCCCTAATTCTACATCTTTCCAGAGAGTGTAGATTTAGTGGTCTCAGTCTATGTTAGCAGGAAAGATTTCTGATAGAGTATGGCCGGACATGGAACACTGGAGGAGCATGTGGAGCGAAGCTCCACATACAGAGGAAACACACAGGTGGCAGGTGTTCCCACAAGTATGCTGGTAAACACTTGCTACACATCAAACCTCTACTATAGATATGCTAAAGCTCTACATAAAGCAGACTCTACCATAAAGCCTGGCTTTATGTAGAGCTTTAGCATATCTATAATTATGCTTTGATCTGCACCAAGTGCGTTATTACTATACAAAAAACACAGACTTATTATTACATTCACAAGAGGAAGGAGAGTTAAACCCTTAGGAGTTACACGACGCCTGGGCGACTGGGAGGCAAACAAGTTCAATGTAAGGAAGGGAAGGTCAGGTCCAGTACCATGGATCAAGAGCGCCTCACCGGCATCAAGGAACCTCCTTTAAGGGGTAAAAACAGTCACACGGAAAGATCATTACTGTGATGAGGTGAGAATGACTCACGAAATCGTAATGACATTATTACATACAATTCACCAAAGGCAGAGTTGGAACTCATGGCAAGCCAGGCCATGAGTTCGAATCCTCCGTTCAGTGAGGTGTGGAATATATGATGGTGAAAGTCAGTCTCGGTAAACATACTAAGTCAACTATTGCCATATTCATGGGAATGCGCTAAACCCATAAAAAAGTCCTACAACCCTTTGGGAATGGGAGGTAATTAGGTTAGATCCGTCTCTAGTTCCTCAGAACAAGAACTCTTCACAGCCAATACTGAAAGTGCAGTTGTGGAGGTTATGGGAAATGAGCGGTTGTGCTGGTGGAGGTTAGGGTTGTGTGGTTCGGGGGTAGGGGTGGTGGAGTGGAGGTTATGATAGAAGTGGGGGTGGTAGGGGGGTGACAGTGGTAATTATTCACAGAGTCTGCTCATACATTTGAGGTTTTCTCATTAAAATTGTACCTGTGTTCGTGTGCAGCTTCGCATCGCTGTGCTTGATTGTTTGTTTGTTGCTACTCTCGTGTCTCTATATAATTACTCTTATGTTTGCGGAGATTGAGCTCCAGCTTTTGGGTATATTTTTTATTGTATTTGATTTAATCTATGTGAAAATTACTTTCGTTAAACCTAAATCTAATATTAAACATTATTTGTCCAAACTCAAAATTAACCTTCAATATTTGGCTGTACAGTACATTATATTTGTGTATTATTGTGTGAGTTAATTACTGGTTGCTAACATTACTGTGACTGGTTGCTAACATTACTGTGGTTGCTAACATTACTGTGGTTGCTAACATTACTGTGACTGGTTGCTAACATTACTGTGACTGGTTGGTGCGTCGCTCTTCCATGTGTGTCCTCGTTCCAATCCCTCCCCTCTCTACCCATGAACACATGAAGTATGTAACATGTGATATGGAATTTTTTATGGGATGGAGCAGTAAGCCAGCGAGCGGTATTGAATTTTTACAGGGTGGCCCTGTAAATCACCGAATGACATCGATCAAATGACCAAAAATGGGTCATCCTCTAACTCAAGACCAGCCTCATGGGAAACTGCCCTGTTTTTCCTGACAAACAAAATACTTCCACCCTCTTTTTCTTTTATGTTGAAAATGGTATAAAATACCGACGAGTGCAACATGTCAGTATTTTATACCGACATGTTGCATAGTTGGGTATCTTTATTGTTGAAAAGTTTCACCTATACATTAGGCTTCTTCAGTCAAATACAGAGGCAGGAGGTGTAGTAGTGAAATGAAGATGATGTAATCAGTCCATCAACCTTGGAGAAATAGTACCTGAGGTAGTCAGTCCCTCAGTATTTGCAAATACTCATTAGAATTTGCAGGGAAGAGGGGGTCAGCTGTAGTTCTTGATCCCGACTCTTAATTATCCACCGGAAGACATGAATTGGTACAGTCACCTGTTTTTAAGAGGCGCGTGAGTTTCCCTCTAATATCATGTTTATTTTTCCCCTATAATCTACCTTGTCCATAATTACTATCGCATTTGCTTTATCTGCTTTCGTAAGGTGAAGTCCAGGATCTTTCCTTAATTCATGATATAACTTATCAAATCTTTGAGGCCAATTGTGTTGCAGAAGTTTGAGCTTTGCTCAGACTTTTTCTAAACATCAGATGGGACTCCATGACTGTACCGCATACTCCGTAATGGCTCTAATGTTCACTGTGTACAGCATCCTGCAATATTTTTTTTTAAGATACTTGAAAGCTGTTGTGAAGTTTGCCAGCCTCTCATACGCTTCCGCCGTCACTGTTGATGTGATCCTCCCAAGATATACTCGACATGATGTTCAGTCCCAGGATCTCACCTTTTATTGAGTTTCGAAGGATTTCTCTCAAAGATGTATTCTCTTTCCGGTCTTTCTTCCTCTTTCCCGATTTGCATTATCTTGAACATGTATGGATTAAACTCGAACAGCCATATTTTTCAGTATTCTCGCAACTTAAACCCCCCTGAAACGTATTCCCGTCAGCAACTATTATTATCCTTTTCATTAGCTTTACATCAACTGCAAATAAAGACGCGTACGACTATATTCTATGGTAGATTATTTATGTAAATCAAGAACAGTATTGGTCCCGACACTAATCCTTTGGGTACCCTATCTGTTACCCTCGCCCATCCTGATGCTTCCTCTCGTACTCTGTTATTCTATTGAAGAATTAGTAAAAAAAATGGTTATAATGTACGTTGGAATTTAAAGTTGTGGACACCTGTCATCCAAAACCTGCACTGGGATTTTGTCCGGTAATCTCTTCTTAATTGATTTTTACAGCCATTATACTTTCATTGTACAGGCACAAAATTATTATTGAAAACGACGCGGATAAAAAATTCAAATTACCTTACTGAGGGACGATTCTATTTGATATTAAGTTATGTATGGACGAAAATCCCAGTATTGTATAACATTATTCAGCTAATTCTCGCTTCACCTGGGGCAGATGCTCTGATTTAAAAAAAAAATTTTGTTTCAGTCACGTCGTTGTTACTCGTATCAACGGCCGTCTCCCACCAAGGCACGGTCACCCGAAAAAGAAGAAACGTAAAGTTGTTGTCCTTTTTACATTTAGTAATTTGTACACGAGAAGGGGTTACTAGGCCCTTACTTTCAGCATTTTAGGCGCCTATTACGATACGCATGGCTTGCGGAGGAAGGATTCTTCTCCACTTCCCCATGAAGATAATTTACTTATTAGTGGCTATATACATTTCTCTAGGCTTATGTAACCTACCATAATTCAACCCTACCTAAGTTAACCCAAAGTAACTTAACCCAACATAACCTAACCTAATGAAAATAACATTTGTAAATTTGCAGGAAGAGTTGAGAATTTGACGTTTGGGAACCACGTGAGGAAATTATAGCAGGAAAATGAAGATAATTTACATTATTACCTTCTAAAATCTCTCTCAATCTTGCACAGGTGGAGCTGTTGTATGGAGACGACAGACTACTAGACATCTGGACCTTGATGGAGGTAGCCTACATCTACATGTGGAAGAGGGTGAGTACACCACCCTCATACTACATATAACTACATGACACAGTGAACATAGCTACATGACACATAGTGCACATAACTACATGACACTGATAGTGCACATAACTACATGACGCTGATAGTTCAGATAACTACATGACGCTTATAGTTCAGATAACTATATGACGCTGATAGTTCAGATAACTATATGACGCTGATAGTTCAGATAACTACAGGACGTTGATAGTAGATAACATGACGCTGATAGTTCAGATAACTACATAACTCTGATAGTGCACATAATTACATGACGCTGATAGTAGATAACATGACGCTGATAGTTCAGATAACTACATAACGCTGATAGTGCACATAACTACATGACGCTGATAGTAGATAACATGACGCTGATAGATCAAATAACTACATGACGCTGATAGTAGATAACATGATGCTGATAGTGCACATAACTACATGACGCTGATAGTGCATGTAACTACATGACGCTGATAGTGCATGTAACTACATGACGCTGATAGTGCATGTAACTACATGACGCTGATAGTAGATAACATGACGCTGATTGTTCAGATAACTACATGACGCTGATAGTAGATAACATGACGCTGATTGTTCAGATAACTACATGACGCTGATAGTAGATAACATGACGCTGATAGTGTACATAACTACATGACGCTGATAGTGCACATAACTACATGACACTGATAGTACATGTAACTAAATGACACTGATAGTGCACATAACTACATGACGCTGATAGTAGATAACATGACGCTGATAGTGTACATAACTACATGACGCTGATAGTGTACATAACTACATGACGCTGATAGTGTACATAACTACATGACGCTGATAGTAGATAACATGGCGCTGATAGTAGATAATATGGCGCTGATAGTGTACATAACTACATGACGCTGATAGTGCACATAACTACTTGACGCTGATAGTAGATAACATGACGCTGATAGTTCAGATAACTACATGACGCTGATAGTGTACATAACTACATGACGCTGATAGTAGATAACATGACGCTGATAGTGTACATAACTACATGACGCTGATAGTAGATAACATGACGCTGATAGTAGATAACATGACGCTGATAGTTCAGATAACTACATGACGCTGATAGTGCACATAACTACATGACGCTGATAGTGTACATAACTACATGACGCTGATAGTGTACATAACTACATGACGCTGATAGTGTACATAACTACATGACGCTGATAGTAGATAACATGACGCTGATAGTGCACATAACTACATGACGCTGATAGTAGATAACATGGCGCTGATAGTACAGATAACAACATGACGCTGATAGTTGAGATAACTCACTAATAGAACATGAAGATAATGTTTGTCTCCGTCGTAACTTGGCCAAGGCAGAGGCAGACGTGTAACGCAGGCGATACACCACCTAATTTAGATGTGTGGACCCGATTATTATGATATAAATATCCTTCAAGGGGAGGGGGCGCCTTGATGCCGGTGAAAGGGCTCTTGATCCAAGGAATTCGAGCCATCCTCTTTAAGTACAAACCTGATTACTGCCCACTCCCCATGCGATGTATGGCCCCAACGGTTTTACTGCTTCCCCACGAATCTAATAATAATAATAATAATGATAGTAATAATAATAATTGATAATAATGATAATTATAATAACGATAATAATAAATAATAATAATAATAATAATAATAATAATAACTTATAATAATAGTAATAACAAAAAGAATAATAATACTAATATAAACATTAACATGAATTATATATTTCCAATGAATAAAGAATAAAGAATTATGAACATCATAAAAACATAAAACAAATTGCTAAAATGTAAAATTAAATTATAGCGCGGAAAAGACATTCACGTAGGGCAAGTTTTATAGACAGCTTAATCGTCTGTAAAAGCTTTTTTCATTTGTGGAAAGCTTTGGTGTTCCGTAGCTCAGTTGGTAGCGCACTCAGCTCACACACTGAGGTCCGTGGTTCGATCCTTGGTGCGGGTGAATATATTGGGGCGTGTTTCCTTAAGACACCTGCTGTCCGTGTTCACCTAGCAGCAAGTAGGTACGTGGGTGTTAGTCGACTGGTGTGGGTTGCATCCTGGGGACAAAATTGTGAAGATGGACTGCCTTAGTAGTGCCAGCTGCTGGCTGGGGGACGATGCAAGACAAGGAACCCACAAGTAGATGACACACACATGAAACAATGTAAACCTTTATTATCACAATGTTTCGCTCAAGAACTTCATCAAGTTATATAACCTGATTACCCTTCAGTGAAACGTACTTATAATAAGAGTAAACGCTGTTTCATGTACGCACCTATATGTACTGTGGTTGCAGGGGGTCAAGTCTTAGCTCCTGGCCCTGCCTCTCCCTGGATTTCCTCTTTCCTTTTAGCATGAGCGCTATCATATCTATTCTTAAAAGTATGTATAGTTGTTGTGTGTGCCTCCAACCCCTCGTGTGTAGGTCCTTCATCTTCCTGGCTGGGGAAGGGAAGAGGCAACTTTTATCTAGTTACAGGGAGAAGTAGTTTTATTGTCACATTTAAATCAGTAGTGGGGGTCGGGGAGCTGCCAGGGAGAGATATCGGAAATGTAATTTTCAAGATAATTTACGTTGGCGAGGCCTGGCAAAGCGAATCTTAAGTAACATAGTCATTATTATGCCTTCATAAGGAATTGGAACTACGCCTCCCTCTTCTCGGATCAAACCTGATTGCTTCCCAATCCTCAGGCACTGTACGAACCCCTTGAATGTAATAATACGCAGAGTCCTGCTGAATTCACCAACACTCACATACACTTGTCCTGAAACTCACTGGTATATCCTTTATGTCGCAACCGGGGGGGCTCGGATTCGATTTCCGGGCGAGACAAGAAGTATAGTCAAATCTTAAAGCTGTTGTCCACGGTATATTCACCAATAGGTAGTAGGTTGGTAGACAGCAACCGCCCAGGGAGGTACTACCGTCCTGCCAAGTGAGTGTAAAACGAAAGACTGTAATTGTTTTACATGATGGTAGGATTGCTGGTGTCTTTTTTCTGTCTCATAAACATGCAAGATTTCAGGTACGTCTTGTTACTTCTACTTACACTTAGGTCACACTACACATTCATGTACAAGCATATATATACACACCCCTCTGGGTTTTCTATTTTCTTACTAGTTCTTGTTCTTATTTCCTCTTATCTCCATGGGGAAGTTGAACAGAATTCTTCCTCCGTAAGCCATGCGTGTCGTAAGAGTCGACTAAAATGCCGGGAGCAAGGGGCTAGAACCCCTTCTCCTGTATACATTACTAAAGTTAAAAAGAGAAACTTTTGTTTTTCTCTTTGGGCCACCCCGCCTTGATGGGAGACGGCCGATTTGTTAAAAGAAGAAGAATAAATATGTACCTGGGAAGATAGTCGGTAGTTGTGGGTTACAACACAGAGGACATTAAGAGGCACCTAAGTTCCCCCGTATTCTAATAACTTGTTAATTTTTCCATTATAATCCACCTTGACAATTGTGTTGTAGAGGTTATACCACGAACTAAAGAAAGATTCTAGACTTCACCTTACTAAACAGACAAAGCAAATGCGATAGTAATTATGGACAAGGTAGATTATAGTGGAAAAATGAACATGTTATTAGAAGACTGGGGAACTTACGTGCCTCTTAATGCAAGTACATCATAATACTGGACTTCGTTGGGTTATCCTGCGATAAATAAACCTAAGAATGCTTTGCTGGGTTATCCTGGTTTAAATAAGCTTGAACATGTCTTGGTTCAGTGCTCGTTCACTGTGAAGTTATAAACCGATTTATATCTCGTCGGTAAAAACAGACATTAGCGGCTTAGAATTATTATTATTATAATATTCATGGGGAAGCGCTAAACCCGTAGGGGTAATGGGAGGTGATGAAGTTTTATTCAAGAAAGAGGACGGTGACTCCAATTATGGGACGAAGAGCCCTTTACGGGCATGAAGGCATATTGGCCTTGAAGGAATGAGTGACTCAGAGCGGTGATAGTGGCAACAATACAACAGATACGGGAAGGCGAGAGTGCTCTTAAACTTTACCCTGCAATAAAGAAAGACAGGAATTGTTGTTAGTCTTTGTCCTAGAGACCGTAACCTTCCCTGGTGCTTACCAACCCATTTGTTGTCCTATTCTTGGCTGTGGCTGGAGAGAGTGGAGACAAACCCCCATCTTCCTCATCCCCTCCTGATGAAGTCAACATAGGAAGAGACGCAAAACCACCACCGGGGGGGAATTGAATGATAGCTTTAGGCCTTTCGTGTTACAATAAACACATCAGGAGCTTGCAATGTTGCAGAAAAGAGGAGGAGGTCCAAGCAAATACGATCACAGGGAACGCCTTTGCATTCCCTGTGATCGTATCTGCTTGGACTTCCTCCTCTTTTCTGCAACATTGCAAGCTCCTGATGATGTGTTGATTGCAACACGAAAGGTCTAGAGCTATCATTCAACTCCCCCCGTGGCTGTTTTGCATCTTGTATCGCTTGTTCGCGATATCTGCATAATAGGAAAAGATGTTACCTCGAAGGACTAAGCATTTCCACACCCAAATATTTTACTTTTTTTTATGGAGTATTGTCTAGTCTGCGTTGTATGGTCTTGTTACTCCAGTAAAGTATGACACACTGCGATTTACCTGGAGACCTAGAGAGCGTTTCGGGGGTTAACGCCCCCGCGGCGGTCTGAGACCAGGCCTCGTGGTGGATCAGGGTCTGATCAATCAGGCTGTTACTGCTGGCCGCACGCAAACTGACGTACGAACCACAGCCCGGCTGGTCAGGCACTGACTTTAGGTGCCTGTCCAGTGCCGCCTTGAAGACAGCCAGGGGTCCGTTGTATGCAGGAAGGCAGTTGATTTGCAAGAATTTATTAAAAAACTTGCAGCAATAAATAACAAAGCCACACACCTGTTCCCTTACTATTGTTGTTCTTCAGTCTGGGCGTGGAGTGCTAAATATTCTAGTATGTGCCTTTCTCATATACTTCTTCCAACATCCTCCTCCCTCCTTACACTCACTCCACTGTCCTTTCACAGCCTTTCCCTCACTCCACCATCCTCTCACAGCCTCTCCCTCACTCTACCATCCTCTCACAGCCTCTCCCTCACTCCACCATCCTCTCACAGCCTCTCCCTCACTCCACTGTCCTCTCACAGCCTCTCACTCACTCCACCGTCCTCTCACAGCCTCTCCCTCACTCCACCATCCTCTCACAGCGTCTACCTCACTCCACCGTCCTCTCACAGCCTCTCACTCACTCCACCGTCCTCTCACAGCCTCTCCCTCACTCCACCATCCTCTCACAGCCTCTCCCTCACTCCACCATCCTCTCACAGCCTCTCACTCCACCGTCCTCTCACAGCCTCTCCCTCACTCCACCATCCTCTCACAGCCTCTCCCTCACTCCACCGTCCTCTCACAGCCTCTCACTCACTCCACCGTCCTCTCACAGCGTCTACCTCACTCCACCGCCCCCTCAGTCTCTCCCTCACTCCACCGTCCCCTCACAACCTCTCCCTCACTCCACCGTCCCCTCAGTCTCTCCCTCACTCCACCGTCCCCTCAAGTCTCTCCCTCACTCCACCGTCCCCTCACAACCTCTCCCTCACTCCACCGTCCCCTCACAACCTCTCCCTCACTCCACCGTCCCCTCACAACCTCTCCCTCGCCGGAATCAGTTTCATTCGAGTCGAGACAGTCGAGACGTAGAAGCAAGTTTGCTTATATCTGTTTGTATCTGTTCACGTAGCAGTACACAGATACCTGGGAATTATTCCAGTGTTGTAGACCGCATCCTGTAAAAGAGGGGCAAAGGACCTCAGTGGAAATAAGCCACACTGCTTAGCTTCCTTGGGTTATCCTAGGTTAATATTTCTCTGGGGTTAATGATCCGAAGAAAATCTTTTCCTACTACCCTAACCTCTTACAGTATCTACCTCACTGCATCACTCCCCTAGTCTCTCCCAAACTCCCCTAGACTCTCCCTTACTGCCCCAGCCTCTTCCTCACTCTGCCACCCTCCCTCAGCCTCTCACTCAATCACCCTACTCTAGGTGAGGTTTATGAGGTGTGTGTGTGTGGAGGGGGTGTTGGAGGTGGAGCTGGAGCTTTGTGTATGCTCATCCACAGCATCACCCAGACTCCAGGTTGAAAAGTTCCAGTCACACACAACTTTCAGGGAAACAATTCAGAACAAAATTCAATATGAATAATTTAGCTTACAACGAAAAAAAACCTGGTTTGATTCAAGTGCAGGCAGAAATATGTGAATAAGTCTCCTTACACCTGTGCCACTATTCAACTAGCAATAAATAGGTACCTAAAGTCAATCGACTGTTTGTAGGTTGCATCTTACTTGGCTTTTGTTATTATCCTTTACTAACGCCCCGAGATACAGCATCATTTTTTTTCTACATCTTCGCCGTCTTCTTCGTAATGGAGTGAGATAGACTGGAAGTGAGGAGAGACATTGGGAGTGAGAGAGATACTGGGAGTTAAGAAAGACTTGGAAGACACTGGGAGTGAAGAAAGACTTGGGAGAGGCACTCCCAAGACTTTCCTCACTCCCAGTGTTTCTCACAAGTCTTTCCTCACTCCCAGTCTCTCTCCCACGTCTTTCCTCACACCCAGTGTCTCTACGAAGGCTTTCCTCACTACCAGTCTCTCTCCCACGTCTTTCCTCACTCCCAGTGTCTCTCCCAAGTCTTTCCTCACCCCCAAGTGTCTCTCCCAAGTCTTCACTCCCAGTGTCTCTCCCCAAGTCGTGACTCCCAGTGTGTGTGCCAAGTATTACTCCCCATGTCATGCCCTAGCATCAGGCTGGCCAGGGCTTCACATCCACAGAGTTCCTCAAGTAGCGGGGATCCCCGTGTCATGCCCTAACATCAGGCCGGCCAGGACTTCACACCCCGCCAGTTCCTCAAGTAGCGGGGATCCCCGTGTCATGCCCTAACATCAGGCTGGCCAGGGCTTCACACCCCGCCAGTTCCTAAAGTAGCGGGGATCCCCGTGTCATGCCCTAGCATCAGGCTGGCCAGGGCTTCACACCCCGCCAGTTCCTCAAGTAGCGGGGATCTGCGTGTCATGCCCTAGCATCAGGCTGGCCAGGGCTTCACACCCCGCCAGCTCCTCAAGTAGCGGGGATCTCCGTGTCATGCCCTAGCATCAGGCTGGCCAGGGCTTCACACCCCGCCAGTCCTCAAGTAGCGGGATCTCCGTGTCATGTCCTAGCATCAGGCTGGCCAGGCTTCACACCCGCCAGTTCCTCAAGTAGCGGGGATCTCCGTGTCATGCCCTAGCATCAGGCTGGCCAGGCTTCACACCCCGCCAGTTCTCAAGTAGCGGGATCTCCGTGTCATGCCCTAGCATCAGGCTGGCCAGGGCTTCACACCCGCCAGTTCCTCAAGTAGCGGGATCCCGTGTCATGCCTAGCATCAGGCTGGCCAGGGCTTCACACCCCGCCAGTTCCTCAAGTAGCGGGATCCCCGTGTCATGTCCTAGCATCAGGCTGGCAGGGCTTCACACCCGCCAGTTCCTCAAGTAGCGGGGATCTCCGTGTCATGCCTACATCAGGCTGGCAGGGCTTCACACCCGCCAGTTCCTCAAGTAGCGGGATCTCCGTGTCATGCCCTAGCATCAGGCTGGCCAGGGCTTCACACCCGCCAGTTCCTCAAGTAGCGGATCCCGTGTCATGCCCTAGCATCAGGCTGGCCAGGGCTTCCACCCGCCAGTTCCTCAAGTAGCGGGATCCCCGTGTCATGCCTAGCATCAGGCTGGCCAGGGCTTCACACCCCGCCAGTTCCTCAAGTAGCGGGATCCCCGTGTCATGTCCTAGCATCAGGCTGGTCAGGGCTTCACACCCCGCCAGTTCCTCAAGTAGCGGGGATCCCGTGTCATGCCCTAGCATCAGGCTGGTCAGGGCTTCACACCCCGCCAGTTCCTCAAGTAGCGGGGATCCCCGTGTCATGCCCTAGCATCAGGCTGGTCAGGGCTTCACACCCGCCAGTTCCTCAAGTAGCGGGGATCCCGTGTCATGCCTAGCATCAGGCTGGCCAGGGCTTCACACCCGCCAGTTCCTCAAGTAGCGGGGATCCCGTGTCATGCCCTAGCATCAGGTTGGCCATTGCTTCACACCCCGCCAGGTCCTCAAGTAGCGGGGATCTCCGTGTCATGTCCTAGCATCAGGCTGGTCAGGGCTTCACACCCCGCCAGTTCCTCAAGTAGCGGGATCCCCGTGTCATGCCCTAGCATCAGGCTGGCCAGGGCTTCACACCCCGCCAGTTCCTCAAGTAGCGGGGATCCCCGTGTCATGTCCTAGCATCAGGCTGGCCAGGGCTTCACACCCCGCCAGTTCCTCAAGTAGCGGGAATCCCCGTGTCATATCCTAGCATCAGTCTGGCCAGGGCTTCACACCCGCCAGTTCCTCAAGTAGCGGGGATCCCCGTGTCATGCACTAGCATCAGGCTGGCCAGGGCTTCACACCCCGCCAGTTCCTCAAGTAGCGGGGATCCCCGTGTCATGTCCTAGCATCAGGCTGGCCAGGGCTTCACACCCTGCCAGTTCCTCAAGTAGCGGGGATCTCCGTGTCATGTCCTAGCATCAGGCTGGCCAGGGCTTCACACCCCGCCAGTTCCTCAAGTAGCGGGGATCTCCGTGTCATGCCCTAGCATCAGGCTGGTCAGGGCTTCACACCCCGCCAGTTCCTCAAGTAGCGGGGATCTCCGTGTCATGTCCTAGCATCAGGCTGGCCAGGGCTTCACACCCCGCCAGTTCCTCAAGTAGCGGGGATCCCCGTGTCATGTCCTAGCATCAGGCTGGCCAGGGATTCACACCCCGCCAGTTCCTCAAGTAGCGGGGATCCCCGTGTCATGCCCTAGCATCAGGCTTGCCAGGGCTTCACACCCCGCCAGTTCCTCAAGTAGCGGGAATCCCCGTGTCATGTCCTAGCATCAGGCTGGCCAGGGCTTCACACCCCGCCAGTTTCTCAAGTAGCGGGGATCCCCGTGTCATGCCCTAGCATCAGGCTGGCCAGGGCTTCACACCCCGCCAGTTCCTCAAGTAGCTGGGATCTCAGTGTCATGTCCTAGCATCAGTCTGGCCAGGGCTTCACACCCCGCCAGTTCCTCAAATAGCGGGATCCCCGTGTCATGCCCTAGCATCAGGCTGGCCAGGGCTTCACACCCCGCCAGTTCCTCAAGTAGCGGGGATCCCCGTGTCATGCCCTAGCATCAGGCTTGCCAGGGCTTCACACCCCGCCAGTTCCTCAAGTAGCGGGGATCCCCGTGTCATGTCCTAGCATCAGGCTGGCCAGGGCTTCACACCCCGCCAGTTCCTCAAGTAGCGGGGATCCCCGTGTCATGCCCTAGCATCAGGCTTCCCAGGGCTTCACACCCCGCCAGATCCTCAAGTAGCGGGATCTCCGTGTCATGTCCTAGCATCAGGCTGGCCAGAGCTTCACACCCCGCCAGTTCCTCAAGTAGCGGGGATCTCCGTGTCATGTCCTAGCATCAGGCTGGCCAGGGCTTCACACCCCGCCAGTTCCTCAAGTAGCGGGGATCTCCGTGTCATGTCCTAGCATCAGGCTGGCCAGGGCTTCACACCCGCCAGTTCCTCAAGTAGCGGGGATCTCCGTGTCATGTCCTAGCATCAGGCTGGCCAGGGCTTCACACCCCGCCAGTTCCTCAAGTAGCGGGGATCTCCGTGTCATGTCCTAGCATCAGGCTGGCCAGAGCTTCACACCCCGCCAGTTCCTCAAGTAGCGGGGATCTCCGTGTCATGTCCTAGCATCAGGCTGGCCAGGGCTTCACATCCTGCCAGTTCCTCAAGTAGCGGGGATCTCAGTGTCATGTCCTAGCATCAGGCTGGCCAGGGCTTCACACCCCGCCAGTTCCTCAAGTAGCGGGGATCTCCGCTGCTCTTTTGATGCTCATTAAAAGTTTCTCATCTTAAAGTTTTATTAGAAACTTCCGGCAACATTACTGCTGGTCTGGTGAAGGATACTCCTCGTTGTTGTTGTTCTTGCTCGTTACCCTTGTTGCTCTTGTTACTCTTGTTGCTGCTCTTGTTGTTGCTCTTGTTACACTGCTCTTGTTGTTGCTCTTGTTACTCTTGTTGCTGCTCTTGTTGTTGCTCTTGTTACTCTTGTTGTTGCTCTTGTTACTCTTGATGTTGCTCTTGTTACTGCTCTTGTTGTTGCTCTTGTTACTGCTCTTGTTGTTGCTCTTGTTACTGCTCTTGTTGTTGCTCTTGTTGTTGCTCTTGTTGCTGCTCTTGTTGTTACTCTTGTTACTGCTCTTGTTGTTGCTCTTGTTACTCTTGTTGTTGCTCTTATTACTCGTGTTGTTGCTCTTGTTACTCTTGTTGTTGCTCTTGTTACTCTTGTTGTTGCTCTTGTTGATTTTACTGTTTTCTTGTTGTTGCTTCTGTTATTTTCTTTACTGTTCTTGTTCTTTCTGTCATTGTTGTTGGTGCAGATTCTGCTGCACCAGAGAGACGATCCACAACTAACACAGAAGAGAGACAACCCATAACTAACCCATAAGAGACAACCCATAACTAATCCATAAGAGACAACCCATAACTAACCCATAAGAGACAACCCATAACTAACCCATAAGAGATAATCCATAACTAATCCACAACCCAAAATAAATCACAATCCACAACCCACAATAAGGTAACCCACAGCTAACCAATAAGTGAAAATCTACAACTAATGCACAATACTGAGAACCCACAACTAACCCATAAGAGACGAACCCACACTAAGGCAACCTACAACTAACCCATAAGAGACAGAACCCACAATAAGGCAACTTACAACTAACCCATAAGAGACAGATCTCACAATAAGACAATCCACAAGAGACACAATCCACAACTAACCCACATGAGACACAATCCACAATTAACCCACAAGAGACACAACCCACAAGAGAGACAACCGACATCTAACCCACAAGAGACACAATCCACAACTAGCCCACAAGAGATACAATCCACAACTAACCCACAAGAGACACAACCCACACTACTAGCCCACAAGAGACACAACCCACAACTAGCCCACAAGAGAGACAACCCACATCTAACCCACAAGAGACAACATACAAGTAACCCATAAGAGACACAATCCACAACTAACCCACAAGAGAGACAGCCCACAACTAACCCACAAGAGACACAACCCACAAGTAACCTACAAGAGACAGATTAAACTAGATGACGTATTGATCCAATATACTTACGGGGAAGCGTTAAGGGGTTAACACCTCCCCAAGCATATAATAAAACAGAATACATTTCAGCACACAAAATGTTAAACCCAATAGGTCAATGAGAAGAATGGTGGAGGCTCGATCCTTGGTCCGCTAATCGCTGCCCGGTCTCTCATCAGTCAGGCTGTTGGTAAAGCAAAGCTAGTGTTTATGCAGATGCAGCAACGGTATATGATGCAGAGATTGCGTGTGGGTGCAGCGGGTAGGAGGGAAATCAATGCAGTAGTCGCCTAACTCACTGTAATCAAGAGTATCACCACACTGTGTCATTATCAACCTCTGACTGATGCTCTCTTTCTTAAACTGCAATACTGTTGCCAGTATCACAGTGTTGCTGCACGTGTCACAGTGTTGCTGCCAGTATCACCACACTGTGTCATTATCAACCTCTGACTGATGCTCTCTTTCTTAAACTGCAATACTGTTGCCAGTATCACAGTGTTGCTGCACGTGTTACAGTGTTGCTGCCAGTGTCACAGTGTTGCTGCCAGTATCACCACACTGTGTCATTATCAACCTCTGACTGATGCTCTCTTTCTTAAACTGCAATACTGTTGCCAGTATCACAGTGTTGCTAGAAGTGTCACAGTGTTGCTGCACGTGTCACAGTGTTGCTGCACGTGTCACAGTGTTGCTGCACGTGTCACAGTGTTGCTGCCAGTATCACAGTGTTGCTGGACGTGTCACAGTGTTGCTGCAAGTTTCATAGTGTTGCTGCAAGTGTCAGTTTGCTGACGTGTCACAGTGTTGCTGCCAGTATCACAGTGTTGCTGGACGTGTCACAGTGTTGCTGCAAGTTTCATAGTGTTGCTGCACGTGTCACAGTGTTGCTGCACGTGTCACAGTGTTGCTGCCAGTATCACAGTGTTGCTGGACGTGTCACAGTGTTGCTGGACGTGTCACAGTGTTGCTGCAAGTTTCATAGTGTTGCTGCAAGTGTCACAGTGTTGCTGAAAGTGTGACGGTGCTCTGATGAATAGAACACAAGTAGCAAAAACAATCAGAATCAAGCCTTCGTAAAGTAAAAAGTTCAGTACTGGAAGGAATAAGTAGAAGTGATGGTAAACACAGGGAGAGACGGAAATGTAATTAAGAGCAAACTGAGTTAGCACCTCTTCCAAGGTTCTCTCTTACTACCTTTTCCAAGGATCTCTCTTTGTATCTCTTCCAGGGTTCTCTTCTACTATCTCTTCAAAGGTTCATTCTTAGTATCTGTTCAAAAGATCTACCGCAGTACCTCTTCAAAAGTTCTCTCGTAGTACCTCTTCAAAAGTTCTCTCGTAGTACCTCTTCAAAAGTTCTCTCGTAGTACCTCTTCAAAAGTTCTCTCGTAGTACCTCTTCAAAAGTTCTCTCGTAGTACCTCTTCAAAAGTTCTCTCGTAGTACCTCTTCAAAAGTTCTCTCGTAGTACCTCTTCAAAAGTTCTCTCGTAGTACCTCTTCAAAAGTTCTCTCGTAGTACCTCTTCAAAAGTTCTCTCGTAGTACCTCTTCAAAAGTTCACTTCCTTTAAGATGTAGATTATTTCTGCTATTCATTATCCTACTATTCATTATCAAACTATTCATTATCAAACCCTTCACAGGCGGTACCTGGATGGCACTGAAGGGTTCTTGATCCCAAGAACTACCATTCCTTCCCTTGTTTCTCATTGTAGTGTATGACCGCTATAAGTTTAGCGTCCCCTCCCCAAAATGAAATATTTATTGATTCAAAGTGTAGTCACTGAGGTATCAAGCCGATATGATAAGCTCAATCCTGGCCGAAACTTCTTCTTTATAACCACTATGGAGGGAGTTAACGTTACCTTCATTAATAAATGTCTTGTTTAAGCTCTGACAAGTTGTATATGAATGATACACAATACCGACAAGGTGAAGAATTCCCTCGTCTTCAAGACTACGTTGCTCTTCAACTCCAACACAGGAACTGATTACCTCATCTTTTGTATATAGTTCTGCGATCTTCACATTACGTCCTTGTATTGATAAAGCCACTGGTGTGTGAAACGTCTACAAATAAAGATACCCAGATGTTGCACATGTGTCTAATTCTTCATCAAACTCTTGTCACGTTTAACAACACACTGTTACAGTTAGACATCATCAACAACAAGAATAACAGTAGTTTTTATTAATACATTCTTCACTGAAAATCAGTTACCTCGGGTTTCATTCGTGAGATGACCCGCTTAATACTTTTCCTCCTCTTGCTACCTTCATTTACTTACGAAGTATCATACGTAAACATCTTAATGCTTCCTGCAAATGTATAAATACTATTTTTTAAACCATACCACGGGTGGGGTTAGAACCCGCGATCAGTGTCAAAACTCCAGACCGTCGCGTTAGCCACTGGAGGTACCCGTGGTATGGTTTGTTTACGATTTCGTGAGTCATGTTGATTATTTTTTAAGTAATAATAATAATAAATGTTTGTTTTTAGAAGTACATGATACAACTTATGTAGACGTAGCTAACATCAATGACATATTACTATATAGAAAGCCCCTGGTTATGCAGAGCATTACGGCAGTTAGGTTAATTTTTCCCCAGGATGCGACCCACACCAGTCGGCTACTACCCAAGTACTTATTTGCTGCTAGGTGAATAGGGACAGCAGGGGTCTTAAGGAACTGTACCGGGGATTGAACCACAGACTCTCAGTGTGTGAGCTGAGTGCGCTACCAACCGAGCTACGGGACATAGATTAAACTAAGTTAGGTTACACAAATAATAAAAAACATATATATAACGACAAACAAGCACATTAAAAGTCACAATATTTCTTGCAACAAGGTTTCCTAAAATAAATAGAAAACGTTCAGGTCTCTACGTTGTAACTCGCGGTGCGAGAAAGCATTACTTAATGACCCAGTAAGAGGATTTTAAAAACTGTGTAATTGCTTAAATAGTTGTGTCCTTGACTCAAGGTCACACACAGACTGTGTCCGTGGTAGAACACTTGGCTCCCTTGACCGCTGGTGTGCGGCCAACTATGGTACCGAGATTGACCTATCATTCATGGTACAAGTCAACACATACACCAAGGTTCTGTTCAGTGTTACACAAGATACAAGTCAGCACATACACCATGACTATGTTTAGTGTTACACAAGATACAAGTCAGCACATACACCATGACTATGTTTAGTGTTACACAAGATACAAGTCAACACATACACCATGACTATGTTTAGTGTTACACAAGATACAAGTCAGCACATACACCATGACTATGTTTAGTGTTACACAAGATACAAGTCAGCACATACACCATGACTATGTTTAGTGTTACACAAGATACAAGTCAGCACATACACCATGACTATGTTTACTGTTACACAAGATACAAGTCAACACATACACCATGACTATGTTTAGTGTTACACAAGATACAAGTCAACACATACACCATGACTATGTTTAGTATTACACAAGATACAAGTCAGCACATACACCATGACTATGTTTACTGTTACACAAGATACAAGTCAACACATACACCATGACTATGTTTACTGTTACACAAGATACAAGTCAACACATACACCATGACTATGTTTACTGTTACACAAGATACAAGTCAACACATACACCATGACTATGTTTAGTATTACACAAGATACAAGTCAACACATACACCATGACTATGTTTAGTGTTACACAAGATACAAGTCAACACATACACCATGACTATGTTTAGTGTTACACAAGATACAAGTCAACACATACACCATGACTATGTTTAGTATTACACAAGATACAAGTCAGCACATACACCATGACTATGTTTACTGTTACACAAGATACAAGTCAACACATACACCATGACTATGTTTACTGTTACACAAGATACAAGTCAACACATACACCATGACTATGTTTACTGTTACACAAGATACAAGTCAGCACATACACCATGACTATGTTTACTGTTACACAAGATACAAGTCAACACATACACCATGACTATGTTTACTGTTACACAAGATACAAGTCAACACATACACCATGACTATGTTTAGTGTTACACAAGATACAAGTCAACACATACACCATGACTATGTTTAGTGTTACACAAGATACAAGTCAGCACATACACCATGACTATGTTTACTGTTACACAAGATACAAGTCAACACATACACCATGACTATGTTTAGTATTACACAAGATACAAGTCAGCACATACACCATGACTATGTTTAGTGTTACACAAGATACAAGTCAACACATACACCATGACTATGTTTAGTGTTACACAAGATACAAGTCAGCACATACACCATGACTATGTTTAGTATTACACAAGATACAAGTCAACACATACACCATGACTATGTTTAGTGTTACACAAGATACAAGTCAACACATACACCATGACTATGTTTAGTGTTACACAAGATACAAGTCCCCCCCCCCCCCCCCCCCCCCCCCCCCCCCCAGTGTTACACAAGATACAAGTCAAACATACACCATGACTATGTTTAGTGTTACACAAGATACAAGTCAGCAATACACCATGACTATGTTTAGTATTACACAAGATACAAGTCAACACATACACCATGACTATGTTTAGTATTACACAAGATACAAGTCAGCACATACACCATGACTATGTTTAGTATTACACAAGATACAAGTCAACACATACACCATGACTATGTTTACTGTTACACAAGATACAAGTCAACACATACACCATGACTATGTTTAGTGTTACATAACGTAAGTTAACACATATAACACGACTATATTTAGCACTACACAATGTCCAGGTCAACACATACACCATTTAGTGTTAGACAAGGTACAAGTGAACACATACACCATCTTGGTAAACACCAACAAAGAACTAACAGTGTGGGGGGGACTTTGAGTGGTCACGGGTCATTGAGCCTCCACCTCATTGATTTATTCTATTCAGACCAAAGACTTGGTTCACTTGATTCAAAAAAGGCCATGAAAGGGCACCTGAAAAATCCAATTTGTGTATTTCTTTTACAATGGATATTTTCAAATAATGACATTCTGGTAAAACCTCAGTATTTCTGTGAGTTGCTTCATGGGAGGGCATGATGTTGGTGAAGGGCTGTTGATGAAAAAAAATTAGAGCTACCTTCTCCTTCCTTGGATCAAATCTCATTGCTGCCCATTCTCTAGGTGCTTTATGACTCTTAAGGGTTTAATGATTACCAGTAAATATACTAAAATAGCAGTATACTTCCTTAACGTAGTGAAACTGATCTATTAACTTCTGCACAGTGCCTCTACCCATCAACACACACACACTCACACACACACAAACTCACACCACACACACACACATGACATAACGGAAGGGATAGACTCAGAAGTGTCCCTGTTTGCAGATGATGTGAAGTTAATGAGAAGAATTAAATCAGTCGAAGATCAGGTAGGACTACAAAGACACCTGGACAGGCTACAAGCCTGGTCCAGTAACTGGCTCCTTGAATTTAACCCTGCCAAATGTAAAGTCATGAAGATCGGGGAAGGGCAAAGAAGACCGCAGACAGAATATAGTCTAGGTGGCCAAAGACTGCAAACCTCACTCAAGGAAAAAGATCTTCGGGTGAGTATAATACCGAGCACATCTGAGGCACACATCAATCAGATAACTGCTGCAGCATACGGGCGGCTGGCAAACCTAAGAATAGCGTTCCAATACCTCACTAAGGAATCGTTCAAGACTCTGTACACCCTATACGTCAGGCCCATACTGGAGTATGCAGCACCAGTTTGGAACCCACACCTGGTCAAGCACGTCAAGAAATCAGAGAAAGTGCAGAGGTTTGCAACAAGACTAGTCCCAGAGCTAAGGGGATTGTCATACGAAGAAAGGTTAAGGGAAATCGGCCTGACGACACTAGAGGACAGGAGGGTTAGGGGAGACATGATAACGACATATAAAATACTGCGAGGAATAGATAAGGTGGACAGGGACAAGATGTTTCAGAGAGGGGACACAGAAACAAGGGGTCACAGTTGGAAGTTGAAGACTCCTATGAGTCAAAGGGATGTTAGGAAGTATTTCTTCAGTCATAGAGTTGTCAGGAAGTGGAATAGCCTAGAAAGTGACGTAGTGGAGGCAGGAACCATACATAGTTTTAGATGAGGTTTGATAAAGCTCATGGAGCAGGGAGAGAGAGGACCTAGTAGCAATCAGTGAAGAGGCGGGGCCAGGAGCTATGACTCGACCCATGCAACCACACATAGGTAAGTACACACTCACATACACACACACACTCACACACACACTCGCACGCACACACACACACACACACACACACGCCCCGATGGCATGGTGGCTAGCGCTCTTGCTTCACGCACGGAGGGCCCGGGTTCAATTCCCGGCGGGGCCGAAACATTTCGAAGTGTTTCGTTACACACACACACACACTCATACACAGACATACATACAACAGGCCTAGTATCTAATCGACATGTGCCTAGGACAAAATGGTAACTAACACACACTCACACACACACACTCTCTCACACACACACACACACTCACACACATACACAATCACACACACACACACTCACACACACACACACTCACACACACACACACTCACACACACACACTCTCTCACACACACTCACACACATACACAATCACACACACACACACACACTCGCACACACACACACACATTTCTTCAGCCACAGAGTAGTCAGGAAGTGGAATAGTCTAGAGAAAGACATAGTGGAGGCAGGAACCATACACAGTTTTAAGACGAGGTATGATAAAGCTCATGGAGCAGGGAGAGCAGATACCCAGTAGCGGGCAGCGCAGAGGCGGGGCCAGGAGCTGAGTCTCGACCCCTGCAACCACAATTAGGTGAGTACAATTAGGTGAGTACAATTAGGTGAGTACACACACTCACATACACATACACACACACACACCTAACATCACAGAGATGTTAGGAAGTATTTCTTCAGTCACAGAGTGGTCGGGAAGTGGAATAGTTTAGGAAGCGATGTAGTGGAGGCAGCCTCCATACATAGCTTTAAGAAGATGTATGATAAAGCTCATGGCGCAGGGAGAGTGACCCAGTAGCGGCCAGTGAAGAGGCGGGGCCAGGAGCTATGACTCGACCCCTGCAACCACAACTAGGTGAGTACACACACACAGGTATCATGCTTCTCTCCCGGGCTTCATGCTATGGCGGTCACTAGTAAATCGCTCCAATGTCATTTTTTTTTTCAAATAAACTCAATTTTCATCCAAAAATTGCCTTTAGCGTCAGGGCTGGCTGTTCGGGAGGCACGGGCGCAGAAATTAAATTAAAATGAAGGCAAATGGCAGAGAGATATTGCTGGCGAGGGGAGGTGCGGGGAGGGGAGGTGTGGGGAGGGAGTGCGTGGAGGGGGAGATGCTGGGATGGGATGTGCGGGAAGGAGAGTGGATTGGATGAGCCGGGAGGGAAGGCGCGTGGAGGAAAGGTGCAGGAAGGGAAAATGCGTAGAGGGAAGGTGCGGGGAGGGGAGGAGCGATGAGTGGACGTGCAGGAAGGGAAGGTGCTTAGAGGGGATGTGCGGGAAGGGAAGGTTAGTAGAGGGGAGGTGAGTGGAAGAGATGTTCGGGGAGGGAAGGTGGGGAAAGTGCCTGGGGGAGGGGATGTGTGGGAAGGTACGTAGAGACGTGGTGGGGGAGACGTGCGAAAAGGGAAGGTGTGTAGAGGGGAGGTGCGTGGAGGGAAAGAGCGAGGAGAGGAAGAGCGGGAATGGGGAAGAGCGGGGAGGGGACCTGGGGAGAGGGAAGGTACGGTCGTAAAGCCTTCCTGCTAGAAGTATTTCTCCTGTGCTGATACTTTATGGCTCAGGTTCCTGGTCTGAGCAAGTGTGCAGTACATGGAAGACCCGGGCTGCCTACACCAAACAAGAGAGAGAGAATTTGATAGAGAATTTTTGGGTCTAAATTAAATTTGAGGCATGTGCTTGTTTACAAACTGGTAATTAGTTCGTCCATTAGGCACGCACAATTGCCTTGATGTACACCTGCTGCGCCACACCATGAATATACTGAAATAATAACAAATTCTGTAAAACATCACAATTTACTCGTTCATATAAAAAAAAATCTTTTATGAACACGGTGTAATTTAATTTCTCTTTAAAATGTCAGGCTCTAAACATTTTAAGAAATATAACAAATATTAAAAATAGTTCTTTCAGTAGCAACGTCAAAGCGCTGCGTGAGCTTGTTGATTGCATATATACGATATGTATATCAATTCCCTTCGAACAGGGAGGGGAGGGTGTCTTGATGCTGTGAAGGGCTCTTGATTCCCTAAGTTTGCTTTACGGAGTTTAAAGCTTGTCGACTGTACTAACATGTATCCATGTATCATCTACACCATCAGAGGATACTTTAATCCCTTAAATACTAATCCAGGATTTCAACATATATATATATATATATATATATATATATATATATATATATATATATATATATATATATATATATATATATATATATATATATATATTATTGTGTGTGTGTGTGTGTGCAAAAAAATCGTGAACAAGCAATGCAAGATCCAAAACAATCACGGGGGGAGTTGAAAGACAGCTCTAGGCCTTTCGTGTTGCAATCAACACAATCATTATGAGCTTGTAGTGTTACAGAAAAGAGGATGAGAGTGAGAGTTCATTGGGAGATACACATCTCTCTATGTATCCAACCTTCCGGAGGAGATGAGACACTTGCCCCTTCCCGAATCTAACATGATAAATTATAACATGTATAATTTCCAATTCCTTGGATCAAGAGGTCTTCTCCGGCAACAAGCATGTTCACTTTATAACATCACGAGAAATAACATTTATAGAGCAGGAAATGGAAAAGGTTTTCGCTTATCCAGTTTTTGAAGTTTGTATTAAGAAGACAAAACAAACACCACATTCGGTATTTTATATTCAATTGCCGTGTAAAGTTAGAGAAGAGGTGACCACAACATACAGAGGTGACCACAACATACAGAAGTGACCACAACATAGAGGTGACCACAATATACAGAGGTGACCACAACATACAGAGGTGACCACAACATACAGAGGTGACCACAACATACAGAGGTGACCACAACATAGAGGTGACCACAATATACAGAGGTGACCACAACATACAGAGGTGACCACAACATAGAGGTGACCACAATATACAGAGGTGACCACAACATACAGAGGTGACCACAACATACAGAGGTGACCACAACATACAGAGATGACCACAACATACAGAGGTGACCACAACATAAAGAGGTGACCACAACATACAGAGGTGACCACAACATACAGAGATGACCACAACATACAGAGGTGACCACAACATAAAGAGGTGACCACAACATAGAGGTGACCACAACATACAGAGGTGACCACAACATACAGAGGTGACCACAACATAAAGAGGTGACCACAACATAGAGGTGACCACAACATACAGAGGTGACCACAACATAGAGGTGACCACAATATACAGAGGTGACCACAACATACAGAGATGACCACAACATACAGAGGTGACCACAACATACAGAGGTGACCACAACATACAGAGATGACCACAACATACAGAGGTGACCACAACATACAGAGGTGACCACAACATACAGAGATGACCACAACATACAGAGGTGACCACAACATAAAGAGGTGACCACAACATAGAGGTGACCACAACATACAGAGGTGACCACAACATAGAGGTGACCACAACATAGATGTGACCACAATATACAGAGGTGACCACAACATACAGAGATGACCACAACATACAGAGGTGACCACAACATACAGAGGTGACCACAACATACAGAGGTGACCACAACATACAGAGATGACCACAACATACAGAGGTGACCACAACATACAGAGGTGACCACAACATACAGAGATGACTACAACATACAGACATGTAAAAAACACATGAATGGTACCATGAAGGTGTACCAGTTTGAAGACAGCGACACAGGTTGCAAAACAGTATTGTGGGTAGTACTCCAGACCTTCAGAGTGCCAGTACTGAACACATACAATCATGTCTTACACCCAGAAATATATAGCTACGTCATTACTAATGAAGGGGTTATGAATGATAATCAGGTTTGATGCAATGAAGAGTGTAACCCCGGTTCCTTGGAGCAAGAGACCTCCACTACCATTAGTGAACCCCCTCCCCTTCAAAGAGAGACAGATAGGAAAGACATGGACACTGACAGTTGAGATGATAAGAGGAAGGGCTCAGAATATGCCTGTCAGTCGACATTAAAGAGTGAGAAAGTGAGACATGGTGCTGGTGGTGGTGGGTGGCACATGACAGATAATAATAATATTAATAATAATAATAATAGCAATAGTAATAATAATAATCTTTATTTCTACAAGTACATGTACAAGGCGTACAAGCATAGCTGACATCAATGACATACTACTATATAGAAAGCCCCTTGTTATGCAGGGCATTTCGGGCAAATTAGGTGTTGTCCCAGGATGCCACCCACACCAGTCGAAGAACACCCAGGTACCCATTTTACTGATAGGTGAACATGGACAGCAGGTGTCTTAAGAAAACACGTCCTAATGTTTCCACCCGTACCGGGGATCGACCCCTGGACTTCAGCGTGTGAGCCGAGTACGAGCAATTGAGCTACTGGGCACCATAGGAATGGAGTACGGATGAAGCGCTTTCTTCCAAGCAACCTTAGTAATTCACTTTGGTGTAGACCGTCTGGTGTGTGACGCTGACACTATAATGCAACTAATTATTGTACACTACTCTCTTTTTCTCTTTACTCTTCAAAGTTTTTATTGCCTTTATGTATTATGGCATTTATTGGCATTGTGAGATGATATATTTGTTTAACATAGCACAAACTAACCTAACCTACGCAATGTATATCCAGAAATTTGGCTAAAACAATATGTAAAAAAATCGACGTTGGTTTCAGGAGGACGGGTTGACGGTGCTCAGTCTTGATAAACATTCAAATTTAAACGTTGCTCATTTTTTCCTAGGCCTACTCGTCTCCAGACGTATCGCGGCTGGGTTTTTAATAGGTTTATTTAGGTTTAAATACATATACGTTTTTACAGGTTTATGTAACCTAATCTAACCTAACTTAAAATATCCCTACTCTTCATCAGTCTAATTCCCATCCAACCCCAGGCAGGTAGTCCAGACCACCTTCCATACTCTCACCCCCCCCCTTCCCCAAGAGCCCTTCTCACCCCCCACACCTCACCCACCTTTTCACCCTGCACCCACACCTACCCCTCCCCTTCCCCACATTCCTCCCACCATTCCCAACCCGCCCTCTCCCCATACCCAACCAGCCTCCATACCCAGCCCCTTTTCTGAGACACATCCCTTTAAGCTCCACCCACTAGCCATGCCCCATACTCCACCCACTAGCCATGCCCATACTCCACCCACTACCCATGCCCCATACTCTACCCAAGTAGCTCATGCTCGCACCAAGAGTGATAAACGTTCACATTTGAACGTTATGTGTTCTTCCTTGGTCACCTCGTTGCCAAACGTATCGACGCCGATTTTCTTTTGTAATTTGCTTATTTGTGGTTAAATATACGTTTTATAGGTTTATGTAATCTAACCTAATCTAACTTAACCTAACCTAAATTAACCCAATTTAAAATTAAATAAAATATAATTTGAAGAAAAATAGGTAAAGTTAAGATATTAACAATGAGCACAGACATTGAGCAAGACGTCCAAAAATCGACGTAGTAAAATGAGGATATTCGTGAGGATGACAGAACAGTAGAGAAGACAGTTTGAGAAATGTGCCACTGCAATCCAATAACATCTCACATCACTGACCCCTACGAGTTTACCGTGTTTACTTATATTACCTTCTTAACTCTGGGAGACTAGGGGAGGTAAATAAGGTAGATCATGAGGCATAAATAGCAGTGGCATCTGGGAAGGATTTAAAGTGACACTGACACGGCAGTAAAGTGTCAGGGAAGGAGATACAAGAGACAGGTCACTTCCTCCACGGAGAGGTACACTCACACCACCACGAACAAGAACATAATAATAAAGGTACACTCCAGAAGGCTTACTGACCCATGCTAGGCAGGTCCAATCATATACTCGTCCAAGCAATGTTTAAGCCTGCACAAAGCTCTTGCATATGATGCTATCTGATATTTTTTGTCCACTCAAGAATAAAAATACAGCATAGTTATTGCGGTTATTATCATAACCACGGAGCTTACCAATACAACAAAATATATTCGCTATATAAATAAGTAACAAAATACAAAAAAATATCAGTATCGAGTTATCAGAATACCAGTAGCAAACTATCAGTGGAAAAGTAACATTGTCAAAATAACAGTCTGCGAGTGTTAGGATAACATTATAAAAATAACAAGCCATTAGAACCAAAATATCAAACTACTGTACCAAAATATCTTTACTAAAATACCGAAAACTACAACAGAATAATAAGTAATTAAGTGTAACGAGCGTAGAGACTCATTTTGCTCGGCCTTGTCAATGAAATCAGGATACGTAATAGTGGGTGTTAGTGAGAGTGACAAGCTCTCACACTATAGAGGGGGAACCAGCAACACTAGCCAGAGGTGTGTTGCAACACCATGTAGACGACCAGAGCTGTGTTACATAACCATGTAGACGACCAGAGGTGTGTTGCATTATCATGTAGTGGACCAGAGGTGTGTTGCATTACCATGTAGTGGACCAGAGGTGTGTTGCATTACCATGTAGTGGACCAGAGGTGTGATGCATTACCATGTAGTGGACCAGAGGTGTGTTGCATTACCATGTAGTGGACCAGAGGTGTGTTGCATTACCATGTAGTGGACCAGAGGTGTGATGCATTACCATGTAGTGGACCAGAGGTATGTTGCATTACCATGTAGTGGACCAGAGGTGTGTTGCATTACCATGTAGTGGACCAGAGGTGTGATGCATTACCATGTAGTGGACCAGAGGTGTGTTGCATTACCATGTAGTGGACCAGAGGTGTGTTGCATTACCATGTAGTGGACAGAGGTGTGTTGCATTACCATGTATGGACCAGAGGTGTGTTGCATACATGTAGTGGACCAGAGGTGTGTTGATTACCATGTAGTGAGACCAGAGGTAGGGTAAGACCATGACTAAGGGGAACGCAAGGGAGGTAGGGTTGAAGGGGACCAGGGTAGTGTTAGCATACGTAGTGGACCAGGAGGTGTGTTGCAATAGCGACGGAGTTGCCAGAGCGGTCGTTGCATTAGCCATTCCGGACGACGGTCCGAGCTGTACTGAGCAGGGCTTGTATGCATTACCACGCTGTCACTGCAGGGATGGTGAGTGCAAGTACCACACTGTCACTGCAGGGATGGTGAGTGCAAGTACCACACTATTACTGCAGGGATGGTGAGTGCAAGTACCACACTATTACTGCAGGGATGGTGAGTGCAGTACAACACTATCACTGCAAGGATGGTGAGTGCATACCACTGTCACTGCAGGGATGGTGAGTGAAGTACCACATCACTGCAGGGATGGTGAGTGCAAGTACCACACTAGTTACTGCAGGGATGGTGAGTAAGACAACACACAGGGAGGTGAGGCAAGCTATCACTGCAGGGATGGTGAGTGCAAGTACCACACTATCACTGCAGGGATGGTGAGTGCAAGTACCACACTATCACTGCAGGGATGGTGAGTGCAAGTACCACACTATTACTGCATGGATAGTGAGTGCAAGTACCACACTATTTCTGCAGGGATGTTGAGTGCAAGTACAACACTATCACTGCAGGGATGGTGAGTGCAACTACCACACTATAACTGCAGGGATAGTGAGTAAGTACAACACTATCACTGCAGGGATGGTGAGTGCAAGTACCACACTATTACTGCAGGGATGGTGAGCGCAAGTACAACACTATCACTGCAGGGATGGTGAGTGCAAGTATCACACTATCACTGCAGGGATGGTGAGTGCAAGTACTACACTGTCACTGCAGGGATAGTGAGTGCAAGTACCACACTGTCACTGCAGGGATGGTGAGTGCAAGTACCACATTGTCACTGCAGGGATGGTGAGTGCAAGTACCACACTGTCACTGCAGGGATAGTGAGTGCAGGTACCACACTGTCACTGCAGGGATGGTGAGTGGAAGCACCACACTATCACTAGAGGTATGGTGAGTGCAAGTACCACACTATCACTGCAGGGATGGTGAGTGGAAGTACCACACTATCACTAGGGGGATGGAGAGTGCAAGTACCACACTATCACTGCAGGGATGGTGAGTGGAAGTACCACACTATCACTAGAGGGATGGTGAGTGCAAGTACCACACTATCACTGCAGGGATGGTGAGTGGAAATACCACACTATCACTGCCAGATGGTGAGTGGAAGCAGCACACTATCACTGCCAGGATGGTGAGTGGAAGCAGCACACTATCACTGCCAGGATGGTGAGTGGAAGCAGCACACTATCACTGCCAGATGGTGAGTGGAAGCAGCACACTATCACTGCCAGGATGGTGAGTGGAAGCAGCACACTATCACTGCCAGGATGGTGAGTGGAAGCAGCACACTATCACTGCCAGATGGTAGTGGAAGCCACACTATCACTGCCAGATGGTGAGTGGAAGCAGCACACTATCACTGCCAGATGGTGAGTGGAAGCAGCACACTATCACTGCCAGATGGTGAGTGGAAGCAGCACACTATCACTGCCAGGATGGTGAGTGGAAGCAGCACACTATCACTGCCAGGATGGTGAGTGGAAGCAGCACACTATCACTGCCAGATGGTGAGTGGAAGCAGCACACTATCACTGTCAGATGGTGAGTGGAAGCAGCACACTATCACTGCCAGGATGGTGAGTGGAAGCAGCACACTATCACTGCCAGATGGTGAGTGGAAGCAGCACACTATCACTGCCAGATGGTGAGTGGAAGCAGCACACTATCACTGCCAGATGGTGAGTGGAAGCAGCACACTATCACTGCCAGATGGTGAGTGGAAGCAGCACACTATCACTGCCAGATGGTGAGTGGAAGCAGCACACTATCACTGCCAGGATGGTGAGTGGAAGCAGCACACTATCACTGCCAGGATGGTGAGTGGAAGCAGCACACTATCACTGCCAGGATGGTGAGTGGAAGCAGCACACTATCACTGCCAGGATGGTGAGTGGAAGCAGCACACTATCACTGCCAGGATGGTGAGTGGAAGCAGCACACTATCACTGCCAGGATGGTGAGTGGAAGCAGCACACTATCACTGCCAGGATGGTGAGTGGAAGCAGCACACTATCACTGCCAGGATGGTGAGTGGAAGCAGCACACTATCACTGCCAGATGGTGAGTGGAAGCAGCACACTATCACTGCCAGATGGTGAGTGGAAGCAGCACACTATCACTGCCAGGATGGTGAGTGGAAGCAGCACACTATCACTGCCAGGATGGTGAGTGGAAGCAGCACACTATCACTGCCAGATGGTGAGTGGAAGCAGCACACTATCACTGCCAGGATGGTGAGTTTAAGGTCACCTCAACGAATTATGTTCACGATAAAATGTGTTGTTTTATTAGAAAAAGATCGTACTGTAGTTAATACAATATACAATTTTATAATATATGTCTGATTATCCACACACACACACACACACACACAGGAAAATCGGCGTGACGACACTGAATAACAGGAGGGTTAGGGGAGACATGATAACAACATATAAAATACTGCCAGGAATTGACAAGGTGGACAATGACAGGATGTTCCAGAGATGGGACACATAAACAGGAGGTTACAATTGGAAATTGATGACTCAGATGAGTCAAAGGGATGTTAGGAAGTATTTCTTCAGTCATAGAGTTGTCAGGAAGTGGAATAGTCTGGAAAGTGACGTAGTGGAGGCAGGAACCATACATAGCTTTAGACGAAGTATAATAATGCTCATGGAGAAATGATAGAGAGGACCTAGTAGTGATCAGTGAAGAGGCGGGGCCAGGAGCTATGAATCGACCCCTGCAAAAACAAATAGGCGAGTACACACACACACACACATGTACGTATGCGTACTTGTGAGAGTCAACATTTGTTCTTGCGTTATCAAGGGAATTTCATTTTGTTGACCTACAACAATATTTTACATACCATGAATGTTTAAAATAGATAACATAATTTGATACATTTTATAAATACTGCAGATAACATGATATATATTTTTAAAATATATATCGTCATATGACGAATTTCATTTTATATTTGTTTCTACATGGGTAATATATGACTAGAAATATTTAATGGCCTTATATCTTATTTTTATAATATATATATATATATATATATATATATATATATATATATATATATATATATATATATATATATATTATTGTGACGAACGAGTGGTATTGAGTCAATAACAACACTACGACTAGCCGAGGATTCGAACCCATGTAGTTTTGGCCCTGCCTCGTGGTGGAGTACCGCTTCCTTATGAGTAGAACAAAATATTAATAAATCTAGAGATGAATAATGATTTCATTGTTCAACTGCACATTTTAGGTTTAACGAAAATACTTTTTTTTTATTTATCAAAATTGAACAGTCGTTGGTGTAAAGAGGCTGGAGATGTATAAGCGCCCATCACAATATATGGGTTCGAACCCCACCCGTGGTATGGTTTATGGTGTTAGACTTATAATATAACTAAGCTTTCTCATCGGTTATATATCGATGGATATATTTTCTGGGAATCTCACTGATACATCACGAAAACTTTTTTTAAATTTGTTCTTTACCCCTGGCCAAATTTGCATATTACGAAAACACGCGTTCTGTGTGTGACTTAATTTGTATCTTAAGTAATAGAACTTGGTGTCTGGGGCAACAAGAAGACTAAGTTAGTATGAAGACACGAAATCCAGAGCGAGTCTTCACTTCATTGTTTTCGCTCAGAACTGAGCTTTAATAATTTTGTAGATAAGCTCAGTCCTGAACGAAACGTCGTGTATAATAAAGACTTACTCTACTTTACGTATCATAACTGTTACTTGTCTGGGGAGGCTCGATCCTCCATCCCAGAAGTTGTGTATCGCGACCCGGTATTGGGTATTTCCTGTCTCACATAATATTGAACATTTTTTTTCTTGTCTTTACAGGAGTCGCCGATGGAGCTGAGTTTCCAAGTTGTTGCAACAAGAAAAGTGAAGAAACGACGGCAGCAGCCAGCCTCTGACACGACAGAGGAAGACCCGCACCACATACAAGAAAATCCAGAAGCTAGCACGACAGTGGAAGAGTGTTTGGAACCTCCTGATAAGATGGCCCGGATCGAAACTGCCTGCGAGGATACTACTCTCGTGATCCCAGAAGACCAACCTCCCCTGGATACCCACCCACCCACGCCGCCCGAGACGCCAGAAGGTGGACGAGGGCGGGAGGGAGAACAGTTTCAAACTGAAGACCATTCTGTTACTGAGTTGGAGACTCATCACCATGATGAGGAAGGCGGCGACCTACAGAGGGATAACCAGGTGGAAGATAGTCTAGAAGAGCAACAACAAGAAGCCACCCACGTTTTGGAGGACGCAAACGAAGAGAGAAACGTCGTAGAGGATGAGACACATGAAGAGAGAAACGCTGTAGAGGAAGAGGCACAGGAAGAGAGAAACATTATGGAGGACGAAGCACAAGATGAGAGAAACGTTATGGAGGAAGAGAGAGACGTTTTGGAGGATAGAAACATTCTGGAGGCGCATGAAGAGAGAAACATTCTGGAGGAGGAAGAGGCACAGGTAGAACTGCAAGAGACGCAGGAGGAAGCACGAGATGAAGAAATTCCCGAAGTACTTGACGAAGATGAGCCAATAGATAAAGAAGTGGAAGATGTACGAGACGACCAACACATGGAGGCAGCTGAGGATTTTGATGCATCAAAAGAATCGAATGATCTCGTGGTTGATCATGACTCGGAAACACCACTCGAAGTCGACACCAGTCACGAGACAGAGCCCGAGGCAGACGGGGAACCTGATGTGGATACTGTTGAACCTGAGGGTGAGAACTCTGGCAATATAGGTATTGAGGGGGAAACAGACACGGGGAAAGATTGTGGAGATGACGAACAGGAAGATAGTGCCATTGATGTGACAGAAACGAGTGCCAGTGAGCCAATGGACAGTGACGACAAGGACACTGACCTCAACGTCAGTACCGAGTCTACAGAGATGGAACCTGAGGAAAGTATAGAGCGTTCATCTACCAGCAAGCAAGTTCAAACTGACGAAGGACCCATTAATCTCTCTTATGGGTACAAATGTGACAAGAAGATGTTTCGCAAAGATTGTTATGTTTTCACTGACAATGAAGAGGATGAAGACGATAGTGGAGAACAGGAAGAAGAAAGAGATGAAGTGGGAGCCCTCGATCTCTCCCGCCATGCTCGCAGTGTTAGAGAGGCACGAACACAACGGGAAAGTCTGGACTCACCGCCAAACAGCACGTCTCACGGGATAGGGACAGACAAATCTGGGAACCGCACAGCGCGTGGACAAGGAACTCAAACTATTCTTTCAATTACCCAGAGTAAAAAATCTAAAAAGCTCAAACAACAGTCGTCCAGTGCCACAGTTTCACCAACAGCCACTGCACAAGCGACAACGAACGTGGCGCCCATCAGCAGACCGCCCATTCCTCTGGACTGGGCTCGTTCCTCCCTGGTTCCTGCGCCAGTTACCCCGCAAGCCGTTGCCTTTAGTGACCTCATGACCCTATCCCACGCAGCAGTGCAGCTGCAGTTGGCCATGGCGCATGCGCAGGCTCAAGCTCAGGCTCAGGCACAAGCTCAGGCTCAGGCGCAAGCAGAAGCTCAAGCAAGAGCTCAAGCGCAGGTGCTCAAAACTCTCAAGGTCAGCGAGTCTCTCAGCTTCGTGAATGGTTCTGGAGATACACTCACTATAAGTCCCATCACAACAGCCATGGAAGGGAAATCTAGCAAAAGTACTAATTCTAAAACTGCTAGTAAGTCTCACCACAGTACAAAGGCAGTTAATGGTAACTCATTCAGTAAAAACTTTAACACCAAATCTCACAACAGTCACAAATCTTCAAGTAGCATCGTAAGCAGTAAAAGCAGCAGCAATAATCATGGCAGCATCAGAACAACAATTCCAAAATCTGCCTCAGCAACCTCCCTAAAAATACCAACAGTATCCATCAGTTCCAAAACCAACGGCACGACTTGTCCGGCAAACACAAAGTCAGACAAAGATCACACGGAGAGAACAGGGGATCCAGTCTTCAAAATAACCAACCAAAAGTTGGCGGAATTTGTCAGACGACAGCACCAGCAGCAAAAATTAAAACAAAATCATTTTAAGTCTAGCACTAGCGTCGTCACTACTTCCACTAACAGCATTACCGTGTCCAACAGCAATTCTACCACAACAAAAGCACCTCACCTCATGAATTCCAATTACAAAGTAACTGCGAATTCTACTGTAACAAGTCTCAGCACCTCGTCTGTGAGAAGTTCTACAAGTTCGAGTCAGAGTATCAGAGCGACCAACACTAGTGTACGTCAGATCCCTAACCCGTCACTTCTACGGCAACAGTCAGAGTCAAGGATAACCAGTGGTCTTACAGGTCTCGGTATTAACGCAAGAAAACCATCAGAGTCCATCAGCAGAATCGAGAGCCTAACCAGATCACTGCACGAGAAAGTAGCGGCCTCGTCCTTGGCAGCCACTATAAATTCTGCTGCAAGATAAATGTGTAAACAATGAACCTTAACACAACAGTTAGTTCTGAAAGTCTGTAGCCGTCACATAAACACAAAATAGGCCTTGATGAATGTGCTCGGTTACTGGCATTAGCATAGCAACTATATACATAGTGAAAGAACTGTAACAAAAGTGCTGACTTGTTAATTATTTTAAAATTATATGGATACAAAAAGGCATGTTAGTTTAGGCCTACACAAAACAATTTGAATGAGGAACATTTACATGTAGAGAAAATGGTGCTAGAAATGCGACCTCGTTACGAAACGTTATCGTTCTGTACAAATTGGTAGTATTGTATATATATGACTGAAACTACCACTGTTCAAAAAGTAGTATTAGCCGAAAGATAACGAAGCAAACAGTAATATATGAGAGGATATTCAATTGCATAGTGTGGCGTTGAGTGTAGTCAGTGAAGCCGTAGTGAGAGAGGCGCCTCACTGATAGTGGTGCTGAACTCGTGAAGCCTAGATTCCACCACCCAACTTCACTTATCCTACGTAAGTGTGGCCATCACGCGCTAGTGCTCCTCTACACGCCGGCAGTATGGCCACAACAGTGCTAGTACTCTTACACACCAGCACACAGTGTGGCTAAAATAGCGCTGGTGCTTTACACACCAGCAGACAGTGTGGCTAAAATAGCGCTGGTGCTTTACACACCAGCAGACAGTGTGGCTAAAATAGCGCTGGTGCTTTACACACCAATAGACAGTGTGGTTAAAACAGCGACAGTACTTTACATATTAGTAGAGTGGTCAAAAAAGTGCTAGTGCTCATGTGACAAACTTTCTCCGCTACTGAAAATAATCTAGTTAGGCTCGCCAGGAATGACCTGAACAGACTTTCAAAACTTGTGTTCCACAGATAACTTGTTTATTCTTAATATATTAGATCTGATATCTGTGGTGTCTGATCCACATTACAAAAGAGTGATATAGTATTTAGATGTAGGAATTTAAGGATAAATTTCGGCTTAAAATCTGGCTTTAAATCGAGTTTTGGGTAGTAACGTGCAACCCAGCACCATGAAGATGCCTCAGTTCTGCTTCGCCTTGTTTTGGTTCCTACAGATTTACTTATGCTGTACGTTCCTTTTATATTCAGTTTAGTCACAATATATTAAAATATTTGAAAACGGTGATATCATGTATAAAGTCTTGCCACTGGAATATATATTAAGATAAAGTTTTTGGCGACTGACTTGTAAATTCATTCTTAGTTTGATATTTATGTTCTCATGTACGGGTTGGCTCCTACAACCCTGACGACCAAAGAGCTTCGCCGATACTGCTTTTCCCCTATATAAAACTTTTTTAAACCTGTGTACATAATTGTGATATATCGAGTAGTGTAGAAGTGTTTACCAAGCTGTGTGTCATATGTAATCACAACTGTGTTTACATCTTTCAGAGTACATGTACTACTAGCACATTGTTACATCTTGCAAGACAAATCCCATCCATCCTACATATTGAGTCCAGTACATGTACCTCTCTTGATATTTTCTCTCCCCCTCTATGAAAAGTATATATTGATATGTCTGTTTTATCGCCGCCACCTTAGTTCCTTTGCTAAACATCTAGTTAGGAAACTTCCAACATTGTTTTAGTAGATATTAGTTCTTGAAGGTACTAGGTGGCGGACATCTTGTTGAGTAAGTGTTATAAGCTGAGCGGAGAGAGGACCAGTGCTCAGGAACTTACCTCACACTCACACCGACACTTATTAATCATACTACTATAGAATAGATACCGAAGGCAGGACACCACGAGCTTAGCTCTGCTCCTGTATATACACATAGATAATTCAAAACGCTCACATTCACAGACACCAACCTCTTGTTATAACCCTGTGCTTGAAGTCTGAACTAGTGGATAGCTAAATTTACGTAGCAGATTTATTGTTAGCTATTTTTCCATCCCCAGTTTAAAAAATTAATTGTTGATTAATAATGTCATACACAAGACTAAAATTTAATTTATTTCAAACACACACACACAAAAAATGAACGATATTCTCATTTCTAATGTCAAGAGATATATTCGTAGCCTCATAATATTCCATTATAAATGAACACTACAAGTCTACTCGTATAGACACAAGCTTCCACAGATCACACCCACTTGAATAAAACCAGTCTGACCATGATGGCCAATCATCATAGCAAGTCCATCATTGTGAAATTATATATGAGGTGACTGTGATGTGGTCGTGCCCCTACACGACGCACAAGTTGCTACTGATGTCATGAAGGATCTTATAATGTATAGTGGTAACCCACATGTAAAGTGACAACCACTCTTACCCTACAAGAGGCTATATACACCTGAAAGTGTGTATCACTTGTGGTGTATATACACTGAGAGTTTCATTTAATCCCTAATTTAGAGATTAAACTGTTCTTGATCGATGATGTACAGTGAATTGCACTCTTAATGAGCCTTGTGCTGTCGATAGGTTTTAAACCTGACACACCAAGTACTTTTCACCCATTATTATATTCATGCGCAAGCGCTAAGACCGTTGGGGGTCATACACGCCTGTGGAATGTGAGGTAATTCGGTTTGCTCCAAGGAAGAGGGTAACTCCAGTTCCCTGGATCAGTTTTACCTTCTAGTATCTTACGAGTGTTAACACTGTGTCCTCTCGTCGCTAATTCTTTCTCCTTCAGTTAATTGTTTTTCCTTTACAAACGTCTTACAGTGGTATTGTTTTCTGGGTTATACTATGTTCCTGATAAATAATTTTGCTTTACAGTTGTAAATTATCACTGCACATTATTGTTGTATCCAATAGGATAATTTTATTATTTATGTAAATCTTGTGTGCCATGAAATTATTGTTTTGAACATATGTCAGAATGTCTGTGTTGATTGATGTGTAGTTTTGACCTGTTGTATACAAAATATCAGAGGGCATTATGTGTTTTTATTGTGTATAGCTTTACAAACACACACACATACACACACACACACACACACACACACACACACGAGCAGACAAGATCACAATATATAATCGGAGACAACAGGCGACGGTCCGTCCTAGATAATTATCAAGTCCAGGAAGGACAGAAACGTCTATAGTTTCCTCTCAAAACGTGAGGGTTATCTGTGAATTGTTGCAACCACAGTACCGTGACTTTGATTCTTCATACAATATATTGTATGGACATAGATAGTAGACAAGGACACTACCATGAGACGAGGAGACACATGGAAACTAATACTAGTGAGCCAGACCTAAGTAAAAACTTTAAGTAACGTCAGAGTAAACAAATGCAAGTGACAGGGAAATGACATACCAAAGGTTAAACGCACTAGTTACAGGTGCTATAGCTGCAGATCATGTCATCCAAGAGTGTGTCAACTGGAGAGGCCCAAGAGCTATAGCTCAACACCAGCTCATCCTCACTACCCTTCGTCGCCCTTGATGCTGTGAGGTTCTTCATCCAAAGAATCTGCACTATCCCTTTAGATCAATCCTGAATACTTACCTTTCTCCAAGCACTGTATGATCCTCACGAGCTTGGCGTGTCCCCATCAAAATTTATATATATATACATAATAATATATATATATATATATATATATATATATATATATATATATATATATATATATATATATATATATATGAAAAGACTTCAGTCAGTCAGAAACACGCACGCCAGGATGAAGGCCAAACACATTCACACGTGCACAAACATGTACAATAATACACGCACACATATATACACACAATGATAAAAACTGTCAAAAATGTTGATAAAAGTGGCCAATCATTACCTAAGTTAAACGTGTGAGGCGAATTGTATCTTGCTATTAAAAAAAAAGTTTTCTTCACGCATGATTCTGATAATAAAAAGATCACACTAATGTAAGCAAATTCATTCAGTTGGTAAAGTATTGAAATATAAATGCGAACCTGTGTATAGCTGTGTAAACCTGTGTGCATTTGTGTACACATACCAGTACTGAGAAAAGGACTAGCTTGTGCTATCTGTGCTAATTAGAGGAAGTGTATTATGAATCAGCTTGCCTGTGTAGGGTGTAGCAAGATAGGGCCCAAGAAGACACCTGTGCACTTGTAATGCTAGCCAAGTGAATGTTAAAAGGCAGGGCCAGGAGCTGAGTCTAAACCCCCACAACACCTACTTGTGTTGCGGGGAGTCCATGAAACACATGCCTACCAAGGTGTGGTGCAGGAGATACATAACATATAGTTTGAAAAAAAAAAAAAAAACCCTGCATCATTCAGACATTAAAACACCATAAAAGATTAATACCGAGTCATTCGTCAGCATACTTTAAATGTACAAAAGAGAATTATTACAATCTATGTTTAAATATTTTGTTGAGTATTCATAGATCTGAGAGTAAACTGCTGTGACTTGATTTAAATCTATTTTTGTTTTATTTTGTCCAACAAGTCATGTAAAACCGTCTGTCCTTGCATACGATATACCATATATACAATTATTATAATTATAATAATTATTATTGCGAAATTATTGAAACATTTTTAAAATACCACCTTCGTGAGCTGCATATAGCACTGTCACATATAGAAGAAAACTGTGTACAAAATGTTTAATTCCCTTTGTGACAAAATGTACTACAAATTATAGGTTATATATATATATATATATATATATACATATATATATATATATATATATATATATATATATATATATACATATATATATATATATATATATATATATATATATATATATATATATATATATATATATATATATATATATATATATATATTGTAACACACTAACATGAGGAATTTACACATTATACCTGTTTCAAGATTCAAGACTGGGATTCAGCCAAATATTTTATAAGAGAGAGAGAGAGAGAGAGAGAGAGAGAGAGAGAGAGAGAGAGAGAGAGAGAGAGAGAGAGAGAGAGAGGAGTGAGTGAGTGAGTGAGTGAGTGAGTGAGTGAGTGAGTGAGTGAGTGTGTGTATGTGTGTGTGTGTGTATTTCAGCATTACAAGACACTCCAAGTCAAACCGCCGCCCCACCTTGGTGAACATACCTTGCACTTTTAATGGAAAATATTGTTATATCTCCAGGTTAACCTAAATATCACATTTGAGTTATTTAATAAGGCATAAACTTTAAAGACAAAAAATACTAAAAGGTGACTTGTACACAGGCAGGTGAGTGAGGTATTACCAGCAGGTGAGGTCGGATGTCTGACTATCTGTGTTATGAAGTGTGGTGAACACCAGTTATGGGCATTATAAGTGTGTGCTTGTTTAGTTAGCATGAATGAAAAGAAAACTGTATTAGCAGGTCTATGTTCAAATATTTACAGTAATCGTTATTGAATTATATGTGGAAGACATGATGTTTTTAGTTTCCTCTATAAAAGGTCATGGAAAATGTGTGATCTTGTTTTATTGATATATGAGCTTTATTTGAACCATTTTAACTGGTGAGCAGTTAGCGAGGATGGTTAGCCTGGAGCACCATGCAGCCAGCTAGGATTTGGAAGGGAGTTACTGATGTGTGCTGAGATTTAGTATATTTTCTATTTTGACCTCGTTTATTTTATCTGCTCTCTTTGTTTCTGCTGGGATTGAGTGACTGAAATGTAAGTACTACTTCTCAACCCTAATCATGGCACATCTATGTCTATCAACTCCGCTGCTATTTAATGTGAATCGTATTATGCAGCTTTCGCCCTTGTATCCTGAAAGTTACGTTGGTTTTCTTAAGTATCTGAGACAAAACAACAAAAACAATTCAGTGTACTTAACGCATACAAGAAACAAATATGTTCGGTTAAAAACTTTAAACAATTCTCAGTCATAAATTAAATATTTCATAATTCTTACTTAAGATGAAATTCAAAGAGCAAAAAACGACTACCAAAATTTTTTTCAACACTAAGTGTTCAAGATGAATATCAATCCGTATTGCTGTTCAGAGATGAATAACAGTGAGTAATTATTATTTTAGTTATTAAAAGTACCGAAAGTTCAACTAAAAAATACAAAATAAAAATATGTTTACTGTCAAGTCGGGGGTAACTAGCAGGAAAACCAACCACAGAAGAAGACAGGTGCAAGAGTGGCAGAAGACGTATACATACTAGCTTAAGAGTTGAGTAATGCCTCTCCCAAATCCAGTATGTGTATTGTGTTAGGGTAAAGTGGACGGTGCTTGTTTTATATCATTGCAGTCATCACGTGTAGAGATGGCATACAGAAATATACTTGATCATACATATAAACTTTTTTATTTGTATCCTTCTCAGAGAATATAGACCCACACAGGATTAGCAGGTTTTAATAATAATAAAATATTAATATACAGGTTTAACTGTACTACAAAGATATGCATACACGAATCTAAGTTGCTGATTTGTTAAGCACTACATAACCCTTATGGGTTTAACACTTCTCCATGAATATAGTACCGTGAACATAAAATAATAAATCATATCTGTAAAACCCTCTTCATCCAAAGAATTAGTTATCCTCTCCAATGACTGAGGATGAGATGAGAGGATAAGAGCAGGAACAATACACAGCAAGATAGTGAGATTAAGTTGAGATAGCAATCCTGCTCTTCTTTGGATCAACCTGAATATCGTCCCATTACCCAGGCGATGACCCATATGGGTTTAGCACTTAGAAATGTATATACTAACAAGATCCTCAAGGGACAGACAATTTAGTACGTGAGAGATGACTGGAATGGAAACCTCGAGGGCTTGTGGTAAGTACACAAGATATGATACAGGATAAAATGACAGTAGTTTGTTGGACTGTGTACTGCTGGATAAAATGTTGACTTCAGGATGTGCTTGTTTATAGATGGGCAACACATATATCAGATCATTTTCAGTTGTAGCTACAATGAGAGTAAAAGGTAGATGGGGTACAGGAAGAATGGTATCAGAAAGTAAGAGAGGTGAAGATTAATAAACTAAAGGAGGAGGCAGTTAGGGTAAGATATAAGCAACTATTGGTAAAAAAGTGAGCTAGTGAGAGTATACGCAGTGAAGTTGAAGAGGTATGGAGTAGAATAAAGAATGCAGTGTTAGCGTGTTCAGCACAAGTTTGACGATATAGAAGGGTGGGTGCAGGAAGAGAGAGGAGCGATTGGTGGCATATGAGTTTTTTTACAAGGTAGAAGTGATATAATAAAGGAGGAGTATATGGAGAGAAAAAGATAGTGGTGAAGGGATGTAAGAGAGCAAGTGAGAGTGGTTGAAATGTTGTCAACAAATTTTGTTGAGAATAAGAAAAAGTTTTGGAGTGAAAGTAATAAGTTGAGAAAGCTAGGGAACAAATGGATTTGACAGAAGGGGAGAGTTATTAAATGGAGAATTCGAGGTATCAGGAAGATGGAGGGAATATTTTGAGGAACTGTTAAATGTTGATGAAGATAGGGAAGCTGTGATTTCGTGCACTGGCCAGGGAGGTATAACATTTTTTAGGAGTGAGGAAGGGCCAGACGTGAGTGTGGGGGAGGTGCGTGAGGCTGTGGGAAGAATGAAAGATGGGTAAAGCAGCTGGGATTAATGAGATCAAGACAGAAATGTTAAAACCAGGTGGGGATATAGTTTTGGAGTGGTTGGTGTTTATTTAATAAATGTATGAGCGAGGGAAAGGTTAGGGATTGGCAGAGGGCATGCATAGTTCCTTTGTATAAAGACGAAGGGGACAAAAGTGTATACCTAGTAAGGTGTATGGTAATTAGAGCAGGATCGCAGATGAACAAGGAGGCTTTAAGAAGTGAAGGGGATATGTAGACCAAGTATTTACAGTGAAGCGTATAATTAACAGTATTTAGATAAAGGTAAAGAGGTTTTCGTTGCATTTATGGATCTGGATAGGGTGGGTAGGAAAGCAATGTGGCAGATGTTGCAAGTGTATGGAATAGGTGGTAGGATTCCTAACTTTATTGACAAGCTATTGACAAGTTAAGGATTCCCAACTTTATTGACAAGCTAAGAGCTGTTACCTACATTTGAAAGCCTTTTTATTATGAAACATACAAGTAGGAGAACAGGATGAAGTTGGAGCCATCTGTGGGCCAGCATTTTCATTTGATCAACTGACTTTATGTCGTTGACATCATTATGCTGTACGAACATGTTCCAGACTCGAGTCATCCTGGGAATAATTCAGATGAAGAGATGAAGTGATGTTTCACGAGGATAGTGAGGCTCAGGTTAGATTATGTAGGAGAGAGGGAGATTATTTCCCAGTAAAAGTGGGCCTTAGACAAGGATGTGATGTCACCGTGGTTGTTCAAATTATTTATAGATGGGGTTGTAAGAGAAGTGAATGCTCGGGCATTGGCAAGAGGTGTGGGGTTAAAAAATAAAGAATCTAATACAAAGTGGGAGTTGTCACAGTTGCTTTTTGCTGATGACACTTTGCTTTTGGGGGATTCTGAAGAGAAGCTGCAGAAGTTGGTGGGTATATAAAAGAAGAAAAATAAAAGTGAACATAATAAAGAGTAAGATAATGAGGATAACAAAAAAAAATAGGTAATGAAAGATTGTATATCAGATTGGAGAAAGGGAGTATGGAGGAAGTGAATGGTTTCAGGTATTTGGGAGTGGACCTGTCAACAGATGGGTCTATGAAAGACGAGGTGACCCATAAAACTGACGAGGAAAAAAGGTGAGTGGTGCAAAGAGGAGTCTGTGGAGACAGAGAACGTTATCCATGGAAGCAAAGAGGGGAATGTATGTCACTTTCCGCTTCTTCAGCATCACTTGCTGGAAAAAAAGAAGCTTCCTCTAGACGTATTTGCTTGGAATTCCTCCCCTTTTCTACAACGTTGCAAGTTCCTGATGATGTGTTGATTGCAACACGAAAGGCCTAGAGCTGTCATTTAACTTCCTTCTTGAGAGCCATACTGAGTCTAGGAAATAGGAAGCAATCATGTTTGATCCAATGAAGAGCAGGGTAGCTCTAATTCCTTTAATCATGAACCCTTCACATGTTTTACTAGGTGGTCCCCAGTAAAACACGTGCATATACGAGGAGGAGGAAGAGCTGTCAGGATGAGGGACGCCACATCAAACAATTATTGGGTAAATAGAATGAATTATACAAAATCACAGCTGACACTGAGAGTTTAAGAGTTACAAGAAATATTTCAAACCACAATTCACCACATTTAAGACCAATCATGGAGTACGTAGCACAAGTGTGAAGCCCACACCTAGAAAATCACACAGGATATATACACCGAGAGGTGTATATCAGCTGAGAGTTTACTTTAATTTCTAAAATATGAATTAGAATATTCCTGTCTGGCAGTGAGAGAGTAACGTGTAGCTTTAATAACTGTAGTGTAGTCAATAGATCATTAACCAACTAACCAACAAATCACGAACTAGAGATACCAGACTAGGTCAAGAAACATTAGGAAGAAAGACTAAGAACAAGATTCCATGAATGGGAAAGGTAGAACAAGAGGAGACAATGTCAGGAGATACACAGTAACCCGATGCATAACTATGGTTGATACATATAGACTGTTTACCCTGGGAGGAATCCGGAGTAAGGGAACACATGCGAGCTCAAAACTCAAGAGTCACAGCAACGTTTGGGACCACTTTCACAACGCGGATAGATAAATATTCATGAATTAAACAGCAAATACGACAGATTATGCCAGGAAACCTAAAAATTAAGAGGTAGGATCAAAGGCTCAACATCCGTAAACTCAGCTAGATAAATGCAGCTAGGCGCGCGCGCACGCACGCACACACAAACTCACAACAGGCCGTGTCTAATCGACATGTGCCTAGGACAAAATGGTAACTAACATTGATAAAGAGGCAGTAATAATATCTCTACTCGTGTAACTACAAACAGGTAATCATATTACATATACGTAATCCCAAAATTATAAAGCAGAAAAAAAAACCAAGAGAGTAGGAATTGCAGAAAGACCTAGACAGACCATATGGACAACCAGTTCTAAAGTGCGCTCCACCTGGCACAATAACGTGAGGTTTGCTCCCAACTGGTAGTGTAAATACACTACGAGACAAGAGCTATGTTGAAGGAGCGTAAGAATTAGTCTCACTTTCTATGGGGGAGCATAGGTCGAGAGGAGAGTTCATCGTATCAAAACAACCCTCAAAAAAAGGAGAGATAATAACAATCTTCTTTATATAGGATAGTCAAATTATTATTAGATTTAAGTGAAGCGCTAAACCAGTGTGGTTCATTCAGGGTAAGGAGTAAGGAAGCTCAATCCTCTCCACTAACACCAACACGCTCTTCTTCCACCTTTCTTCTCTGTCCTGGACTGAAGAAGTCACTGGCTGGCGAAACGTCTTCTCAAAAAAGATTCCCAAATGTTGCACAAGTGTCTCAGTCTTCTACCTGGAGGGTGGTTCCGGGGGTCAATGCCCAGTCCTTGACCAGGTGGATTAGGGCCTGACCAACCAGGCTGTTACTGCCCCACTGACTAGGGATCTGGCCAGCTCTCTCTTGAAAGCAGCCAAGAGTCTATTGGTAATTCCCCTTATGCTTGGTGGGAGGCTGATGAACAGTCTTGGACCCCGAACACTTATTGTCTTTTCTCTTAGTACTAATAGTGCCCCTGCTTTTCACTGGGGGTATGTTGCACCATCTGCCAAGTCTTTTGCTTTCGTAGGGAGCGATTTCTGTGTGCAGATTTGGGACCAGTCCCTCTAGGATTTTCCAGGTGTAGATTATGATGTACGTATCTCTTTTGCTTGCGCTCCAGTGAATACAGGTCAAGTGACTCCAAGCATTCCCAGAAATTAAGGTGTTTTACGGAACTTATATGTGCAGTAAACGTTTTCTGTACATTCTCTAGATCTGCGACTTCACCTGCCTTGAATGGAGCTTTTAGTGTACTCCAGCTTTTAGTGTATTCCAGCCTAGAGAAAACAAGTGATTTAAAAAGGATCATCATTAGCTTGGCATCTCTTGTTTTGAAGGTTCTCATTATCCATCCTATCATTTTCTAAACCAAACAAGGTTTTTCTGGGATGGTGAAAGGAACACAGATAGATACTATTCACTCCAGCAGAATCCTTATCAAGTATTATCACAATTTAGGAGGTGTTATGAACTGGAATGAGTTAAGTCACTATATTTTGGAGGACGAGTCTACTCCATACACGGATTTAAAAGTAATACGACAGATCAAGATCACCTCAGCTGACCGAAAGTTCAAGAGGCGGATCCAAGAGTTGGATGAATAGCATATTTTTTACTGGGATGACGTTTCGCTCTGTATAGAGCTTTAGCAAGTCATGATTTGAAACAGCTCTATTCGGAAACGTTGTCCTCCTAAATGCTTTTTGTGCGCCCTGGCTTAACCCCTTCAAATTATCCTGGAAAGTAAATTGCATAAAGGGGATACGAGGCAAAATTCAACAAATGAATTTAAATGTAAATACGACAAAGCCCATGGGACTAGGGATGCACCACACTGGTCGAATAATGATTTAGAAGCAGAGTCCAGGAGCTGGAGACTGATCATCCCAACCACAGATAGGTGAATTCAGTCAGGACAGGTGAGTACACACACACACACACACGCACACAAACACACACACACACACATACACACACACACACACACTCATACACACACACACACACACACACACACACACACACACACACACTACCCAGCATCCCCCTCCACCTTCCCCTCACTTTCACAGTGGCAAGGGGAGAGCTCGCGTACGAAACCTTGTAGTAATTTTTTACAGCTAACAGTGTTCCCATTACTGTTTCAGGAAAACAAAAAAACATTTATATTATTTTACTCAAATAAAAAATCACAGGAGTCTGAACATATTAAACAATGGAAAAAAAAACTAAGGAAATTTTGTAACCAGTACAATGTAAACAAAGGCATTCGGGGGACAAATGCGCACAACAAACATCGGTGTTGGCACTGTAGGGGATTACATTAAGTCATCTATGAATCACGTGTAAGCTTTGTACAACACCAGTGCAAATGTGTCTCGCTTCGTCTGACGTCACCAGTCACAGAGTGGAGGCAAGGCTCGTGGCCCCGTTGTCATGGTGATGGAGTATATGTAGGTGTGGGCGTCCTCCTGCCTCTACCTTTCTCTATGTGTAATTGGAGCTACCCTCCCCCTTCCTCGGATCAAATCGGATTACTTTCTGGTCCCCAGGTGCTGTATGCCACTTACAAGTTTAGCGCTTCCCAGTAAATATAATAGAAATTCCCGACATGTACCTAGTTGTATTTAGTTGGCTAATTTACAGTAATGGAGCTCCAGCGCCTGGGTCTGTTTCTTTCAATCGAGTGGCGTTTAGTCCCGGAGTATACCTGGAGGGTGTTTCGAGGGGTCAACGCTCCCGCGGCCCGGTCCATGACCAGGGATCAGGGGCTGGTCAACCAGGCTGTTACTGCTGGCCGCACGCAAACCGACGTACGAACCACAGCCTGCCTGGTCAAGTACTGACTTTAGGGGCCTGTCCAGCTCCCTCTTGAAGACAGCTATGTGCTTTTGAATGTATGTACGAAGCCAGCATCTATTTTACTACATTTACAATGTAAAAGTATTTTATTGACTGTTTTCAGATCCATGTGGGTTAGGAGCTTCCCTCTTTTGCCCTTGGCGAGGGTCTCAAGCCTGGGTCTCAAGCCAGGGTCTCAAGCCAAGGTCTCAAGCCTGGGTCTCAAGCAGGGTCTCAAGCCTGGGTCTCAAGCCTGGGTCTCAAGCCTGGTCTCAAGGGTCTCAGCCTGGCAAATTTTCCCTCAGGTCTCAAGTGGGTCTCAAGCAGGGTCTCAAGCCTGGGTCTCAAGCAGGGTCTCAAGCCTGGGTCTCAAGCCTGGGTCTCAAGCCTGGCTGTGAGAGTGGAATGTCTAGCAGTGGAGGGAAAATTAATGCTCATGAAAATGATATAATCTTATATAATGTGTGGCCCATCGTGGTGGTGCAGCAAGTAGCTTACCTTCTACTTTGTGCATGTTCCGTGGTATTTATAATGATCATAATTCCTAATACCCTACGTTCCTCCAGCCACCTGTCTTAGACAGTCTTTCAGTGTAGCAACTGTCTCAGCTCCTGTAGCAGCATAGTGGCAAGCCAATGACCTTTCTCCATCCTTATTTACTTTAACTGATTGGAAGTTGAAATTGGAAGTGAACTCTTGTGGTGGATGTTGTAAGTGTCATGGAGTAAAACTCACATAACCAGTTTGGAGGTGCTCTGGACACCGCGGCTCCGGAGCGACAACAAGCAACCACTGACTTGCACTCTTACAAACTGTGGTGGCTACTACCACACATGTGAATGTGACAGTCGTTGACGGGCCACGACACAGCGAACGCTGACTTACCGGACACATTCAACACAAGAAGAGGAAATATCCACACTGATGCCACATACTCAGAGCATTTTCAATGTTCCTGGAGACAGTTCCTACGATCACTTGTCATGCATATGTCGATAACGCGACCTTCCAGTAGTTAAGTAAATAGTTCACATAGTGTGTACAGCACATCATGCATATGTCGATAACGCGACCTTCCAGTAGTTAAGTAAATAGTTCACATAGTGTGTACAGCACATCATGCATATGTCGATAACGCGACCTTCCAGTAGTTAAGTAAATAGTTCACACAGTGTGTACAGCACATCATGCATATGTCGATAACGCGACCTTCCAGTAGTTAAGTAAATAGTTCACACAGTGTGTACAGCACATCATGCATATGTCGATAACGCGACCTTCCAGTAGTTAAGTAAATAGTTCACACAGTGTGTACAGCACATCATGCATATGTCGATAACGCGACCTTCCAGTAGTTAAGTAAATAGTTCACACAGTGTGTACAGCACATCATGCATATGTCGATAACGCGACCTTCCAGTAGTTAAGTAAATAGTTCACACAGTGTGTACAGCACATCATGCATATGTCGATAACGCGACCTTCCAGTAGTTAAGTAAATAGTTCACATAGTGTGTACAGCACATTTCTAAGCTGGGTTCATACCACAATGGGAAAACCATAAATATAAGATAAAAGGATATAAAAGAAAGTCTGCAGTGCGAACAGAAAACGGGCACTGCGCGTGGCTTGAGCAAATTAGTCATTAATTGAACTGTTCAAGGCATCTTCAACAGTCACCCATTTGACTGTTTTATAACAGTGACATGATGTCTATGGTTAATTATCACTGTTATCATAATCATAACCAAGCGCTAAAACCGTAAGGGTCATCTATGGTTACAACGGGATGATATTTGTGTACTTCAGGAGATATGTTTGTCATAATGTCTACTACCAACATACTTTTTTTTTGTCCGCCATCTTGATTTGGTGCCCTTCAGAGCAGTGGGTGGGTTGTCTCTGCTACCTGTCGTGGTTGGGTGGTAACACTCAGGAATGTGGCGGTTCAAGAGACAAAGAAGCGGTCTGGAGTGGGGGAAGATGTGCATACGATCAGGCGTGTATGATCCCCGCGGGATGAGCGCTGCTCCATGAACGTCATGGTGATGCCTTCATTCAGTACACAGCTTTAATACTTCACATTATTTAAGTCTGAATTCTAAATAGCCACGAATATTTCTGCAATACCTGCAGTAGCCCTCTAATTTCGTCCTCATTAATCTAATTTCGTCCTCATTAATCATTAAAATAGTATGGGTCCCAGGACTCACCCTTGTATGTACGTGAGCCTGTAACATACACTATCACATAAACTATTATAAATTCCTCCTTAACTAAAAAAATAAGATGTTGATTTATCTTTCAGAAATACCTGACAGTATTTACATTACAATGACAAGTTTAATGGCGCCGAGCTTGGCTAAACTGTAGCTTCCTTAATGAAACTTTAAAGAACTAAACCCACAGGGGTCATACAATGCCTTGGGGAATGGAAGGCATTCAGGCTTGATTCAAGGAATTGGAACATTGGTCAAGTTCCTAAGATCAAGAGCCCCTCACCAACATCAAGGAACCTTCTTTGAAGGTGTTAAGAAGGTGCCGTCTCGCCCTCTAAGTAATTTGATCAAAAGTGGTCAAGTAGAAGATTTAATTAACTTCAATAATTTAACATAAAAATAATTAAAATTGAATTTTGTAAGTGTCACAGATAATTCAGCAACTGTTGCGCGTATGTCTTAATCTTGAGTAATAGTGTTGAAGTAAGCTGAGAGGAGACACCTGAATTGCTGAATCATCTGTGCCACATACAAAATTTTAATTATTTTTATGTTAAATTATTAAAATTAATTACATCTTCTACTTGACCACTTTTGATCAAATTACTTAGAGGGCAGATAACGTCCGGAAGTGAGCGAGACGGCAGCTTCTTAGATGGTAACAGAACATTTCTTTTATAGGAAACGATGTACTTGAGGTGTCAGCGCTCCCTGGTACCCACCTAGGAAAGTCACCCACACTAGGATGGTTACCTAGGATGCTCACATAGGGTGGTAACCTAGGATGGTTACCTAGGGTAGTCACACACTCATCTAAGTAACGCAGTAAACGGATTATGGGAGAGCGATAAACCCATAGGAACCTACAGCGCCCGGGAAAATATGAGGTATCAGGTTTGATCCGAGGAAGATAGCTCACTCCTTGGATCAATAGTTCATCACCAGCATCAAGGAAAGACCTTGTCAGCGGCAACAACACATCTAAATGCAGGCGCACGTTTACCAAGTATAATTAGTTATATAGAAGTATAATATAGTTATAATATAGTTATAGTTATAATATAGTTATAGTTATAATATAGTTATATAGGATGGTTACCTAGGGTAGTCACACACTCATCTAAGTAACGCAGTAAACGGATTATGGGAGAGCGATAAACCCATAGGGAACCTACAGCGCCCGGGAAAATATGAGGTATCAAGGTTTGATCCGAGGAAGATAGCTCACTCCTTGGATCAATAGTTCATCACCAGCATCAAGGAAAGACCTTGTCAGCGGCAACAACACATCTAAATGCAGGCGCACGTTTACCAAGTATAATTAGTTATATAGAAGCATTTCCCCCACAGCTCGACCCTCAGTGGAAGCTACCGCACTACATACCACTTACTGATGATATGATTGTCTTCAAGCTGTAATTTATATGATTGTTTTATCTCTGCCTCGGTCAATATTGTAATTCTTTTGTCTTGGACATAATGACACAGCAAGTAAAGTTGAGCATATTTTGGCTCATATTTTCTTTCTGACTGGTGAGGTTATTACGTATTTTTAGGATCATTAAATACGATATGAATTTGTGATAATATTACTGAAGTCTTCATCCAATATTACTGAAGTCCTCATCCAATATTACTGAAGTCTTCATCCAATATTACTGAAGTCCTCATCCAATATTACTGAAGTCTTCATCCAATATTACTGAAGTCCTCATCCAATATTACTGAAGTCCTCATCCAATATTACTGAAGTCTTCATCCAATATTACTGAAGTCTTCATCCAATATTACTGAAGTCTTCATCCATTATTACTGAAGTCCTCATCCAATATTACTGAATCCCTCATCCAAATACCACTGAGAAAAAAATTCCCCATAAAGAACAAACCTGAAGCTTCGTTATTTTGTTTTAACTTACGTAGATATTTCCCTAATTCAAAATACATGGCACTCAACTTACAATAATGAACATGTCTAATAAAGGCAATCCACCTTTTTCCTTCAATTTCACTTTGATATTGATGCTTTGGACCAAATGGGTAAGTTTTTTTGTGTAAAACACCGAAATTTCTCTAAGATTTCATTTCATAACGTTAAAATATCATCTTACCTCAGTCATTTCAAGCCTTTTTGTTTAATTTGAGGACGTATTATGGACTTCAAATACTATATTCAAGTCTTCGTTAAAATGTAAGTCAAAAGACTATCCATACCACACACATTCACGATGATAAAATTCACACATACACACACACTAGTTGGCCAGGTGGCCAAAGACTGCAAACTTCACTCAAGGAGAAAGATCTTGGGGTGAGTATAACACCGAACACGTCTCCGGAAGCACACATCAACTAGATAACTGCTGCAGCATACGGGCGCCTGGCAAACCTGAGAATAGCGTTCCAATACCTTAGTAAGGAATCGTTCAGGACTCTGTACACCGTGTACGTCAGGCCCATACTGGAATATGCAGCACCAGTTTGGAACCCACACCTGGTCAAACACGTCAATAAATTAGAGAAAGTGCAAAGGTTTGCAACAAGGCTAGTTCCAGAGCTACGGGTAATAATATCCTACGAAGAAAGGTTAAGGGAAATCGGCCTGACGACACTGGTGGACAGGAGGGTTAGGGAAGACATGATAACGACATACAAAATACTGCAAGGAATATATAAGGTGGACAGAGACAGGATGTTCCAGAGATGGGACACAGAAACAAGGGGTCACAATTGGAGACTCAGATAAGTCAAAGGGATGTTAGGAAGTATTTCTTCAGTCAAAGAGTAGTGAGGAAGTGGAATAGTCTGACAAGTGATGTAGTGGAGGCAGGAACCATACATAGTTTTAAGACGAGGTATGATAAAGCTCATGGAGCAGGGAGGGAGTGAATTAGTATCGACCAGTGAAGAGGCGGGGCCAGGAGCTATGAATCGACCCCTGCAACCACATATAGGTGAGTACATATAGGTGAGTGTATATATATATATATACGTACTTGAAAAAGTATATCAGCAGGTACTTTAAAAAAAGAGCGTGCACATTAGACTGCAGTTTTTTTTAGTAAGCTCTGGGATCTATCGAACGAGCGATCCAATGAGGGATTTAATGACGGATTTGTTAAACGATTTATTGAATTGGAAATTTAATGAACGAAGTATTTACTGAAAGGGGGATTTAATAAACGAGGCATATAATAGCCAAGAGATTTAATGTGGGAGGAATTTAAATTGAAGGATTTAATTTAACAAATAAAAGATTATGCTGTCCAGCTTTATTATAATAAAAGATTATGCTGTATAGCATTATTATGTATCTTTGCTTTAATATCCTGTATCCCACCCCTACCTACCAGTAGGGTGTGTATAAATATTTGTTAAGTCAAATATATAAATATGTAAAACACATGGACAAACTAACACTTGTGTTATTAATGTTATTATTAGAAATAGTCGTAATAGTAATGGCAGTGGAGGAGACGGCGGTTGTAGTATTTAAAACGTCGCCAAAATTATCCCAGAAATGTGATATTTTGATATGTGTTTCGGTGCGGCTTCTCACTCTGTATTAATTAAAAGCCTTGTCGGTCTTCCCACTAGGGAGGAGGGGAACGACTGCATCCCTCGCCTTTCCTCGGCCTTGTTAAACTAAAATTTAAATCAACACGTCACATCAGTAGTCTGGGCCTCTCATTGGGAACCCATCCCGTCCTCTCCTATATCTGTTCAATCAACTACCCTTGACTTCACTCTCCATCTTCTTCCCTTCCGTCCCTTCTATCTCCTCTCCTCACTTTTTTTTCAAATTACTTTCTTTTCTTCCTGTTCATTACTTTCATATGTTCACTTCGGTCGCTTCTCCTATCCTCGATTTCAGTACCTTTCCCTTCTGTTTATTGGTCGCCTTGACAACAGCTCTAATCACAGCAGGCCAGACCAAAGAGAATGTCAAGTTACGCACTAAGTCAAGGCCTGGTCACAGACTGGGCCGCGGGGGCGTTGACCCCCGGAACTCTCTCCAGGTAAACTCCTGGTAAACACAGCATTATTATTATTATTATTATTATTATTATTATTATTATCAAAAAGAAGCTCTAAACCCACTAGGGTCATACAGCGCTGCCAGCCACACAGCAACAAGGTTTACAATGTTCAATGTGAACCTGGGTAGGCAAGAGACGTGAGGCCACCTTTCTGTAGTCAGATCTGAGTCGACATTTCCAGACAAACGAGGTCCAGGTTAAAACAATTTAATATTGGACAGTGAAGAATACACTTAATGTATAAAGCTGTAGTAAACTCTTGTCATAAAATACCCCACAACCACTATATACACCAAATATATTCTACACGTCACGAGGGAGTGTGAACCTAGGTATACCCTGAGACGTCAGGAGGGAGGAGTGTAAACCCAGGTACACCATGGGACGTCACGAGGTAGTGTAAACCCAGGTACACCATGGGACGTCACGAGGTAGTGTAAACCCAGGTACACCATGGGACGTCACGAGGTAGTGTAAACCCAGGTACACCATGGGACGTCACGAGGTAGTGTAAACCCAGGTACACCATGGGACGTCACTAAGGACACAATAAGTCCCACACAATAGACAACCAAATAACTACCAACACCAAACAACACTTAATGATACACAAAAGTACACAAAGCACAGCACACTTATCATTCAATATCACACTAATGCTGACAAATACGTTCCATTGGTTTTAATTATCATATCGCAACATTAAAATTTCTCTAATATCACAAGAATACAAAAGCAGTTAAATAAACAAAATGTAAATACGAATCAAATAAAGCTAATTTTGGAATTGAAAGAAAGCCAAGGTTAAAAAATATGAATAAAACGCAATAATTAACTGAAAATATACCGGGAAATATTAGCTGTACCGAGCTATCGTTACTACCTATTCCAGGCTTGTGGAGGCGCTAGAAGCATAAATAATAAGTTGCTTTTTGACTGGCTACTATGATAGACTCAGGTCAACTGTGAGGTGGGCAAATGTGTAGCGTTAAACAGTGGTTAAATAATCTGAAGATTAGATTTAGAAGTGGCTAGTTTATTGTGCACCCATATCCATCCTGTGGAGGGTAGCTCAGGAGCATATGGATACCCAAAAGGCCTAGGAACTAGGCCTCAAAAGGGTTAACAGGAGCACATCTGGGAATTCGCTGCTTCTCTATGCTCGTGAATTCTAGCGATTGATTGATACTAGTTTTAACAATATTTGAAGCCTTACAACGCTCACACGTACATTTCGATCCAGTAAGATTATTCAAGGTTTACCGGAACGTGATCGTTTATTTTAGAGAATTCATTGATGGTATTATATTTTTTAAAATAATTATGCTTATTTGAGTGTAGAAATTAGCGAGCAGTTTACTATGTTTCCCAACGTGTGAGGCCTAAGTGAATATATTTATTTCAGTAATAAGTAACTGTAAAAATAATTACTTTCCTTAAGTATAGTGTTAATTATTTCATCTAAAAGGTCTTAAAAATACTTCAAGGCTTTACCAATATACGTCTTTATAAAACACGTATATTCGTGAAACTTTGGATATAAACTGTGAATATACTTTGATGGAAATGCAATATAGGTAGTGTCCAGTATATATTTTACCAAATGGGGTTTGATAAAGATCCACTGTGAATAATATAGCCATTTTTGTACTACGGCCGAAGTTGCACAATAAATACAGCTCACAGGATGAGCAGAAATTCCCAATATAATCATAATATTATTAATAATAATAATAATAATAATTCAGGTGGTGTGGTAGACGTGTGTGTCCAGTAACAATACATGAACTAGGAAGACGATGGGTGCTATACAACAGGGTGTTCTCGTACCTTGATTAATATTCGTATAAATTTGAACGTTTCTTCTTTCGACTTGGCCACCTCGTTGCCAGACGTATCACTTAATTATTATCACTTTGCTTATGGGGTTAAAATACCTTCTTATAGGTTTATGTAACCTAAACTAACTTAACTTAAAGTAAAGAAAATAACGTTAGTAAATTTACAGGGAAGATCAAGAAACTGACGTATAGAACCGCGCCAGAGAATTAACATAGCTAAATGAGGATACGTTGTATATAGAAGAGTGACTTGCAGTGTGTATGTGAGGTGGAGCCTGGTGGTGTGTAGTGGTGGTGATGTATGTACACACTTAAATACACACACACACACACACAGACGCTGTGTGTGCCACTAACCACAATTTTCAACACATCCCTTCAAACTGAGCAACTACCTGAGGTATGGAAGACGGCAAATGTAGTTCCCATTTTTAAGAAAGGAGACAGAAATGAGGCACTAAGCTATAGACCAGTGTCACTGACGTGTATAGTATGTAAAGTCATTAAGAAGATTATCAGGAGGAGAGTGGTAGAGCACCTGGAACGGAACAAGATTATAAACGACAACCAGCATGGATTCAGGGAAAGCAACTCCTGTGTCACAAACCTTCTGGAGTTTTACGACAAGGTAACAGAAGTAAGACACGAGAGAGAAGGGTGGGTTGACTGCATTTTCTTGGACTGCATGAAGGCCTTCGACACAGTTCCCCACAGGAGATTAGTGCAGAAGCTAGAGGATCAGGCACGTATAACAGGAAGGGCACTGCAATGGATCAGAGAATACCTGACAGGGTGGCAACAACGAGTCATGGTACGGGATGAGGTATCACAATGGGCACCTGTCTCTTAGAGCGGGGTTCCACAGGGGTCAGTCCTAGGACCAGTGCTGTTCTTGGTATATGTGAATGACATGACGGTAGGGATAGAATCAGAAGCGTCCCTGTTTGCAGACGATGTGAAGTTAATGAGAAGAATCAAATCATATGAGGATCAGGCAGGGCTACAAAGCGGCCTGGACAGGCTGGACACGTGGTCCAATAACTGGCTACTCGAATTTAACCCCGCCAAATGCAAAGTCATGAAGATCGGGGAAGGGCAAAGAAGACCGCAGACTGAGTATATGCTAGGTGGCCAAAGACTGCAAACTTCACTCAAGGAGAAAGATCTTGGGGTGAGTATAACACCGAGTACGTCTCCGGAAGCACACATCAACCAGATAACTGCTGCAGCATATGGGCGCCTGGCAAACATGAGAATAGCGTTCCGATACCTCAGTAAGGAATCGTTCAAGACACTGTACACCGTGTACGTCAGACCCATACTGGAGTATGCAGCACCAGTTTGGAACCCACACCCTGGTCAAGCACGTCAAGAAATTAGAGAAAGTGCAAAGGTTTGCAACAAGGCTAGTTCTCGATCTAAGGGGAATGTCCTACGAAGAAAGGTTAATGGAAATAGGCCTGACGACACTGGAGGACAGGAGGGTTAGGGAAGACATGATAACGACATACAAAATACTGCGAGGAATAGATAAGGTGGACAGAGACAGGATGTTCCAGAGATGGGACACAGACACAAGGGGTCACAATTGGAAGTTGAAAACTCAGACGAGTCAAATGGATGTTAGGAAGTATTTCTTCCGTCACAGAGTTGTCAGGAAGTGAAATAATCTGGCAAGTGAGGTAGTGGAGGCAGGAACCATACATAGCTTTAAGACTAGGTATGATAAAGCTCAGGGAGCAGGGGGAGAGAGAGGACCTAGTAGAGATCAGTGAAGAGGCGGGGCCAGGAGCTGAGTCTCGACCCCTGCAACCACAAATAGGTGAGTACACACATGCACCAGGTAATACGACTCAACAGTTCACACAAAATTACCAGAAAGTCTGCGAGGCGTTGAACAAAAGCTTCGAGGAGATTTTCTGGTAGGAAATGAGGATAGTACAAGACAAAAAAATATATATATACGCCTATGAGTACTGGACACAATACAGGAAAAGGGACGAAAAAACTAGTGAGTGCGGTGGATACTGTACGTGGAAGTCAGTGCAACCAGACAATATATCTCGGTGAGTTCTGAAAGAGGATGCTGAAGCATTGTGTGCACTGCTAGCAAAAGTTTACAACTAGTCACTGGATACAGGACAAGTACCAGAGGTGTAGCTTCCACTGTTTAACAAATGGGACTGACAGGCAGTGTCATTGAAACCATATTATCAAATTACAGTAATTTACTCAATAGATACTGTAACTATACTGTATTTTATTATACAGTAAATCTACTAAATTAATTACACTGTAACAGGAAATGGGGGCTGATATACTGAATGGAAAGGCAAGTACTGAGAGCAACTTCAGGGTTTTGCACTCCCATTATTGCAGTCTCCACACAGAGGCAACTACTATCCTCAGTGACATACAACTATGTCATCCACAGTTACTTCCTGTCCTTAACCTCGCTCGGACAAACCTAAATTAACTCTCCCTTTTCCTTTATTTTTCCTCTTCTTTTCCCCCTCTTCCTACAAGGTTAAAAGCTACTGTATACATGATCCAAAAGTGGTCAATGACCTTCCCATACCAGAACTTGGTAATGAGGATATTATCTCATCTTCCAATCTCCTTCCATAAAAAATAAAAATCTTACCTCTGCAAGTCTATAAAAAAACATCAGTGGTGTTTATGTTTGCACCATTACGAAACAAGGTATACATTATAGAGAGAGGTATTCCTCAAGGCACATATCAACCAAATATACTCTACATACGACATATGTGAGATTTAACTTTTAGGCATCTGAAGAGTGATTCACGACACTATATATAACATATTATCACACCATCAGTACGGAACTCACCTAATCATGACAAGAAACTGTAAAAACTGCAGAGGTTTGCAACGAGACTAGTTCCAGAGATAAGAAGTATGAGCCATGAGGAGATGCTGAACTAAGCCTGATGACACTGCACAACAGATGGGTCAGGCGAGACATAATAACGATGTGAAAAATGCTCAAGAGGAATTGACATAATGTACAGAGACAGGCTCCTTAAGAGACGGGAAACAGGTACATGAGAGCACATTTGTAATTAAGAACACAGACGAACCACAGGGATGTCAGGAAATATTTATTCAGCCTCAATGTGATCATGAAGAAAAATTATGAGGTAGTATCTATGCATAGCTTTACGAATAGGTATAATATTGCTCACGAAGCCAGGAAATAGTGAGCCCAGTAACGGCCAATTTAAAAGGCAGGGCCATGAGCAGAGACTCGATCTCTGAAACTACAAATAGGCGAGTACAAATAGGTGAATATGCACGAGCGAACACACACACACACCCCTGCCAGTTCACCTTGAGACAGCCATTTTTGCTTAGTGAGTGACGTCATACATGATGTAACACCCCGGCCACAACACAACTTCCAACACAAGCAACTTACGTGGGTATACTGACGCTCTAAGAGACAGCGATATGCCCCGCACTAAATCAAACATACGTAGACACAGCATGAAAGATACGTAGACAGAATATCAAAGATACGTCGACAGAACATTAAAAACATGTAGACAGAGCATCAAAAACATGTAGACAGAGCATCAAAAACATGTAGACAAAGCATCAAAGACACGCAGACAGAGCATCAGTAAAAACAACGTTCGCTCGGTGACAACTTTATCAAGCTACGATAAGAATACTGTAAAGCGAAACGTCTATGTAATAAACTTACTCTCCCCGTCCCAGTCTTTGATTTAAAACGTCTCCAGATGCACCTTCATAATTCAACGTATTTTATATTTTTGGTCACCTCGTTACCAGACGTACCATTCCTTGTAATTTGTTTATTTGTGGTTAACTATATGTTTTTAAAAAATTATGTATTCTAACCTAACCTAAATTAGCTTAAACTAATTAAAAAATAAAGAAAACGGTAATTGAGGAAAAATAAAAAAACGTTAATTATAATATATCGTTTCGTTATAGCTGGTTAACTACACGCAAATGTAGGTCAAGATACGTTAACCTGACATAACGAATATGTAGGTTTTGACGTTATGCAGACCGTTGCGGAAATAGACGAACTGTAACGTGTGCAAAAACTGCTGTTATATTTAGAGAACAGGTCACAGATGCTGGTGAGGGGATCTTGATCCAAGGAATTGACGCTACCTTCTTCCTTGGATTCAAAACTGATAAACCTGTACGGGTTTACCTTTTCATATTATTGTTATTATTATTATTATTATTATTATCATAACTAAGCGCTAAACCCACAAGGGTCATAGAGCGCTGTTACCTCTTCAAAATAATAATAATTTTCTCTTGCTAAATTCGTTTTGACAATATACTTATTCTTCTTCTGTCTTCGGGACAAAGTTGAATTATCCCCAGCGAAGAATACTGTATAATTGTATGTATTACAATACTGTAACTGTATGTATTACAATACTGTAACTGCATGTATTACAATACTGTATAACTGTAGGTGTTACAATACTGTATAAATGTATGTATTACAATACTGTATAACTGTAGGTGTTACAATACTGTATAACTGTATGTATTACAATACTGTATAACTGTAGGTGTTACAATACTGTATAACTGTAGGTGTTACAATACTGTATAACTGTATGTATTACAATACTGTATAACTGTATGTATTACAATACTGTATAACTGTGTATTACAATACTGTATAACTGTAGGTGTTACAATACTGTATAACTGTATGTATTACAATACTGTATAACTGTAGGTGTTACAATACTGTATAACTGTATGTATTACAATACTGTATAACTGTATGTATTACAATACTGTATAACTGTAGGTGTTACAATACTGTATAACTGTAGGTGTTACTATACTCTATAACTGTATGTATTACAATACTGTATAACTGTAGGTGTTACAATACTGTATAACTGTACGTATTACAATACTGAATTTTTAAACGCATCAGACTGACTACTGTATAATTATATGAATCATGATATTGTATAGTTATACGTATTAAGACACTATAATTTTAAGTATCAGGATACTGTATAATTATCTGTATTGTATTTCACTAAGTTTTAAGTGTAAGTTTTAGGTCAGTTCGAAGAAAAGATGTCAAGATATCTGAAAATGAGATAACTAAAAAGAATGAATAAAAACCATGTTATCATGCTTTGGCATGATCCCTATCAAGGAGAAATAACAAGGTATAGCCACATACCACTAATAATCTCTAATTCCTTATTTATCAAGGTTAATGAACGAAAAGTGGCGGAGTAAACTGAGATGATGATAAGAAAAACCGAACCACAATGGGTGCCCATCTTCCTGAGATATTAAAGAGGTTTTTGATAAAAAAAAAAAAAAATGTTGCCTTCTGCTCTTTCCTGTTGCAACCTCGTGCAATGAAGACGTGAGTCTGCATAATAGTGGGGGTTCACTTCTCAGAAGAGTGCTGATGAGATTTATAAATGATACGGAAGAATGTGGGAGCTAGAGGAATGTTAGAATCAACTGAAGGTAAGTCGAAATGAACTGGTGGTGAGATAGATGGTTGTATTAGAAGTGTGATGTGTGAAGGATAGTCGTGCTAAGAGTGTGGGGAAAACTGGAGGTGAGAATGATTAGAGAAGAGTGGCTTCAGCCCCTGGCTGCCTTCAAGAGGGAGCTGTAGGGATACTAAGTCGGTGCCGGATCAGCCGGGCTGTGGTTCGTACGTTGGACTACGTGCGGCCAGCAGTAACAGCATGGTTGATCAGGCCCTGATCCACCCTGAGGCCTGGTCGTGGACCGGCCGCGGGGGCGTTGATCCCCGGAATGCCCTCCAGGTAGGAACGGTTGGGGCGATGTGAAGAATGGTTGGTTATTGAGGTTTAAAACCTATCGACTAAAAGAGGCAATATGCAATGTCACATTTCAATCAGCAACCAAGAAAACTTTAATCACTAAAATAGGGAATAACGTAAACTCTCAGCATATTTTCACTAAGAGACATACAGTACATCTCTTCTCGGTGTACATATCCTACGTGAATGGAAGATGGGAAGGGAGCGTTGGTGATGAATGGAGCGGTGGACGTTTTGATCCTTTCTTACCACATTAACACTCCATAAAACGCTGAATAAATTGACGCCATTAATTTGACCGTTCATCACGTGAGGCCACACTGTTCAGATATTATTGTGTCAGGTGGCTGTTGCGTGAGCAAGTTGCTGTAACCCAGCACGCTACTCTCACACACAGTGCCACACACATCATAGTGCCATTCACACAGTGCCACACACATCATAGTGCCATTCATACAGTGCCACACACATCATAATGCCATTCACTCACAGTGCCATAAACATCAAAGTGCCATTCACTCACAGTGCCACACACATCATAGTGCCATTCACTCACAGTGCCACACACATAGTGCCAATTACTCAGTGCCACACACATAGTGCCATTCACTCACAGTGCCACACGCCATGACATTCACTCACAGTGCCACATATATACATCACAGTGCCACACATACATTACTACATACATCACAGTGCCACACACACATTACTACATACATCATCGTGCCACATACAACATTACTACATACATCATCGTGCCACACACACAACATTACTACATACATCACAGTACCACACACACAACATTACTACATATATCACAGTGCCACATACACAACATTACTACATACATCACAGTGCCACACACACAACATTATTACATACATCATCGTGCCACACATCCTCACCATCACCATCCTCGTGAGAAAGTCTCACGATCCACAGATTACTTCTGATCTACCTAAATGATTTAATTAATTAATCACTTATTACTTGCTAATAAGCCACCCTCTATAATGGCTCAGAGGTCCGTTAAACTTATTTTTCACTACGCTATTTTCTCTCACTCAATTACTCTTCACGAATGGCCAAATACATCTTAGAATAATGCATGACATGGATTATAAATACGAAACATGCTATATTTATATACTGTATATAAATGGGGAGGGGAGGTTTAAGGGTCAGGTTAAATGAGAAATTAAAGTCTAGCAAAAAAATACAGTAAGTTACTGAGATAATGAAACAACCGTCCTACCATATTATAATTCACAATTACTCTCCAATTACAATTAACAATACTTAATTACTCTCCAATTACAATTAACAATACACATTTACTTTCCAATTACAATTATTCTACAAATAACAATCTTCTGTTTCTATATTCATTAATTCTCTCATCAATAATAAAATTACAATATACCATTAAAGGGGTTGATATTGTCGAGGGGAAGGTTATACCGAGGGGAAAAATCCAGGATACAGTGCACACAAGGTTCTCCACTGTCCTTCAGTGACAGACCAAGTCCTTACACTATCACCCCGGGAGTCAGCGATCACTTCAAATTCCCTGATTTTCACACACAGCCACGGTAATGCTATCCCAGTCTATCTACCAGACTGGTCAAGACATTACTCGACCTGCATACCCAGTGCTAGTCAGACCCTGATTAACTACTCCTACCATTCCTTCACTTCTCTTCTTCTTCACTTTCCTCTAACTATAACACATGGACTGCAAGAGGTCAATGGCCTTCCAATATCCACACTGATTAAGAAGGGTAATCTCACAAGGAACGATGACTCTCACACTTAAGGGCACGTCAGTTTCCCTGTTTTCTAATATGTTATTTTTCCCTATAATCTACCTTGTCCATAATTATTGTCGCATTTGCTAGTCCAGGATCTTTCCTTAATTCATGGTATAACTTAACAAATCTTTGAGGACAATTGGGCTGCACAGGTCTGAGCTTTGCTCAACAACATTTTGGAAGACACAATGAAGCATTACCTTCACTGACGACTTCTGAAGAGTAGGTAAGAGTGGAAGAGGTGCTAGTGGCAGAGGTTTCAGTAGTGAGCTGGTTAATGGGATGTTGGGTGAAGCGTCCCCCAGACCAGCGTTGTTATGGTGACCACCACTCCTCCCACATACACATATATAAATACACACACACACACAGGAGCTAAGACTCGACTCCTGCAACCACAAATAGGTGAGTACACACAGGACCTGGGACCCGAACCCTGCAACCACATATAGGGTGAGTACACACACAAAGTCATTCGACACAGAGCAACTACCAGATGTGTGGAAGACAGCAAACGCAGTCCCAATATTTAACAAAGGGGACAGACCGGTAGTGTTAAGCTATAAGCCAGCGTCATTGACATACAAAGTATGTAAAGTTATGGAGATCATCTGGAGAAAATTGTTGGAGCACCTATAAAGGAGAGGACTAGTAAACAACAACCAGAACGGCTTTAAAGATCACAAATCTTGTCTTACAAACCTACTCAAGTTTTATGATAAGGTAACAGAAGTGAGGCAGGAGAAAGAGAGAGAGAGAGAGAGGGATGGATAAACTGCATATTTTTGGTCTGTAAGAAGACTTTTGATACAGCACCGCACAAGAGACTGGGACCAAATGTATAGAAGCCAGGCATAACAGCGGAGGCACTACAATGTATCAAGGAATAATTAACAGGAAGAAAACAACAAGTGACTGTCCGAGAAGAGGTGTCAGAATGGGCGCATGTGATGAGTACGGTTCCACAAGGATCAGTACTAGCACCAGTATTATTTCTTGCATACGTGAACAACATGACAGAACGGACAGAGTCAAAGGTATCCCTGCTCTCAGATGATATGAAACTAATGAGGAGAATACAAACAGGTGAGAAACAGGAAAGACTTCGAATGAACCTGGAGAGGCTGCAGGTGTGGCTGCTAGAATTCAACCCCAGCAAGTGCAAAATTATGAAGATTAGGTATGGGCAATAAAGATCACAGACGGAGTACAGGCTTGCGGGACAAGAGTCACAATCCTCACTAAAGGAAACCCTCGGGGCGAGCACTGCACTGAGCATATCACCAGAGGTGTACATTAAATGAATAACTGCTACAGCAAACGCGCGTCTAGCTGGTTACTTTCAGGAACCTAAACAAGGAGCTATTATAAACTGTGGTAATCAAGGCCCGTTATCCTGACTGTAAATGGAATGGAGAGAAATAAACACAGTTGAAATCTTTGAACTGTATTTTCCTTCACCAAGTATCAACAGAGTTATGTACACTATGTACAGGAATAGATAATATAAGTGCACGCCACGGTAAGCCAAGGCAACAATAGAAGGCAAAAGACAGAGACACCACCGTGATTCAACCAGCAGAATATGACAAGGGTGAAAACGTGCGTGCTACCACATCACCTTCACAACTGCCAGACCCACATTATGATTGGCTGAACCTAGGTACTGATCTGGTTCGCTGGTTGGGGAGGCAGCCTAATATGAGAATGTGTACATGCGCCGAATAAATGTAACGTGCTGTTTGCATGTCACAGGAGCCATTCACAACACTAAGCGGGATACGTTAGGCCCATATTGGAGTATGCAGCACCAGTATAGAACCTACACTTTATGTCAAGAAACTTGAGAAAGTGCAGAGGTTTGCAACGAGATTAGACAACCCAGAACTACGGAGTGTGTATTATGAGGAGAGATTAAGAAGGTAAACCTGATGACACTAGAAGAAGAAAAAAGACGAATAGTAAGATAACAACGTAGAAAATACTGAGAGGAACTGATAAGGTGGCCAGGGATAGATTGTTTCTGAGGTGAGAAACAGAAACACGAGGGCACAGCGCTCCTGAAGCTAGTAGAGTGAAATGAGCGAGGGAGGCGCCAGGAGCAGAGGCTGACACTACACACACAACCCGCACATATAAAAAGAGAGGAGCTTACGACGACGTTTCGGTCCGACTCAGTGTGACTTTGTAAATGGTCCAAGTCGGGCCGAAACGTCGTCGTAAGCTCCTCTCTTTTTATATGTGCGGGTTGTGTGTGTATTGTTCCAGTCACGGTATTGTGCCTTTTTTGTTATTTTCAGAGGCTGACCTCTGACGCACACACACACAAACACACATGTACCCGCCGTATAGGTTAAAGAGGGGTGAGAGACTGAGTGGACGTTACTACAAAGGGAGATATTTACCGAATACGTTATTAAAGAAAACTTCAGAATGTGACAGCGTATTAGCTATGCGACTTAAGAAAGCAACTAGTTATCCTCGTAACAACTGCTCTGATTCACCTTGAACAACTCTCTAAATTTAGATGGCCACATCTAAAACAGAAAATAAAGTTGAATGAATTCCTGGATACAGAAACTAAGGTCTACAGGTGATAAGAAACTACAGAACTTGTATCTATCATATCACAATGGATCTAACTGTGAGGAGGGCAGAACATCAACTAATAAAGAACAAAAAGGCACAATACCATGACTGGAACACTACGCAAACAACCCCCACATAGGAGAGAGAAGTTTACGATGGTTCAAGTCAGACCGAAACGTCGTCGTAACCTTCAGTACAGGTCATCCGTGTAACATCCACTAATATCTACAAAACATACACATGTTCTTACAGTTTAATGTGTTTGAGAAAGAATTACTTATTGAAACTTCGCCACATCACTATCATTTCATATAAAAAAAAGCTGTCGACTTTTTTTTTTGGTTCTCTCAAGTATCTGATAACATTAGTAACAACATTCCCCTGAATAAATTTGAGAAATTAGGTACAAGTGAGATACCTAAACTGGATCGTTAGCTATCTAAACAACTGATAGTAATACATCTTTGTCAACAAAGGCCCAGCTAGAGGCAAAGCTGTTTACTTAGGGAGTCTCACAGGTGTACATTAACGTTATCACTAACGCAGTCAAACAAGATAAACACCGCCTTACTTGGGTACATCGGAATATACCTCATCCTGAAGGGTATATACACCGAAAGGTGCACATTCATCAGCGTATATACAGTACATATTGACCGGTGTATATCTCTTAGTGTATATATATATATATATATATATATATATATATATATATATGAGAGAGAGAGAGAGAGATTAACTCCTATTTTAGGGATTAAACTATCATTGACAGGTGGTGACCAGGTAATATGCAACTTTCAAGACTCTTGTGTAATGGATGGGCTTTAACCCTAATAAAAAAAAAGCTTCATTCCTCAGTCTGGAAGATCTAGCTAACTCATCATATTTCATAGATGGTCATGGGTTGTCACTGATAAGACCTCAAACAAAACATTACAAAAACAGGCAGACATGGTTGTCAACAACAGAGTGAGTTTGTTACCACATACTCATGCTCTTGCTGTTCACAAACACGACTGCTTTAATATTAATAAATTCCCAGACGTATTATTATTATTACATTCATGAGGAAGCACTTAAATGGACATACTGTATTTATTGACGAGGAGCTTAAAAGTAAAACATATGTATTCTACAGATTCACCAGACGACATGCAATTTCCTAATAGCGAAAGCGTGTGTGTTTGCGGTACCTTCAACGATTCACGTTGGTGGTGGTGGGTAGAGGGTGATGGGTAGTGGGTAAGTGAATGGTAGGAGTGGGTAGGTGGATGGTGGATGATGAGTAGTGGGTAATAGGTAGGTGGATGGTGGGTAGTAGGTAGGTGGAATGGTGGATAGTGGGTAGGAGGAAGGTGGGTAGTGGGTGGTGGAGGTTTTGGTGGTGGTGGTATATTCGTGAGAAAACAGGACAAACATCTCCTGAAACGGGTCTTCATCAAATGTAACTGGTCAAGCATCCACTGGTTTACCCACGCTAGTAGCTTTAACACCCCATTAATGGAAACTGAGTATCCATACCTAGTAGTGCAAAGATGCTCATAACCTTACGTGTATACCATTATTAATGTAATGAAGTTTGATAAATAAGCAACATGTGTAACATGTGTATATCCTCACTACAGAGACGTTGGCGTGAGTATAAAACTAATGCCCAACCCTTATCCCATTACTGTATGGTATTCAGTTTTCATGAGAATTGTGAATAAACACCAAACACACACACACACACACACACACACACACATATATATATATATAGTATATATATATATATATATATATATATATATATATATATATATATATATATATTAGGTGTCTGCAGAGGAAACATAAAGGAAGATGATGGAAACATAATAAAATATATTTGAGAGGGACGTCGGAGTTAGCAACCAAGGCAGGTAACTTTAATAGCATTTTATCAATTCATGGCGTCCTGTGCAGCCACTTAGGGATCTCCAATGAATATATATTAAGGTGTTGAGAAGGGCAGTGGTCTGGAGCTGCGGGTTCTGGCTCTATACAGACCACAGCCAGACCACCACACTCCTGCATATTAAACCTCGCTCGTCTGCAACCACAATGAAAAAAGCTGACAGCGATGTTGTGTTTGTATATTCATTGGGAAGAACTAAATTTATACGAGTTCATGTTGCATTCGGGGAATGGGAGGAAATCAAGCTGCATGCATATGAACAAAAGAAGGAAAACTCCAATTCCGTCAACCAGGAGCTCTATACCAAACAATGGTCCTTGTTTTGTAACTCAGGAGACCAGGTTAACAATGGTCCTTGTACTGTGTGGTTCAGGAGACCAGGTTAACAATGGTCCTTGTACTGTGTGGTTCAGGAGACCAGGTTAACAATGGTCCTTGTACTGTGTGGTTCAGGAGACCAGGTTAACAATGGTCCTTGTACTGTGTGGTTCAGGAGACCAGGTTAACAATGGTCCTTGTACTGTGTGGTTCAGGAGACCAGGTTAACAATGGTCCTTGTACTGTGTGGTTCAGGAGACCAGGTTAACAATGGTCCTTGTACTGTGTGGTTCAGGAGACCAGGTTAACAATGGTCCTTGTATTGTGTGGTTCAGGAGACTAGGTTAACAATGGTCCTTGTATTGTGTGGTTCAGGAGACCAGGTTAACAATGGTCCTTGTATTGTGTGGTTCAGGAGACCAGGTTAACAATGGTCCTTGTACTGTGTGGTTCAGGAGACCAGGTTAACAATGGTCCTTGTATTGTGTGGTTCAGGAGACCAGGTTAACAATGGTCCTTGTTTTGTAACTCAGGAGACCAGGTTAACAATGGTCCTTGTACTGTGTGGTTCAGGAGACCAGGTTAACAATGGTCCTTGTATTGTGTGGTTCAGGAGACCAGGTTAACAATGGTCCTTGTACTGTGTGGTTCAGGAGACCAGGTTAACAATGGTCCTTGTATTGTGTGGTTCAGGAGACCAGGTTAACAATGGTCCTTGTATTGTGTGGTTCAGGAGACCAGGTTAACAATGGTCCTTGTATTGTGTGGTTCAGGAGACCAGGTTAACAATGGTCCTTGTATTGTGTGGTTCAGGAGACCAGGTTAACAATGGTCCTTGTACTGTGTGGTTCAGGAGACCAGGTTAACAATGGTCCTTGTACTGTGTGGTTCAGGAGACCAAGTTAACAACGGTCTTTGTATTGTGTGGTTCAGGAGACCAGGTTAACAATGGTCCTTGTACTGTGTGGTTCAGGAGACCAGGTTAACAATGGTCCTTGTACTGTGTGGTTCAGGAGACCAAGTTAACAACGGTCTTTGTATTGTGTGGTTCAGGAGACCAGGTTAACAATGGTCCTTGTATTGTGTGGTTCAGGAGACCAGGTTAACAATGGTCCTTGTACTGTGTGGTTCAGGAGACCAGGTTAACAATGGTCCTTGTATTGTGTGGTTCAGGAGACCAAGTTAACAACGGTCTTTGTATTGTGTGGTTCAGGAGACCAGGTTAACAATGGTCCTTGTACTGTGTGGTTCAGGAGACCAGGTTAACAACGGTCTTTGTATTGTGTGGTTCAGGAGACCAGGTTAACAATGGTCCTTGTATTGTGTGGTTCAGGAGACCAGGTTAACAATGGTCCTTGTACTGTGTGGTTCAGGAGACCAGGTTAACAATGGTCCTTGTACTGTGTGGTTCAGGAGACCAGGTTAACAATGGTCCTTGTACTGTGTGGTTCAGGAGACCAGGTTAACAATGGTCCTTGTACTGTGTGGTTCAGGAGACCAGGTTAACAATGGTCCTTGTATTGTGGTTCAGGAGACCAGGTTAGCCGAGACTCACTTCAGCACATTATCTCTGGTTTTAATTAATCACAGAAAGATCTTATTAGCGAACAGGATACCCTGGGAAGGTAGTTAATAATTAGCTGGTTCATTAATTAGTAAGCATCGCCAGACGTTTAGATGAGGTATGCATCTTAAGAGGACCACTGTTGTTGTGACGACCACTAGTTGACCAGTGTTGTTGGATGACCACTGGTTGACCAGTGTTGTTGTGACGACCACTGGTTGACCAGTGTTGTTGGGACGACCACTGGTTGACCAGTGTTGTTGTGACGATCACTAGTTGACCAGTGTTGTTGTGACGACCACTGGTTGACCAGTGTTATTGTGACGACCACTGGTTGACCAGTGCTGTTGTGACGACCACTGGTTGACCAGCATTGTTGTGACGACCACTAGTTGACCAGTGTTGTTGTGACGACCACTGGTTGACCAGTGTTGTTGTGACGATCACTAGTTGACCAGTGTTGTTGTGACGACCACTAGTTGACCAGTGTTGTTGTGACGATCACTAGTTGACCAGTGTTGTTGTGACGACCACTGGTTGACCAGTGTTGTTGTGACGATCACTAGTTGACCAGTGTTGTTGTGACGACCACTAGTTGACCAGTGTTGTTGTGACGACCACTGGTTGACCAGTGTTGTTGTGACGATCACTAGTTGATCAGTGTTGTTGTGACGATCACTAGTTGACCAGTGTTGTTGTGACGATCACTAGTTGACCAGTGTTGTTGTGACGATCACTAGTTGACCAGTGTTGTTGTGACGACCACTGGTTGACCAGTGTTGTTGTGACGATCACTGTTGACCAGATTGTTGTGACGACCACTGGTTGACCAGTGTTGTGTGACGATCACTATGTGACCATGTTGCTGTTGTGACGACCACTAGTTGACCAGTGTTGTTGTGACGACCACTGGTTGACCAGCATTGTTGTGACGACCACTAGTTGACCAGTATTGTGGCAACCACTGGCTGACCAAAATTACTGTGACAACCACTGGTTGACTAGCATTGTTGTGACGACCACTGGTTAACCAGTGTTGTGACGACCACTGGTTGACCAGTGTTGTGACGACCACCGGTTGACCAGTACTTTTGTTACAATCACTGCATGACTAGCACTGTGACAACCACTTGTAGACTAGCATTGTTTGTGACATGATGGCTGCTACACTGTACATGATGTCTGCCCGGACCCCTCGCGGCCCGGTTTGGGACTAGTCCTCCTGGTTGCTGGATTGATCAATCAAGCTGTAAGTGCCCGCCGCCCACAGCCCAACGTATGCACTACAACCCGGCTGATCAGGAACTGCCTTGAGGAACCTGTCCAGTTGTCTTTTGAATACAGCTAGGGCTTTGATGGCAATCCCCCTTAATTATGAATGGAGGGTGTTGAAGAGTCGTGGTCCCTAAATATTAATTGAGTTCTCTCTCAGTGTATTCAACACTCCCCTGCTTCTCACTGTAGGTATCCTGCGCCGTCTGCCAAGCATTCTGTGTTTATAAATAATAATTTCGGTGTGAAGGTTTAGGAACAATCCCTCCAGTATCTTTCAGGTGTAAATTGTTGTATCTTTCTCGCCTACTTTCTAAGGAGTACAGTTCTAAAAGCTTCAAGCGCTCCCGCTAATTTAGGTAATTGACTGAGTTTATATGAACCGTCAAGGATCTCGGTACATTTTTCAGTTTAGCAATATCGTCTGCCTTGAAGCTAACCATTAGTACACAGCAATATTCCAGCCTAGAAAGAACGAGTGACCTGAAGAATATCATCACTGGTTAACATTTTTTTTTAATGTTCTAGTTGTCCAACCTATCATTTTTCTTGAAGATGCAAAAATGGCATTGTTGTGTTCTTTGAATATGAGTTCTTCTGACATTATCATTCGCAGATCTCTTACATTTGCTTTACATTCTATTAAGTGGTTAAGTATGTCTTGTAATCCGATCTTGTTTCTATTTTCTCCATTCTTTCACAACGTAGTAACAATTAGCTTCAACTCTTCCATGCTGATTACTTGAGAGTGCAACATCTGAGCGGCTTCATGCTTAATGTGCTTGTGTATTTTAGGCTATTGGTCTCTTTCGTACCTCTGAAAGAACTGAATTAGATTAGGTTTGTGTACGTTTTAATTTATCCTTTTTATTGAAGAAATTTGGATATCAGTTTCCATATGACTTGTAAAATGCCTCTTCTGATATCCTTCAAATGATCGAAGCTAATACTATTTAACAGCATTATTAACATATGCCGCACTGAGGCATTGAGGCAGAGGGCACTGGTATTATAGAATACGGGGATACCTATAATGATAATAATAATAATATCTTTATTTCTACAAGTACATGTACAAGGTATATAGGCCTAGCTGACATCAATGACATACTACTATATAGAAAGCCCCTTGTTATGCAGAGCATTTCGGGAAAATTAGGTCTTTGTCCCAGGATGCGACCCACACCAGTCGACTAACACCCAGGTACCCATCTTGCTGATGGGTGAACATAGACAACCGGTGTAAAGGAACACGCCCAGTGTTTCTACCCGTCGCGTCGCGCAACGACTGAAATACATCTAGTTTTATTTATTAGTTATTTTACGAATTAAAATTATCCTCTTTTAATCGCAAGCTTTTAATGCAAACAAACTCATCTGATAGCTTAATGACACGGTGCTAGCAACACCTCATAAGGGTATCGTTCCTGTAGGGAAGACCTTATAACCATGGTGAAGCTCTAAAACCATTGGTATTCTCCAACAGTTGGAGAATGGTAGTTCATCATGTTTGATTCTTGAAAGAGGAACAAGTAAATCCTTATTTAGGCTTCGATCACAATTATTTTTTACCGTGTCCATCACGGGACATATTTTAGGGCCACGTAAAATGTACATTATGTATATTTAATGTAGGATTTATTTCCACTGGATCGGGAGGCCTTTAGTACCTTCAAGGGACACCCTGTTCCTTAAAGGGAGTTCACAGAAGAAAGCGTTAAGTGAAGTGAGAGTTGGGAGCTGGCGAGGTTTACAGTACGTGACGACACCAGACCCGACAATACAATGGTACACTCATAACTACCGGAACCCCTTACACCAGCCACCAGCCCCGCCCTCCTTACTTCCTGATACCCTTACACCAGCCACCAGCCCCGCCCTCCTTACTTCCTGATACCCTTACACCAGCCACCAGCCCCGCCCTCCTTACTTCCTGATACCCTTACACCAGCCACCAGCCCCGCCCTCTTTACTTCCTGATACCTTACACCAGCCACCAGCCCCGCCCTCCTTACTTCCTGATACCCTTACACCAGCCACCAGCCCCGCCCTCCTTACTTCCTGATACCCTTACACCAGCCACCAGCCCCGCCCTCCTTACTTCCTGATACCCTTACACCAGCCACCAGCCCCGCCCTCCTTACTTCCTGATACCCTTACACCAGCCACCAGCCCCGCCCTCCTTACTTCCTGATACCCTTACACCAGCCACCAGCCCCGCCCTCCTTACTTCCTGATACCCTTACACCAGCCACCAGCCCCGCCCTCCTTACTTCCTGATACCCTTACACCAGCCACCAGCCCCGCCCTCTTACTTCCTGATACCCTTACACCAGCCACCAGCCCTGCCCGCCTTACTTCCTGATACCCTTACACCAGCCACCAGCCCCGCCCTCTTACTTCCTGATACCCTTACATCAGCCACCAGCCCCGCCCTCCTTACTTCCTGATACCCTTACACCAACCACTAGCCCCGCCCTCCTTCCCTGATACCCTTACACCAGCCACCAGCCCCGCCCTCCTTACTTCCTGATACCCTTACACCAGCCACCAGCCCCGACCTCCTTACTTCCTGATACCCTTACACCAGCCACCAGCCCTGCCCTCCTTACTTCCTGATACCCTTACACCAGCCACCAGCCCCGCCCTCTTACTTCCTGATACCCTTACATCAGCCACCAGCCCCGCCCTCCTTACTTCCTGATACCCTTACACCAACCACTAGCCCCGCCCTCCTTACTTCCTGATACCCTTACACAAGCCACCAGCCCCGCCCTCCTTACTTCCTGATACCCTTACACCAGCCACCAGGCTCGCCCTCCATTCTTCCTGATACCCTTACACCAGCCACCAGCCCCGACCTCCTTACTTCCTGATACCCTTACACCAGCCACCAGGCTCGCCCTCCTTACTTCCTGATACCCTTACACCAGCCATCATTCTCGCCCTCCTTACTTCCTGATACCCTTACACCAGCCACCAGCCCCGCCCTCCTTACTTCCTGATACCCTTACACCAGCCACCAGGCTCGCCCTCCTTACTTCCTGATACCCTTACACCAGCCACCAGGCTCGCCCTCCTTACTTCCTGATACCCTTACACCATCCACCAGGCTCGCCCTCCTTACTTCCTGATACCCTTACACCAGCCACCAGCCCCGCCCTCCTTACTTCCTGATACCCTTACACCAGCCACCAGCCCGCCCTCCTTACTTCCTGATACCCTTACACCAGCCACCATTCCGCCCTCCTTACTTCCTGATACCCTTACACCAGCCACCAGCCCCGCCCTCCTTACTTCCTGATACCTTACACCAGCCACCAGCCCCGCCCTCCTTACTTCCTGATACCTTACACCAGCCACCATTCCGCCCTCCTTACTTCCTAATACCCTTACACCAACCACCAGTCCGCCCTCCTTACTTCCTGATACCCTTACACCAGCCACCAGCCCCGCCCTCCTTACTTCCTGATACTCTTACACCAGCCACCAGCCCCGCCCTCCTTACTTCCTGATACCCTTACACCAGCCACCATTCTCGCCCTCCTTACTTCCTGATACCCTTACACCAGCCACCAGCCCGCCCTCCTTACTTCCTGATACCCTTACACCAGCCACCAGCCGCCCTCCTTACTTCCTGATACCCTTACACCAGCCACCAGGCTCGCCCTCCTTACTTCCTGATACCCTTACACCATCCACCAGGCTCGCCCTCCTTACTTCCTGATACCCTTACACCAGCCACCAGCCCCGCCCTCCTTACTTCCTGATACCCTTACACCAGCCACCAGGCTCGCCCTCCTTACTTCCTGATACCCTTACACCAGCCACCAGCCCCGCCCTCCTTACTTCCTGATACCCTTACACCAGCCACCAGCCCCGCCCTCTCTACTTCCTGATACCCTTACACCAGCCCCCTTCTTCCTGATCCCTACCGCAACACCAGGCTCGCCCTCCTTACTTCCTGATACCCTTACACCAGCCACCAGGCTCGTTCTCCTTACTTCCTGATATCCTTACACCAAAGTGGTTAAACCACTAACCTTTATTATCCCCTCTACTCACCCTTTTCCCATATTCCATCCTTACCTATGCTTCTTCCTCCTCCATATTACCAAAGCTCTGGTCAAAAATCGCCAATCGCCTTACACCGGCCCCACCCTCCTTCCTGATACTCTCACACCGGCCCCACCCTCCTTCCTGATACTCTTACACCAGCACCACCTTCCTTCCTGATACTCTTACACCAGCCCCACCCTCCTTCCTGATACTCTTACACCAGCCCCACCTTCCTTCCTGATACTCTTACACCAGCCCCACCCTCCCTGATACTCTTACACCAGCCCCACCTTCCTTCCTGATATTCTTACACCAGCCCCACCCTCCTTCCTGATACTCTTACACCAGCCCCACCTTCCTTCCTGATACTCTTACACCAGCCCCACCCTCCTTCCTGATACTCTTACACCAGCCCCACCCTCCTTCCTGATACTCATACAACAGCCCCACCCTCCTTCCTGATACTCTTACACCAGCCCCACCTTCCTTCCTGATACTCTTACAACAGCCCCACCCTCCTTCCTGATACTCTTACACCAGCCCCACCTTCCTTCCTGATACTCTTACACCAGCCCCACCCTCCTTCCTGATACTCTTACACCAGCCCCACCTTCCTTCCTGATACTCTTACACCAGTCTTGGGAAATGGAAGAAGTAAGAAATGATTCGATGAACTGGAGGGTAGCTGTAATGTCTTAAATAAAAAACTTTGAACAGCACAAATGCACTCCCTCTCTTCCTTGGAGACATGACGTCTGGGTAGGTATAACAATGTAAAGACAATGCTGCAATACAAACTTCTAGCTAACTCAGAGGCTGCCATCTGGAGAGGCAGCCTCGAGAATTCCCCTGACATTCCTGACCCCACTGAAAGACATGGTTGTTTAATAAACGAAGAAGGAAGCCTTGTTACCCAATGGATGACAGGTTCTCCGACCTCAGAGCTGATCCTTGGTGTAAATATCATGCAGGAGTGATTGAGCTTGCCGGTCAGACTGCACATGCATTTTGAACACTCGCAAATGCACGACAGTCTGCAAGTTGCAAGTTGCTGACCTGCTCGTATATGCTTGATGATGATACACATGCGTTGGTCACACAAGCTTCTTGTTAAAGTAATGACCACCAAAACTGCATTAATATAAAAAAGTTGTGTTCCTAATTCTGAGAACGAAGAATAGGAACATAATTTATATTTTCGTCTGCATTTTATTGTTGAAAAGACGTAGGTAAAGTGCAAGAGTTTACTGGGGCAAAGTTTCAGCGTGCAGAGCTTCATCAGGTCAGTGACTTAATAAAACTCTGCGCACAACGAAACATTTTGACAATAAAAACCTTTTCGGAATCTATCTTTTCTACATTACTGTCGACAATCCGCCATTGTATGTATCTTACTGTTGAAAAAACCTACGAGAATTTATTTTTTTATATTCTTTAAAATATATGTCAACTTACTGAACAAATCTCTACAAAACATATATCAGATTGTGTCGAATATGACACCGAACAATATATAGCTTTCTGCACATGTATGAGACGAATTATTTACCAGGTAGAGACGAGTATTTGAAATCCGAGGCATCTGGGAAGAACAGTGTCAGGAGTTTCAAAAACTGACGTTTAACTGTTAATCTAGCAGGTCCATCACATGATTACAGCATCAGGCTAGGTCCATCACATGATTACAGCATCAGGCTAGGTCCGTATAAGAGAAAATTTTAGAAAGGACTTAATTTTAAATGAGTTCTTGCTAACTGACCAGTTTTACCTATTCGGCACGACACACACACACATATATATATATATATATATATATATATATATATATATATATATATATATATATATATATATACATACACCATCTGTACACTTGCATGTATACTCTATAGTTACTCACACGTGTACGCCATCGGTACACTTACATATACTCTATAGTTACTAATATTTACACAACATATACTTACATGTATTCTGCATTTGTATTTGCACACCAAAGCGTGAGTACTCCACACTCGCATATATACATCTGTACACTTTACAGCCACACAGATGTACATCTGTGTGCTTTCAAAAATTGTATAAAATGCAATACAATGCAATCGAGTATACCCTACTCGAGTCTAAAACACCATGAAGCACTAAACCCACGTGGATCAGTCAACGCAAACCAAACACCGGATCTTATTCATTGTGTATAAAATAGAATCAGTATACACCGGAGATTTCGTGTGCATAGCTCCTTTGCATAAGCACTAGCTAAAAATTACAGGCCAGTAACCTAACTTCCCACATCATAAAAATCTTCGAAAGAATGATGAGACGGCAGATTACAAATTTCATGAAACAGCAAAACTGGCATAACCCAAACCAGCATGGTTTTAGAGCAGAGCGGTCATGCCTGTCACAGCTGCTGAACCACTATGACAGAATTACAGAGGCGTTGGAGGGCGACCAAAACGCAGATGTGATATACAGATTTTGCAAATGAGATCATAGTGATAGCTCAGAAAATGAGGGTCATAGGCATTACGGGGAAGGTAGGCAGATGGATTTTCGGGTTGCTAACACACACAACACAAAACGTAGTAGTAAACAGAGCAAAATCCAGCACCAGCGAGGTAAAAATGTCAGTTCCCCAAATCACTGTACTGGCACCTCTGCTGTTTCTCATCTTCATAGCAGACATAGATAAAAACACCCGTCACAGTTTTGTATCATCATTTGCAGATGACACTAAAATAAGCATGAAAGTCACTACGGTAGAGGACACTGAAAAATTACAGGAAGATGTAACAAGTGTTTTCCAGTGGGCAGTGGAGAACAGCATGACCTTCAGTGGTGATAAGTTCCAGCTGCTTAGGTATGGAAAGAATGAAGAACTTAAAAGGAACACTGTATACAAAACTCAAGAGGATCATCAAACGGAACTAAAAGAAGACGGGAATAATTGTCAGCTGACCTTTCTTTCAAAGAACATAAGACAAAGGTCACGACAGCCAGGAGGATGACGGGATGGGTATTGAAAACCTTTAAAACGAGAGAAATAATGCCGGTGGTGACACTTTTCACATCGCAAGTTCTCCCTCATTTGGAATATTGCTCAGTGCTGACGGCCCCGTTCAAGGCAGGAGAAATATCAGAGCTGGAACAAATACAGAAATCGTTTACGGCCCACATACAGCCAGTAAAGCATTTAAATTACTGGGAACGCCTTAAAGTCTTGAACACGTACTTAATGGAGCGGCGGAGAGAGAGATACATGATAATATACATCTGGAAAGTAATCGAGGGTCTGGTCCCAAATCTTCACACTGCCATAACAACATACTGGAGTGAGAGATATAGGAGGAAGTGTAAAATAAACCCAGTGAAAAGCAGGGGTGCGGTGAGCACAATAAGGTAATACTGTATTAACATTCGTGGCCCCAGATTATTCAACATCTTACCAGAGGATATCAGAAACACTGCTGGAACAAGTGTAAAAGTCTTCAAGATAAAACTGGACAAGTATCTTCACCAGGTGCCAGATCAACCAGGCTGTGATGGATATCTGGGGCAGCGGGCCTCCAGCAGCAACAGCCTGCTTGACCAGGCTAGCACCAGACTAGCCTGGCCCATGGCGGAGCTCCGAGAGTAGAAAGACTCGAAACTCATCAAAGGTATATCAAAGGTAAAGATGTCTAGTGGATGCTAAGTGTGAAGACACATGTGCAATGGCTATCTTTATAAAGACATTTCCCCAATCAGTGGCATTTTCAGTTCAATATTGACATATCCTGGAAACAGTGGAAGAAGTGGAGATGTAATGTTGGTGTTGAGTCCCACAGCCTTGATAAAGTTGCTATGTTTATTGAAGGACGTGGAAAACCAGGGATATCGTACACAATCTGGGAATATCCAAGACAGTTGCCGATATCCAAGACACTCGGGGAATATCGCCGACAATTGTAAATATCACAGAGAATCGTGAATATCGTAGACAATCGTAGCGAGAGAGACAACAGCGCTCAGTAGAGAATGGAAAAAAAACAGGGGTGAGTTAGCATGAATGCTCCACGCCTCAACAGCAAACACACCTCCTGTTCAATAGTCGTGAATACCTGACCACTGTGACCATTATCACAGTGTGAATTATTTAGCTGGGTCCCTCTTCCTCCCTCTTACCCCCATCCTTCCCACTTGAAATCTATAGCTTCAGATAAAAAGCCCTTATACGGATTTTTAACCTTGGGGGTTAATAACCCAGGATAACCCAAGCAAGCAAATTAGTATGGCTTATTTCCATTGAGCTCCTAGATCCTCTTCCCTAAGATACGACTTATAATGGTCGTCTAACTCCTAGGTATCTATTTACTGCTAAGTAACATAAGGAATATAAGGTGGCTTGCCCATACGTGTCCCTTCTACCAGGATTCGAACCCGGGTTCTTTTGATTGTGAGCTACCAAGCTCTGTAGTACTGAGCTACGAGACACTAAAAAATACGAGCATCGATGTGAGATATAAGTGGAAGGGAGAACACAGAGGCTGGGTGTTATCAGATGAACATCCCTTCCTAATGAATAAGCTGGTGAACGTACCCCGGTCCGGGCCGCATCAGCTTGTGATATCACGAGGTGGTGTGTGGCAACCATACCAACTGAACTTGTTCACCTTGAGCTCACTCTCTCCCATCGCTCATTATCCACAACCTTCGCTCACCATACACTCATCTTCACACAGTTAATTTCCTTATTTAACGAGATTTACGCTAAAATATTATTTCAGAATATTTAAACACTGGTAAAAATGATCTCCTGTGTGACAATGAACCGTTCAAAGTTAGCATAAAGCAAATCAAAATTAACAGTTGAAAGTATGATGCAAAATAAGAAGCATGATAAAAACAAGTGGAAAAAGTGTGAATGCACAGCAACAGCGGTTGAAGGACCATAACAAGTGCATAGCATTGTTCCTGCACCACAGGAACACTTTGATAGCAGAGTTTTTGTCACCATGTTATCATGGAAGACACTTTCCCTAGTGTGTCTCCTCCCGTCCAGCACTCATCACGTCTGAAGGGGAGACAAAACACGCACCTCCGCACATAGGTGCTGGCTCATACAGCCACTTGTACTCAGCACATGAGTGGTGGTGTTTTGTTCCTCAGGAAACAAGACAGTGTCTCCTGAGTCTGAGATTTTATTGTATTTCACGATGCGCTAAATTCGTGTGGTTCATTACCCAGCGCAAGCATTGCTGAGACTCGATCCTCCGTCTGCTATTCGCTGCTGTCTCACCACACGTGCTGTTAATAATCTCTTCCTTTTATTAGTAACATGATCACCTGTAAAGTGGCTAAGGATCCACTGACACTATTAACTCCATTAATAAATTAGACACTTGTGCAACACTGGAAGCGTTTTTCCAAGCAGTGGCTTCCTCAGTTCAATTACAGAGAAGAATGGTACAAGACTGGACTGAAGAAGCCACTGGTGGGCGAAACGTTCCCAAAATAAAGATACCCAAGTGTTGCACCAGTGTCCAATGTACCAACTTGTCGGTTCTCTCAACCATTTATCTACATTAACTTGATTCTCAAGATGGTTCCAGGTAATGCATTCCTAAGATGTTCGAGGTAATGGATTCCTAAGATGTTCCAGGTAATGGATTCCTAAGATGTTCCAGGTAATGGATTCCTAAGATGTTCCAGGTAATGGATTCCTAAGATGTTCCAGGTAATGGATTCCTAAGATGTTCCAGGTAATGGATTCCTAAGATGTTCCAGGTAATGGATTCCTAAGATGTTCCAGGTAATGAATTCCTAAGATGTTCCAGGTAATGGATTCTAAGATGTTCCAGGTAATGGATTCCTAAGATGTTCCAGGTAATGGATTCCTAAGATGTTCCAGGTAATGGATTCCTAAGATGTTCCAGGTAATGGATTCCTAAGATGTTCCAGGTAATGGATTCCTAAGATATTTCAGGTAATGGATTCCTAAGATGTTCCAGGTAATGGATTCCTAAGATGTTCCAGGTAATGGGTTCCTAAGATATTCCAGGTAATGGATTCCTAAGATATTACAGGTAATGGATTCCTAAGATGTTCCAGGTAATGGATTCCTAAGATGTTCCAGGTAATGGATTCCTAAAATGTTCCAAATAACGGATTCTTAAGATGTTCTCCCCTCAAGGAAGGTTTCTTGACGCTGGTGAGGGGCTCTTGATCTAGAGAATTGGATCTGTGTTCCGGTTCCCTGAATTAAGCCCGAATACCTTCCATCCCCCCACAGGCGCTGCATAATCCTACTGGTTTAGCGCTCCCTCTTCATTATCCTAATAATAATAATAATCCTAAGATGTTCCAAGTACCGGATTCCTAAGATGGTTCCAGGTACTGAAATGGGAGTGGACCTGAGTGCTACTAGGTAGTCCTGAATTACAGTCGGACCTGTCTCTGAAGGCTACAAGGTAGTCCTGAATTACAGTCGGACCTGTCTCTGAACACTACAAGGTAGTCCTGAATTAGTTGGACCTGTCTCTGAATTCTACAAGGTAGTCCTGAATTACAGTCGGACCTGTCTCTGAATGCTACAAGGTAGTCCTGAATTACAGTTGGACCTGTCTCTGAATTCTACAAGGTAGTCCTGAATTACAGTCGGACCTGTCTCTGAATGCTACAAGGTAGTCCTGAATTACAGTCGGACCTGTCTCTGAATGCTACAAGGTAGTTCTGAATTACAGTCGGACCTGTCTCTGAATGCTACAAGGTAGTCCCACATGTATACTTTGGTACTTTGCAGTCTGCAACAGAGGCGCCTTAACACCGGTAAACAGCTGCTGATCTGGTTGGTATATAATACAGACAACATATTCAACATCTGGGAGTCTTTATTGTAGACGTTTCACCCTCCAGTGACTTTATCAATACAATACAAGGACATAATGTATATAGATCTACAGTCTTCACATTATGTCCTCGTATTGTACTAGTAAAGTTACTGGATGGGGAAGCGTCTACAAATAGAGACATCCAGATGTTGCACAAGTATTAATTCTTCTCTTGATATAAAGAATTAGCTCTATTTTCCACTTCCCTTTATCAGTGATATTGCCTCTAATTTCCCGGGCGCTGTACCACGCCTACGGGCTTATCGTTTCCCCATAAGTATAATAATTACACTTTTAATGCATCCAGGGTATCATAATATCTACTGAGAAACACTAAACCCATAAGGGTCATACAGTGCCTGGGGAATGAGAGGCATTCAAGTTTGATCCGAAGAAGAGAGCAGCTCCACTTCCTCAAAGAAAGAACAAGTCAGCAGTGCCAAGACACTTCACCGGAAATGTGTTTTCAGAACACACACACACACACACACACGAATGTTAGGAAATATTTGTTCAGTGGAGGCAGGATCCATACATAGCTTTAAGAAGAGATACGATAAAGCTCATAGAGCAGGGAGAGAGTGGACCTAGTAGCGATCAGCGAAGATGCGGGGCCAGGAGCTGTGACTCGACCTCTGCAACCACAAACAGGTGAGCACATGTAACCTGCCCATCACAACGTTCATTATACGAGAATCTATTACAACTGCAAAACAAAATAACCATGCCACATATAAACTAAATAATGTAGATCTTAATATTACTGATTGGGAAAAAGATTTAGGAGTTCTGGTTAGCAGTAATCTAAAACCAAGACAACAGTGCATAAGTGTTGGCAATAAAGCGAACAGAATCCTTGGCTTCATATCAAGAAGCATAAAAAATAGAAGTCCTCAGGTTCTTCTTCAGCTCTATATATAAGAACATAAGAACATAAGAATGGAGGAACACTGCAGAAGGCCTACTGGCCCATACAAGGCAAGGCCTTATCAAAACCACCACTACCTAAGAATTTATTCCCGTACTCACGACACAAATCAAACCCAGCCCCTCCCACTCATATATTTGTCCAATCTCTTTTTAAAGCCACCCAAGGTCCTAGCCTCTATCACCCTACTAGGAAGATTGTTCCACGCATCTACAACTCTGTTCGAAAACCAGTACTTGCCTATGTCCTTTCTAAATCTAAATTTATCCAATTTAAATCCGTTATTTCTGGTTCTTACTTGGTTCGATATCCTCAGTATTTTATTAATATCTCCTTTGTTTATGCCCATCATCCACTTGTACACCTCGATGATATCTCCCCTCATTCTACGTCTCTCCAGAGAGTGGAGATTCAACGCTCTAAGTCTATCTTCATACGGGAGATTTCTTATACTGTAAATCATTTTAGTCATTCTTCTCTGTATGTTCTCCAATGAATCTATATCCATCCTGTAGTAAGGAGACCAAAACTGAGCTGCATAATCCAAATGAGGTCTCACTAGTGATGTATAGAGCTGTAAAATAACTTTTGGACAAAAGCTGTAAAATATCTTTAGTTAGGCCTCATTTAGATCATGCTGCACAGTTCTGGTCACCTACCGGGTCGCGAGGGCGTTGATCCCCGGAATACCCTCCAGGTAGACCGTATTACAGTAGATATAAATGCACTGGAAAACGTACAGAGGAGGTTGATCCCGTGTATCACAAATCTTCCCTATGAGGATAGACTGAGGGCCCTGAATCTGCTCTCTCTAGAAAGGCGTAGAATTAGGGGAGGGGGGATGATTGAGGTGTATAAATGGAAAACAGGAATAAATAAAAGAGATGTAAATAGCGTGCTAAAAATATCCAGCCAAGACAGGACTCGCAGCAATGGTTTCAAGTTGGAAAAATTCAGATTCAGGAAGGATATAGGAAAGCACTGGTTTGGTAATAGAGTTGTGGATGAGTGGAACAAACTCCCGAGTACCGTCATAGAAGCTAAAATGTTGTGTAGTTTTAAAAATAGGTTAGATAAATACATGAGTGGATGTGGGTGAGTGTGAGTTGGACCTGACTAGCTTGTACTAGTAAGTCTGATGCCGTGCTCCTTCCTTAAGTGGATGTGATCTGGACCTGACTAGGTTGGATCAGTGGCATAAGCCGGTAGGCGACTTGGACCTGCGTCGCATGGGCCAGTAGGCCTGCTGCAGTGTTCCATCTTTCTAATAACTCATATTTATCACTTCCAAGAGTCATAATGTTGATCTTCCTACTTTTTCTAACACATCCACACTTCAAAGTGTTAACACCACACAGCTGCTGCATATTCCAATTTAGGTTTAACATATGTTGTATTTTTTAAACATGTCTCCAGCCATACACTTGGAGGCTATCTATAGTCTGCCAGCGTAGTATACAAATTTATCACAATTTGATTGACATAATCTTCAGGTGACAATATTTTTTAATAACTTAGATCTCCCTTCTGTCTGATACTTTTATTATTTTGTCACAGTCTATTATTTATGTTCCCTGAGTTCGTTTTCTCCCACTTTCATCGCATGACATTTATAAACATTAAATTCCATTATCTGTTTGACATCCATTTTGCTCAATTTATCAAAGTCATCTTAATTTTACCAAAGATTTTTGCATCAATCATAAATATATATATTAAAATTTTCTGTTTCTTTTGGCTAGTAATTTACTTCAATTTAAAACATTACTGGAGCAAGAACAGATCCTTGTGGCACCCCACCGGGGACATTTTCCCCCATCAGTACATTTTTCCTCTAATAATTATTCCCATTTTCTTCACAAATAGAAAGTCGCTCCTCCATTATAACTGTTTGAATTTTACCTCTATATTTTGCAATTTCGAAATTAGTCTTTCTTGGAGAACTATCAAAAGCTTTCTTAAAATTCTGATTTATCTAGACTTTGTTGAAAAATTTCCGTGTGTATGTGTGTGTGTGTGTGTGTGTGTACTCACCTATTTGTGGTTGCAGGGGTCGATACATAGCTTCTGGCCCCGCCTCTTCACTGATCGCTACTAAGTCCTCTCTCTCCCTGCTCCATGAGCTTTATCAAACCTCGTCTTAAAACTATGTATGGTTCCTGCCTCCACTACGTCACTTGCTAGACTATTCCACTTCCTGACAACTCTATGACTAAAGAAATACTTCCTAACATCCCTTTGACTCATCTGAGTCTTCAACTTCCAATTGTGACCCCTTGTTTCTGTGTCCCATCTCTGGAACATCCTGTGTGTGTATGCGTGTGTGTGTGTGTTTTGTGTGTACTCACCTATATGTGGTTGCAGGGGTCGAGTGACAGCTCCTGGCCCCGCCTCTTCGTTGGTGGTTACTAGATCCACTCTCTTCCTGCTTCATGAGCTTTATCATACCTTCTCTTAAAGCTATGTATGGATCCTGGCTCCACTACATCACTCTCCAGATTCTTCCACTTCCTGATAACTCTATGATTAAAGAATACTTTCTAACATCCCTGTGGCTCATCTGAGTTTTCAACTTCCAGTTGTGACTACTTATTGCTGTATCTCATCTCCCATGTACTCACCTATATGTGGTTTCAGGGGTCGAGTCACAGTTTCTAGCCCCACCTCTCGGTTGGCCACTACTGAACTCTCCTGCCTTCATAAGCCCTATCATGCCTATTATTAAAGCTGTATATATATCCCTGACCACTCTGAGAGGGAAGAAATATTTCCTAACATCCCTGTGACTCATCTGTGTTTTGAACTTCCAGCTGTGACCTCGTGTTTCTCTTTCTCGACTCTCGAACATCCTGTCCATGTGTGAATGAAGGCAAGATGAGATACACGAATGACACTAAATACTTCTCAAGTACAACTGTGAAGGCATAAATTTGTGAGAGGTCAATGGATAAACACAATGATAGAGTCCCCAGGTCTAGAGATCAGCTACACTGTAACCTCTGTTGATTATTACCTCTCACGCCTCACGTGAGAGTTGTGCCACCATCTACTACCACCACTACCACTACTACTACCTTTCATGTGCTATTTACATTATGCTTGATGATGGGCTATGTGAAGATATTATGGCTAAGATTATATATATATATATCATGGAAGGTAAGGCAAGTCACTATAGCAGCAACCGTTAGGTTACCCAAGCCAGACTCGGTGGAGTCATCCAAGAAGGGAGGCCTGGTCATGGACTGAGCCGCGGGGGCGTTGACCCCCGGAACCCCCTCCAGGTAAGAAAGCACTTATATTTGCAAATGAGTCAGGTATACAACTGTAAACACAGGAAAGATGAACTGTAGCAAGCCTATCAGTCAATTTCACCTTCAGCAAAGAAGATGGCCTTCACAGCCTACCTCACACTGTGTTGGTCAATGACCTTACTCAGCGGTTTGTCAATAATCCACAAACAATTAAGCAATTGTTTCGATTGTTGTGATGACCTGTGTTAGTGTGTGGTGTTGACTTGTGTCAATGTGTGGAATTGACATGTCAGTGTGTTGTGTTGACCTGTGTCAATATGTTGTGTTAGCCTCTGCCAGTGTGTGTTGTGTTGACCTGTGTTAGTGTGTGAACCAGTACTGTGTTGACCTAGCTGCAGTTACGAGGGGTTAAGTCTCGGCTCCTGACCTCGCCGCTTAATTCTACAAGGACACACTATTCCTGGTATAATGCGTTCTATCATACTTACGCCTTAAACTGCTTGACGTCAAATCTGTGCTCAAATTCCCGTAGGAGACATGGTTTATTATTTGTAGTGTTTACCTCATAAACAAGAAGCACCAGAAAGTATTAGCAACAACCTGACTGTTCAGAAACTGTGCTGCAGTTCGCAGATGAAAGATTAGAACCTCCTGAAGTATCCTTATTTGATGTATGAAATAGTTAGTCTCGACCACACGAGGGTTATTACGGTTACATATAATCTCTTCACCAGAACTCAAGCACATTTACATCTTAAAAATGGGTCTACAGAGATTAAAGTAACTATAAATGTACCAGTCTATGCAGTGAATGACCGACACAGGATTAGCGCTTTATGAAATATAATCTACCAGAAATCCTTGAGACCGGCAATCAGCAAGGGGCTTTACATTTAGCCGTTAGTCAGTAGATAAGCGGCTTGGGACTTGGAGCCTCTAAATAGGGTAATATGCGTGCTGGTCTGGGTCTGGGCCGCGGGTGCTATGAACCATGGGAGCAAGAAGAGCTGTCTGCAGTACACCTTTAACAAGGGCAAATATTTAATCATAACTTTTATTACTCACGGTGTGTCAAGTTAATTTTTAATATTTAGCGACACAAGAAAAACGTTCTGTGAACCTGATAATGTTACTACCATAAAGTAGAGTCTCGGGAAGACGACGTTGATGATACTGATGTCTTGATACTCAGTAAGATGATACTGATGTCTTGATACTCAGTAAGATGATACTGATGTCTTGATACTCAGTAAGATGATACTGATGTCTTGATACTCAGTAAGATGATACTGATGTCTTGATACTCAGTAAGAAGGAAGTTGATTCTTGACAGGTGACGTGCGTATGTGAGATCATTCTTAAACAGGTGGAGTGCAGTGTAGAGATCTGATGTCTTAACAGGTGTATGATGTGTGAGATCATTCTAAAAATGATGTTGATACTCAGTGTGATTGATGTGTGTGAGATCATTCTTAAACAGGTGGAAGTGATGATGATGTTGTGAGATCATCTTAAAAACAGGTGAAGGATGGAGGTCAGTAGATGATTGTGTTGAGACATTCTAAAGACAGGAAGTGCCTCAGGAAGGTGGAGTGTGATGTGTGAGATCATTCTTAAAACAGGTGGAAGGTGGAGGTGCAGTGTGTGAGATCATTCTTAAAACAGGTGGAAGGTGGAGGTGCAGTGTGTGAGATCATTCTTAAAACAGGTGGAAGGTGGAGGTGCAGTGTGTGAGATCATTCTTAAAACAGGTGGAAGGTGTGAGTTTACAGTGGTGTGTGTGAGATCATTCTTAAAACAGGTGGAAGGTGCAGTGTGTGAGATCATTCTTAAAACAGGTGGAGGTGCAGTGTGTGAGATCATTCTTAAAACAGGTGGAGGTGCAGTGTGTGAGATCATTCTTAAAACAGGTGGAGGTGCAGTGTGTGAGATCATTCTTAAAACAGGTGGAAGTGCAGTGTGTGAGATCATTCTTAAAACAGGTGGAGGTGCAGTGTGTGAGATCATTCTTAAAACAGGTGGAGGTGCAGTGTGTGAGATCATTCTTAAAACAGGTGGAAGGTGGAGGTGCAGTGTGTGTGAGATCATTCTTAAAACAGGTGGAAGGTGGAGGTGCAGTGTGTGAGATCATTCTTAAAACAGGTGGAAGGTGGAGGTGCAGTGTGTGTGTGAGATCATTCTTAAAACAGGTGGAAGGTGGAGGTGCAGTGTGTGTGTGAGATCATTCTTAAAACAGGTGGAAGGTGGAGGTGCAGTGTGTGTGTGAGATCATTCTTAAAACAGGTGGAAGGTGGAGGTGCAGTGTGTGTGTGTGAGATCATTCTTAAAACAGGTGGAAGGTGGAGGTGCAGGTGTGTGTGTGAGATCATTCTTAAAACAGGTGGAAGGTGGAGGTGCAGTGTTTGTGTGTGAGATCATTCTTAAAACAGGTGGAAGGTGCAGTGTTTGTGTGTGAGATCATTCTTAAAACAGGTGGAAGGTGGAGGTGCAGTGTGTGTGAGATGAGATCATTCTTAAAACAGGTGGAAGGTGGAGGTGCAGTGTGTGTGAGATGAGATCATTCTTAAAACAAGTGGAAGGTGGAGGTATAGTGTGTGTGAGATCATTCTTAAAACAGGTGGAAGGTGGAGGTACAGTGTGTGTGTGTGAGATCATTCTTAAAACAGGTGGAAGGTGGAGGTACAGTGTGTGTGATGAGATCATTCTTAAAACAGGTGGAAGGTGGAGGTACAGTGTGTGTGAGATCATTCTTAAAACAGGTGGAAGGTGGAGGTACAGTGTGTGTGAGATCATTCTTAAAACAGGTGGAAGGTGGAGGTACAGAGTGTGTGTGTGATGAGATCATTCTTAAAACAGGTGGAAGGTGGAAGTGCAGTGTGTGATGAGATCATTCTTAAAACAGGTGGAAGTGCAGTGTGTTCTTACCTATTTGTGGTTGCAGAGATTGAGTCATTGCTCCTGACCTCGCCTCTTCACTTGACGCCACTAGGTCCACTCTACCCCTGCTCCATGAGCTTTATCGTATCTCTTCTTAAAGTTATGTATGGATCCTGCCTCCACTACATCATTCTCCAGATTATTTCACTTCCTGACAGCTCTATGACTGAAGAAGTACTTCCTAACGTCCCTGTGACTCATCTAAGTTTTGAACTTCCGGGTGTGACCCCTTGTTGCCGTGTCAAATCTCTGAAACATTCTTCCCCTATCCACCTTGTCAATTCCTCTTCGTATTTTATATGTTGTTATCATGTCCCCCTATTCCTCCTGTCCTCCAGTACTGTCAAACTGAGTTAGCTTAAGCTCTCCTCGTAGGACAAACGCCTTAGCTCTCGAACTAGTCTTGTTGCAAACCTTTGCACTTTCTTTAATTTCTTGACGTGTTTGACCAGGTGTGGGTTCCATACTGATGCTGCATACTCTAATATGGCCTAACGTACACGGTGTACAGTGTCGTGAATGACTCCTTACTTAGATGTCGCAACACTATTCTCAGGTTTGCCAGGCGCCCGTATGCTGCAGCAGTTATTTGGTTGATGTGTCAGTACTGTGTACCCAAATCCATCAATCGAACCCCTACGACAGATGTGCGCCTCAGGAGATGTGATCGGTATGATGCTCACCCCAAGATCCTTTTCCTTGAGTTTTGCAGCCTCTGACCTTATAGGCTGTATTCTGTCGCGGTCTCCTTTATCCGTCCCCAAGCTTCATAACTTTGCACTTGCTGGGGTTAAACTCCAGGAGCCATTTGTCGGACTAGGCTTGCAGCCTGTTCAGTATCCCTTGTAGGTTTACCTGGTTCTCCTCCCCTTGTATTTTCCTCATTAGTTTCACATCGTCTGCAGTCACGGACACCTCTGACTCTATCCCTTCCATCATGTTATTCACATATACAAGAAACAGCACTGGAACCTCACTCGACACACACACCCACTCTGACACCTCGTCTTGTATCGACACACGTTGTCTCCTTCCTGTCAGGTATTCCCTGATCCACTACAGTACCTTCCCTGCTCCTCTAGCTTTTCAACCAGTCTCTTGTGTGGTACTGTGTCGAAAGCCTTTTTACAGTCCAAGAAGATGCAGTCTACCCATCCCCCCCCTCTCTCTCCTGTCTTACTTCTGTTACTTTGTCATAGAACTCCAATAGGTTTGTGATGCAGGATTTCCCTCCCCTGAAGCCTTGCGTGTGTGTTTAAATGTGTGTGTGTGTGTGTGTGTGTGTTTACCATTTTGTCATAGGCACATGTCGATTAGACACTTGGCCTGTTGTGAGTTTGGTTTGTGTGTGTGTGTGTGTTAAAGTGTGTGTTCAAGTACTCACCTCACCTAATTGTGGTTGCAGGGGTCGATTCATAGCTCCTGGCCCCGCCTCTTCTCTGGTCGCTACTAGGTCCACTCTCTCTCCACTTCATTCTATCCTTGCTCCTGTACTCACCTAGTTGTGGTTGCAGGGGTCGAGTCCTGTGTGTGTGTGTATTACTATTTTGTCCTAGGCAGGTCGATTAGACACTAGGCCTGTTGTATGTGTGTGTGTGTGTGTGTGTGTGTGTGTGTGTGTGTGTGTGTGTGGAGGTGCGCCGAGAAAAGCACTCCTCCCTTGCTTTTTAGGGTTAAGGAAGGCAACTCGATTCCTTTTGCGTCCGAAACCTCATTATATTCCGCACAGCACCGACTGCCGCGCACGCACACCTACCTCCACACACACACTAGCTAACACTCTCTCTCTCTCTCTCTCTCTCTCTCTCTCTCTCTCTCTCTCTCCTCACTACACACACACACACATACTGGAGTATGCAGCACCAGTTTGGAACCCACACCTGGTCAAGCACGTCAAGAAATTAGAGAAAGTGCAAAGGATTGCAAGAAGACTAGTCCCAGAGCTAAGGGGAATGTCCTACGAAGAAAGGTTAAGGGAAATCGGCCTGATGACACTGGAGGACAGGAGGGTTAAGGAAGACATGATAACGACATACAAAATACTACGAGGAATAGATAAGGTGGACAGAGACAGGATGTTCCAGAGATGGGACACGGAAACAAGGGGTCACAATTGGAAGTTGAAGACTCAGATGAGTCAAAGAGATGTTACGAAGTATTTCTTTAGTCATAGAGTTGTCAGGAAGTGGAATAGCCTGGCAAGTGATGTAGTGGAGGCAGGAACAATACATAATTTTAGGACGAGGTATGATAAAGCTCATGGAACAGGGAAAGAGAGGACCTAGTAGCTATCAGTGAAGAGGCGGGGCCATTAGCTATGAATCGACCTCTGCAACCACAAATAGGTGAGTACAAATTGGTGAGTACACACATACATATTTGCATATACACACGCATGCGCAGACACACAAAAGGAGGGGCCAGGAGTTGTGAATCGACCCCCTGCATCCATATATAGGTGAGTACACATATATACACAAACATGTCACCATTAGCATAACTCTGCTGTAGCTATGAACAAGTAATCACACATACACACACGCACACAGACATACCACGCATACACGCACACAAACACACCCCACATACACGCACAGACACATCACGCATACACTCACAGACACAACACACGTATACAGACACAGATACACCCCACATACACGCACACAGACACCACACATACCGACACACACCACACACATGCACATACACACCACACGCACACAGACACGCCATACATACACCTCCCACAAGCACACAAGGAAACAGAAGTAACAAGAGAGAATAATGAATGGACTGCACATTCTTAGTCTATGAGAAGGGATTTAACAAAAGACCAAACAAGAAAGTGGTATAAAATCTAGAGGAATAACAGGGAAGGCACTACAATGGATCAAGGAATATCTAATAGAAAGGAAACAGTGATTTTTCCCGTGAAGAGGTATCAGAATGGGCAAGTGTGACACGTGGGGTTCCACAAGGATCAGTATTGGGACCAGGGTTGTTCCTGAAATAAGTGAATGAGATGCTGGAAAAGACAGTCTGGTGTATTTATGAAGAATTGGACACATATACAACATCTGGGTATCTTTATTTGTAGACGTTTCTCCAACCAGTGGCTTTATCAATACAAGGACGTAATGTGAAGAATGTAGACTTATATACAAAAGATGAGGTAATCACTCCCTCAGCCTTGAGTTGGTGAAGAGCTGAGGGAGTGATTACCTCATCTTTTGTATATAATTTATACATTCTTCACATTACGTCCTTGTATTGATAAAGTCACTGGATGGAGAAACGTCTACAATAAAGATACCCAGATGTTGCACATGTGTCTAATTCTTCACCTTGTCAGTATTGTATTCCATTCATGTACAACTGGTTCATTCATGTTCGGAGATGTGGAAATAACGAGTAAAATGAAAACGACAGAGGAATGAAAAGCTTCAAATGTACGTGAAGAAGCTGCATGACTGCTCGGAGAAGTAACTTGCAACTGAACTCCAGCAAACGAAAAGTTATGAAAATTGGGGAAGGGTAAAGAAGACCAAAATCAGAGGAGAGGCTCAGAGGAACAAAGACTGCAAACCTCGTTCAACTAGAACCTCTGTCGCGTGAGGCTTTGTAGAGTTCTGAGTAGAGGAATGATAAGACGAGGGTGGGAGACTGCAATATAACAGGTAGGTTATGTGAGCAACTCACAGCACCAACTGTCCTCACTGAAGCGTACGAATGTTCAGCGTATGTGCAGATGGCACAAATGGTCTCTGACGTCTCTGTCGGTAAGGTGGATATGATTTAACTGCCTAGCTGTTAGATGAAAGGATAACACTGCTGATCTACTGACATCTCGGGAAGAGCATAGTACCAAGCATATCACTAGAGGTGCCCATCAACCGAATAACCTGTACAGCATATGAGTATCTGGCGAATATAAGATTAACTTTCAGGAATCTACGCAGAGCGTCATTCATGAAGCTAAATACGACGTGTCAGGTCCCTCTTGGAGTATGCAGCACCAGCGTGCAACTAACACCTGATAATGTCAAGAAACTGGAAAACGTGCAAAGGTCTGCAACGAGACTATTCCCAGAGCTAAGGTGTATGAGCTATGAGGAGAGACTGGACGAGCAAAACCTGATGACATTAGACGACAGACGTACCAGAAGACACATGATAAAGATGTACAAAATACTCAAAGGAATTGATAGGGAGAACATAAACGGACTGTTGGAGAGGCGGGGCACAGGTACACGAGAGCAACGTTGAAAGCTGAACACGGATGAGCCACATAGATGCCGAGAGGCATTTCTTCAACCTCAGAATGGTGAGAAAATGGAAATGACCAGGACAGTGAAGTGGCACAGGTAGGATCTAAGTACATCTCTTTTTAAAGCTATTCAAGGTCCTCGACTCTGTCACCCTACTCGGAAGATCGTCACACCCAGCATTCTCCATCTGACCCAGCATTCTCCACCTGACCCAGCATTCTCCATCTGACCCAGCATTCTCCACCTGACCCAGCATTCTCCACCTGACCCAGCATTCTCCACCTGACCCAGCATTCTCCACCTGACCCAGCATTCTACACCTGACCCAGCTTTCTCCATCTGACCCAGCATTCTCCACCTGACCCAGCTTGCTCCACCTGACCCAGCTTGCTCCACCTGACCCAGCTTTCTCCATCTGACCCAGCATTCTCCACCTGACTCCATCCTATATATACTCTCGTACTTTTCACCCAGGTAGATCTGCTTGTGACTTGATAAAGCTCTCTGTGTGGGCGAAACGTCAATAAAGGATCACATTATACTGCTTTTGTGTTTATTTGTCCATTGTTTCGGTATTTTATACCATTTATTTCCAAGATTAGGTGTAAAAGGGCTCACGAGAGTGAATCCAGCAGCAGGCATTTTGAAAGACCGGGCAGAGACTTGACCTCTGCAATCATAAACACGTGAGTACACACACACGTGTTTACTCTTGCCTCTCCCCCAACAAAACTGTTAAGTAAAAGGACACAAATGCAACTAATGTGACATTTTATTGTGGCAACGTTTCGCTCTCCAGGAGCTTTTTCAAGCCGTTACAAGCGATACATGGACACAGATGGTATATATATACTCTCCAAGTGAGGTGTAATACTAGTGGTGGTAGAAGTAGTAGTGATATAAGTCGTAGTAGTAGTAGTAATACAATAAGAACAATCAATTTGCACATGAGTAAAAGGTGAAAAAACAATTACATGGGTAGTATAAAATAGGTTAGACAAATATTTCTGCTGGAGGTTGGAATAGAGAAGGCCTGTAGGAGTGTTCCACATCTACGATGTGCTTGTGTTGAATTAGCAGGAGAGACTATGTGATGGTATGGTTAACTGTTTTCAGGAGGATTCTTGCTAAGACTTCAGAGATGGTGAAGCTGCCTTTGTTTTGTTTAATTGTGTTAGAAACAGAGATAACTGCTGATTCAAGGCATTTGCGTCTACGGAAATTAGTTTCTTTGATTACTAGTCGGGCGTCTTTGAATTTCATGAGATGATTGTTGGAATTTCGGTGTTGTACGCAGGCGTTGTTCAGGTTATCGTTTCTGCATGCATTAATGTGTTCATTGATGCGTGTTTCGAGGTTTCTTGCAAGAATCCTCCTGAAAACAGTTAACCATACCATCACATAGTCTCTCCTGCTAATTCAACACAAGCACATCGTAGATGTGGAACACTCCTACAGGCCTTCTCTATTCCAACCTCCAGCAGAAATATTTGTCTAACCTATTGTTATACTACCCAAGTATTTGTTTTATCACCTTTTACTCATGTGCATATTGATTGTTCTACCTTATTGTATTACTACTACTACTTATATCACTACTACCTCGACCACCACTAGTATTACACCTCACTTTGAGAGTATATAATAGCCCACTGTGTCCATGTATAGCTTGTAACGGCTTGAGAAAGCTCCTGGAGAGCGAAACGTTGCCACAATAAAATGTCACATTAGTTGCATTTGTGTCCTTTTACTTAACATATTGTCGGTAATTCTACCAATATTATTACAACAACACTGTTCTTCCTCCCTCATCTTCCTTACCCCTTAAACTGCTCTTCTTTCTTCCTCTTACTTGCACTCTCCATACTTTTATCTTTCTTCTATCCTCACTGTCTTTACTTCTTACGCTCCTCACTTTCCTTCTCTCCCCATTTTCTCTTCTCACTTTCGTTCCTTCCTTCTCTCCTTTTACTCTCTTTTCTATCATTGTTTTCGTTCCTTCCTTCTCTCCTCGCTTTCCATTACTTCTCTCCCCACTTTCCTTAACTCTTTCTCTCAGCTTTGATCCGAGGAAGAAGAGGGATGTCCTGCTTCCTTGGATCAAGAACCCTTCAGGAGCATCTAGGCACCCCACTTCAAGAGAACACACACAGCCTCGTACTAACCCTTCAAGAAAGGTTGGAGGTGCCTTGCTGCTGCTAAAGGGCTCTTAATCCGAGGAGTTACAGCTCTCCAACCATTCCATGGATCAAACCTGATTACCTTCTATTTCGCAGGTGCTGTATAACTGATTACGTCGTCTCTACTGCTTATGCTGCCTCCTCTGTACTTGACTCAAGAAGCCTACTAAGTAGGTGAAACGTTTCGGAATAAAGATACCTAAGTGTTGCACATGTGTCTTTATTTATCAAACCCTATGGGTTTAACGCTGCCCCTAGATGATGATGATGATGATGATAATAATAATAATAATAATGATGATTATAATGATAATTTTTAAAACTCGGTCAATATAACACTCAGCTATGAAGAAGACTATCTGGATTTTTAACCCAGGAGGGTTATTAACCCAGCATAACCCAAGAAAGCTAGTGTGGCCTATTACAAATGTGGTCCTTACGTTCTCCTTCCCAGGATGCCACCCATAACAGTCGAATAAAACACAAGATACCTACTTACTGGTAAGTGAACAGGAGTTAGAAGACGTGCACATAAGTCTCACCTCGCCCAGGATTGATTCATAAGAAAATAAGAAAGAAGGAACACTGCAGCAGCCCTACTGGCCCATGCGAGGCAAGTTCAAGTTACCCACCGGCCCAAGGCTAATCAGGGCAGGTCACAACCACTTAAGGAAGGAGCACGGCATCAGACCCATCAACACAAGCTAGTCAGGTCCAACTCACACCCACTCATATATTTATCTAACCGGGTTTTTTATTGAGTTCAGCGTCCTGTCACTGAACTATGAAGAGGTCACGCAACGAGGTGATGAACAAGAATCAAGGAATGAGGTGATAAGAACAAAACAACGAGGTGATGAACAAGAACCAAGGAATGAGGTGATAAGAACAAAACAACGAGGTGATGAACAAGAACCAAGGAATGAGGTGATAAGAACAAAACAACGAGGTGATGAACAAGAACCAAGGAATGAGGTGATAAGAACAAAACAACGAGGTGATGAACAAGAACCAAGGAATGAGGTGATAAGAACAAAACAACGAGGTGATGAACAAGAACCAAGGAATGAGGTGATAAGAACAAAACAACGAGGTGATGAACAAGAACCAAGGAATGAGGTGATAAGAACAAAACAACGAGGTGATGAACAAGAACAAAGGAATGAGGTGATAAGAACAAAACAACGAGGTGATGAACAAGAACAAAGGAATGAGGCGATAAACAAGAAGACAATGAGTTGTCTTCCAAGAGTTGAAGAAATTCTCTCTCACTCCTTTGTAGAGAGTAATAATCTAAGTGACTTGTTAAGTGGAGAGTGAGTCAGACCCTTCCTCCCCTGGGTTAGTATGTGCTTAACTGGATGCTCAGGTTAAGAATTTGACTAAATAGAGCAAAATTATAAATGGACACTTAAGTGGTATTTACTAATTTAGCTCTGCCAGGAGTAATTAGGAAGCCATTCCTTACTCTTGGTGTGACAGAAGCAATGAACAAGAATGAGTATGACAAGAAAGCAATGGAGTATGCAGCTGGAGTGCAGAACAAGAACAAGCAATGGAGGTGATGAGCAAGAACAAGCAATGGAGGTGATGAACAAGAACAAGCAATGGAGGTGATGAACAAGCAATGGAGGTGATGAACAAGAACAAGCAATGGAGGTGATGAACAAGCAATGGAGGTGATGAACAAGCAATGGAGGTGATGAACAAGCAATGGAGGTGATGAGCAAGAACAAGCAATGGAGGTGATGAACAAGCAATGGAGGTGATGAGCAAGAACAAGCAATGGAGGTGATGAACAAGCAATGGAGGTGATGAGCAAGAACAAGCAATGGAGGTGATGAGCAAGAACAAGCAATGGAGGTGATGAGCAAGAACAAGCAATGGAGGTGATGAGCAAGAACAAGCAATGGAGGTGATGAACAAGCAATGGAGGTGATGAACAAGAACAAGCAATGGAGGTGATGAACAAGCAATGGAGGTGACGAGCAAGAACAAGCAATGGAGGTGATGAACAAGCAATGGAGGTGACGAACAAGAACAAGCAATGGAGGTGATGAACAAGCAATGGAGGTGATGAACAAGAACAATCAATTGAGGTGATGAGCAAGAACAAGCAATGGAGGTGATGAACAAGCAGGGTACAAGATAGTACCACGTGAAGTAAATAGTTTAGAAAACCCACAAGTTGAAGAATGAGAGACTTGCGCAACATTTGGCCAGCCAGTAGCTCCTCTGTGTTTACAACTTCCAGTTGTGCCCTCGTCTGCCTGTTTCCCATCTCTCAAACAATCTGTCCCAATTAACCCTATCACTTCCTCTCAGAATTTTATACGTTGTTATCGTATCACCCCTGGTCCTTCTGTCCTCCAGTGTCATCAGACTGACGTCCCTTAACCTCTCCTCCGGGACTAGTCTCGTTGAAAACTTCTGCGCTTTCTCCAATTTTTTGACATGCTTGACCTGGTGTGGGTTCCATACTGGTGCTACATACTCCAATATGCGCCAGACATACACTGTATAGTGTCGTGAATGACTCCTTAGATGTCTAAAAGCTAGTCTTAGATTTGCATTTGCTTCAGCAGTTATTTGGTCGATGTGCGCCTCAGGCGATATGCTCGGTATAATACTCACTCTGAGGCCTTCTTTGAATGAGGTTTGCAGCCTTTGTTACCCCCCCCCCAAGCCTGTACTCCGTCTGTGCTATTTTTGCCCTTCCTTAAACTTCATAACTTTGCTGAGGTTAAACTTCAGTAGCCACTTGTTTGACCAGGCCTGCAGCTTGTCCAGATCCCTTTGTAGCCTTTCCCAGTCCAAGTCTGCTTGTATACTCATTAGTTTCACATCACCTGCGAACATAAATAGTGTGTGTGTGTGTGTGTGTGTGTGTGTGTGTGTGTGTGTGTGAGGGTAGCAGGTTGAGGAGCCTGGCGCGGGGGCCTCAAGTCCTGATGGTGCCAACTGAAACTAATCAATATTTACCCAGAGCTGCACTGCCAGCTCCGCCATGTTCTCCATCACCTTGCTCGAACATTGTCACTCTCTGACCTTTCTACAATGTTTCGAAAGCATTGGTTCTCTCTCTCTCTCTCTCTAGTCTCTGTTCAATATTTATATAATACCGAACAAGGAGAGACCAGACAAAGACAATGTTTTTGTAGCATTAGTTTGTTCAGCGATCTAAAAAAATTGTTTTTTCTAGCCTATGATTGTTCAATGTTCTACAACAATGTCTCTCTGATCACTACTTGTTCAATGTTCTACAACAATGTCTCTCTGGACACTACTTGTTCAATGTTCTACAACAATGTCTCTCTGATCACTACTTGTTCAATGTTCTACAACAATGTCTCTCTGGACACTACTTGTTCAATGTTCTACAACAATGTCTCTCTGATCACTACTTGTTCAATGTTCTACAACAATGTCTCTCTGGACACTACTTGTTCAATGTTCTATAACAATGTCTCTCTGGATACTACTTGTTCAATGTTCTACAACAATGTCTCTCTGGACACTACTTGTTCAATGTTCTACAACAATGTCTCTCTGGACACTACTTGTTCAATGTTCTACAACAATGTCTCTCTGGACACTACTTGTTCAATGTTCTACAACAATGTCTCTCTGATCACTACTTGTTCAATGTTCTACAACAATGTCTCTCTGGACACTACTTGTTCAATGTTCTACAACAATGTCTCTCTGGACACTACTTGTTCAATGTTCTACAACAATGTCTCTCTGGACACTACTTGTTCAATGTTCTACAACAATGTCTCTCTGGACACTACTTGGTCAATGTTCTACAACAATGTCTCTCTGGACACTACTTGTTCAATGTTCAATAACAATGTCTGACCACTACTTGTTCAATGTTCAATACCAATGTCTATCTGGACACTAGTTCAATGTTTCTATAACAATCTCTCATAACAAGGTTCCTTCCCCTGACCATTGCTTGTTCAATGAGGTTCAATATAAACACCGTGTGTTCAACTCTAGTGAACTTCAATGTTATATTCATGTTTAAAATAACATTACTTATTCATTATTGTATTAAATGTCATTTGTATCCAACATATATTGTGTATATTATTGACTTCCCTTCTGGCTCTCTCTCTCTCTCTCTCTCTCTCTTCCAGCCCCTCCATAAAAGTTTATTACATGTTTACACCCCATATTCCCCCACTTTCACCTCTAGCTACTTTGGCAATAAGAGCGAAGTAGCGTGAAGCTGGTTACGTCTTTCGTGTTCCCTCTCCTCCAATAACACGAAGGCTGCGGGCAACAGGGGTATAAGTGTGAGCGTAAAACCATCAATTTGATGCCGTTTTTGAAAGAGAATCTCAGGATCTACCATTACCATTGGAGACTGTGGGTGATCTACCATTACCATTGCAGACTGAAGGTGATCCTTGTGCTACCATTACCATTGGAAACTGTGGGAGCGAACCTTAGGACTACCACTGGAGATTATGGGAGTGACCCTTGGGACTACCATTGGAGACTATGGGAGTGAGTGAACCTTAGGACTACCATTGAAGACTATGGAAGTGAGTGAAGCTTAGGACTACCACTGGAGACTATGGGAGTAAGTGAACCTTAGGACTACCATTGAAGACTATGGAAGTGAAGCTTAGGACTACCACTGGAGACTATTGGAGTAAGTGAACCTTAGGACTACCACTGGAGACTGGTAGTGAACCTTGAGACTACCATTACCACTGGAAACCGTGGTAGTGAACCTTGGGAATACCATTACCATTGGAGACTGTGGTAGTGAACCGTGGGACTACCATTACCACTGGAGACCGTGGTAGTGAACCTTGGGACTACCATTACCATTGGAGACTGTGGTAGTGAACCTTGGGACTACCAGTGGAGACTGTGGTAGTGAATTTTGTGGCTACCATTACCATTGGAGACTGTGGTAGTGAACCTTGGGACTACCATTACCATTGGAGACTGTGGTAGTGAACCTTGTGGCTACCATTACCATTGGAGACCGGGTCTGACGGCGCCAGAACGAATGATGTTATCCTGCCATGGCTGCCCCCACCACCTCGCCCATACCTGAGTCTGTGTACTCACCGATTTGTGGTTGCAGGGTTCTAGTCTCATCTCCTGGATCAGCCTTCTTGCTGGCCGCTATAAAGTTTACTCTCTCTTTCTCCTGGCTTTATGAGCCCTATCGTATTTATTTTTAAAGCTATGTAAGACTCTACGACTACTGCACAGTGTCATGCCGGGGATGAACGAGTGTGAAACCCATTATCCGCTGCAGAATTAATAGATACATTTAATATTCCACTTAGCCACCTGTTCTTAAGTGGCCACCTAAGGGTTGACACTTCTGAAACCTACTTAAGTGAAGAATCCTTCTTACCACTTAGTAATCACTTAGATTCACTTTTAGGGATTATATTAACCACTTTTACCTAAGGAAGGTTCAGTTATAAGTCCAAATTATAATAAAAGGGAATACAAAATTATTTATTAATACTAGGATTCAAGTGAGTTTCGTACACAATTTCTATAATGCTAATATTGGGTACTGGGATACCAATCCTAATTTAATTTAGAAGGGAAAACTTAATCATTCTTAGAGAAGTTAGTGCAGAGAAATACAGTTACTGCTGCGTCTTGCCTCCACCACGGTGTCTTACACAGATCAGTCACATGACCTCTCTGTCTCACGCTCCGTCACTTACTGCCTTTTTCCTTTAACCACACATGGTCTACTATAGGTCAATGACCTTCCCGTATCCAAGACATTAAAACAGGTGATCTCACAACAAGGTCTAGAAAAAAGTAGATTCTTGTTTACATCACTGAAAGATCTTAAGTCTGCACGTAAGTTGTTAATAACATGTTTATTTTTCCACTAAAATCTACCTTGTCCATAATTACTATCGCATTTACTTTATCCGTTTCGTAAGGTGAAGTCCAGGATCTTTCCTTAATTCATGGTATAACTTAACAAATCTTTGATGACAATTGTTTTTGTAGAGGTGTGAGCAAAGCTCACACCTCTACAACTTACGTGCCCCTTAAGCCTGCAGGTCCCGACTCTCAATCGAAAGAGGTATTCATCACAATAATGGTGTGATGAATACCTTTCTTTATTTTTTTCCTGCTTTTATACTTCTAGTTTTTGAGTATTTGATTCTCTGTATGAACAATGATCTCACTCTATTCTTATCATTGTTTCTTTCACTACTAAGTTTGAATTTTTCCTCCGCCTCCCAGCACTTTCCAGCTACAAACTTCTTCATTTCATTATTTTTTTTCTTTCCAGTTTCCCTTCCCACTGGACTGTGATAAAAATGTTCATACTAGAGTAGTCTCCTCTCCTGGGGTCTGGTTTCTCCCTTCTTTCCCGAACTGTTCTTCCACATCTTTACTACCAAGAGGAATTGAAAAGTCAGTATTCTTGGGTCACTGGCACACAGGTGCTTCGCTTCACCTGTATCTCATTTAAGGTTTGCTTTCATAATCGTGTCTCGGCCATTTCTCTTGTAAGAACCAATTTAACTGGTATATTTTGTCATCAGCTTCCTCTCTCTTTCCATCCCGATTATATTGTCTGTTGATAACAGTCCTTTTTCTACTCCTCTTACCTCTAGATTTCCTGAAAATATTTAAACAAGGTCGTCTTTCCTCATGTCTTTCCCATTATTCCCGCCTCCCTCCCCTTTCCCTTCATTTTATTTAGTTCCTTCTTCTACTCCCTTAATCTTTTTTCAGCAATTGCACCTTATCTTTAACACATATTCCCCTTTCCTCCAGTGTCTTCCTTCAATCCAATACTTTTTTCTCCCCTTCTTCTATCTCTTCATGGAAATGATTTAGCTTTCTTTCTGCGTCTTCTTCCACGTTCTATTTAAATCCACTTAGTAACCTGTCTTGCTCTAGCCATCCGTATCTGTCTCCCTCTTCTACAGCGCCCCTTCCTTCCTTCTTTTCTTATTTGTCGCTGGGATTCCTATTTCTTTACGAGTTTTTTATCCAGCGCGGTACAATAAATTATTTCTGATTTCAGCCGTTAGTTCGTGCTCTTATCTATATTATGAGACCAATCAACTCTGTACAGATTAGTCAGGAGAGAAGTGCCCTGGAAAAGACAGTGTTAGTTACCAATTGTTAGAGGCACATGTCGGTTAGACACTAGGCCTGTTGTATATGCGTACGTGCGTGTGTGTACTCACCTAGTTGTACTCACCTAGTTGTGGTTGCAGGTCAGTCAGCTCCTGGCCCGCCTCTTCACTGGCCCTACTGGGTCACTCTCCTGCGCATGAGCTTTATCATACCTCTGCTTAAAGCTATGTGTGTGTGTGTGTGTGTGTGTGTGTGCGTGTACTCACCTAGTTGTGGTTGCAGGGGTCGATTCATAGCTCCTGGCCCCGTGTGTGTGTGTGCGCTCAAATAATTGTGGTTGCAAGGGTCGATTCATAGTTCCTGACCCCGCCTCTTCCTTGGTCGCTACTAGGTACTCTCTGCTCTATGAGTTTTTTATACCTCTTTTTAAAGCTATGTATAATTCCTGCCTCCACTACGTCACTTTCCAGACTATTCCACTTCCTGACAACTCTATGTCTAAAGAAGTACTTCCTAACATCACTCTGACTCATCTGAGCCCTCAACTTCCAATTGTGACCCCTTGTTGCTGTGTCCCATCTCTGGAACATCCTGTCTCTGACCACCTTGGTAATTCCTAGCAGTATTTTATATGTCGTTATGTCTCCCTTAACCCTCCTGTCCTCCAGTGTCGTCAGGCCGATTTCCCTTAACCTTTCTTCGTAGGACATTTCCCTTAGCTCTGGGACTAGTTTTGTTGCAAACCTTGTGTATGTGTGTATATGTGTGCGTGCGTATGAGAAAGAGAGAGAGAGCGAAAGGATGAGTGAATAGTAGGGGAAGACGGAGGAAGAGATGACCGTGAAGCGACAAAAGGAGAGGGAGACTGTGCAAGGGAAGGAAGGACGGAGACAACAGGGAGGGAAGGAGATTGAGCTAGGAAAGGAGGCAGGGACTGACAGTGTGGCAGGGAGGGAGGGAGGTCTTTGTAGGGAAGGAGGGAGGAACGGAAACCTAGAGAGGGAAGGAGGGAAGAACGGAGACGTTGGTAGGGCAGGAGGGAGGGAAACCTTGGTAGGGAAGGAGGGAGGAATGGATACTTTGGTAGGGAAGGAGGGAGGAAGGGATACCTTGGTAGGGAAGGAGGGAGGAAGGGATACCTTGGTAGAGAAGGAGGGAGGGAGACCTTGGTAGGAAAGGAGGGAGGGAGACCTTGGTAGGGAAGGAGGGAGGAAGGGATACCTTGGTAGGGAAGGAGGGAGGAACGGAGACCTTGGTAAGGAAGGAGGGAGGAAGGGAGACCTTGGTAGGGAAGGAGGGAGGAAGGGAGACCTTGGTAGGGAAGGAGGGAGGAAGGGAGACCTTGGTAGGGAAGGAGGGAGGAAGGGACTGACGGTGATTGCAAGGGAGGGACGGAGAGAGGGATGGCGGATGGGGGGATGGAGAGAGTTAAGGGGATTGAGGGAGGGAAGGAGGGATAGAGGGAGGGTTCAGCACACACTCGTCTCCCTCACACCACCACTACAACCTTCACTACGCTCCTTACCTCTCCCTCACTATCCTCTATACCTCACTCTCCTCCACCTCTCCCTCACTCATCACTGTCCTTCTCTTCCTATTCAATACTCCGCAAACCTACTTCTGTCAATCGACCCCAATGGACCCCAATGAATACCAATGACCCCAGTGGATCCCAATGAACACCAAAAAACCCAATAGAACTCAACGAACCCAATGGATCCCAATGAACACCAATGTACCTCAATGAACACCAATGTACCTCAATGAACACCAAAGGACATCAATGAACACCAATGAACACCAATGGACACCCATGGACACACATCAATGAAAATATCCTAAACTAACAATGGTTTATCACCAACATATATTCCTGTTAAAATGCGTGTTAACCACAAACACTTTAAATGTTAAATAATATTTAAAATAATGTTTAGTGAAGATAAGTAAGTTATATTACTTTATATTAAGTCTCACTCACTGCTATAGTACTCATGAGTATTTTATGTTATATCATGTCTCACTCACTGCTATAGTACTCATGAGTATGTTATATTATGTCTCACTCACTGCTATATTACTCACGAGTATTTTATGTTATATCATGTCTCACTCACTGCTATACTACTCATGAGTATTTTATGTTATATTATGTCTCACTCACTGCTATAGTACTCACGAGTATTTTGTTATATTATGTCTCACTCACTGCTATAGTACTCATGAGTATTTTACCTTACCCACCTGCATAGTATTGTCTTCCAGTGTATATACACTGAGAGAAGTGTATCTCTCAGTGTATATATATATCGAGAAGTGTGTGTAACTCTTAGCGAATATACACCGAGAGGTGTATGTATCTGTGTGTATATTTAAGAGTTTACTAGTGCCTATTTTAGGGATTACAGTACCATTGACTGTTGGTGAGAAGGTTACATGCAGCCTTAATGACCCTCGTGAAGTCTGTAACCTTTAAATCTAAAACACAAACTGGCCATGAAGTTGTTTATTATTATTATTATTATTATTATTGTTATTGTTATATTCAAGGGGAAGCGATAAACCCACTAGTCATACAGCACCTGGAAAATGAGAGGTAATCGGGTTTGATGCAAGGAAGGGAAGGGTACCTTCAATCCCCTTGATAAAGTACCCGTGTAGGGCATCAAGGAATTTCACTCCTTGAAGGGTAGAAGTGAGGTGCGGTCTCCCCCACGCGCCACAGTGGCCTCGCCCACACGTGTCAGGGGGCAGGCTGCTGACCTACACAAAATGGACGCTACTAAACCCGCCTGGGCTGGGCATCGCCACCATACCCAGAACTCCAGATCCGAGGAATTGGAGCTAACCTCCCCTAGGGGTCAGTGGAGGTTAGATCCATACGGCGCCTGGAGAATGTGAATGATCCGAGGAAGGGGAAGATCTGGTCCAATCCCTTGGATCAAGTCTTTCAACATCAGCGAACATGATGACTGTCACACTACCAACCATAATGACTGTCACAGTACCTACCATGATTGTCACAACACCTACCATGATGAAGCCACTGTGTGGCGAAACGTTTCCTCAATAAAGATACCCAAGTGTTGTATATGTGTCTAATTTATAACTTGTCGGTTCTCTGAACCATTCATTTACAACCTACCATGATGACTGTCACAACTACCATGATGACTATCAGACCTACCATGATGACTGTCACAATACCTACCATGATGACTCAACACCTACTATGATGACTGTCACAACACCTAACATGATGTCACAGTACCTACCATGATGACTCAACACCTACCATGATGACTGTCACAATACCTACTATGATGACTGTCACAACACCTACCATGATGACTATCAGACCTACCATGATGACTGTCACAATACCTACCATGATCACTCAACACCTACCATGATGACTGTCACAACAACTACTATGAAGACTCAACAACTACCATGATGTCACAGTACCTACCATGATGACTCAACACTTACCATGATGACTGTCACAACACCTACCATGATGTCACAATACCTACCATGATGTCACAATACCTACCATGATGTCACAATACCTACCATGATTACTGTCACAACACCTACCATGATGACTGTCACAACACCTACCATGATATCACAGTACCTACCATGATGACTCAACACCTACCATGATTGTCACAATACCTACCATGATGACTGTCATAACATCAACCATGATGACTGTCACAATACCTATCATGATGACTGTCACAATACTAACAATGATGACTGTCACAACACCTACCATGATGACTGTCACAATACCTACCATGATGACTGTCACAACACCTACCATGATGTCACAGTACCTACCATGATGACTGTCACAATACCTACAATGATGACTGTCACAACACCTACCATGATGACTGTCACAATACCTACTATGAAGACTGTCACAACACCAACCATGATGACTCACATCACGTATCACCTACCATGCTGAATAAGTTACTAAATATATATATATATATATATATATGAACTTATTAATAGACAGAATACATTGACAGAAAACACAAACATGAATACATCTGTACACTATATCAAAGGTTACGAATCTCCTCCGAAGCCGGACGCGAGCCCAGTATGCAGCATGCATTTCCCCTCTGGATGGCCACGCTGAGGCGCTGGAACATGAAAGTGGCTACCATTGAGTCCCTGGTGGTGTCGATGCATACATACGTACATACATGTTCAACGCTTCTGTAATGGAGTTTTAAGTTTCGAATCACAATTAACTTTTTTAAATGTATAATTCCAAATTTGATTTCGTGAATCCAGATTTTGATGTGAAATGAATATTTACAAATAATAAATGCTCAAAAACAGCATTTTTATAGATCCAAAATATTAAAAGAAAAAAAAATCGCAGTGAAGTTGGAAATAGTGAAAATGAGTGACGAGTGACGGACAAGTGTGTTACGTGTCGGTCCTGTCTATGTTAAAGGTGCAGGCTTGTGTCACCTGACCCCGTGGAGGGTGGTGAGGGAGGCGTGGGGGGATATGAGGGAGGGGGAGGAGGGGGAACGGGACACGCAGGTATTGATGTAACATCACAAGGCAGCACAGAGGGAAAAGATGTCTCGAAATAATAAATTTACTCACTAATATACTTGCAATAATCTTGGTTTACTCACCAGTTTGCATTATTCACATTTTACTCATCAATTTGCATTTACAGCTTACTTACAATTTTGTTTATTTACGTTTACTCACCAATGTGACACCATGGTTGACAACACCTATGTGTAGGTACATGAGTAAGCTATGCTTCTCATGTCCCGACTTCATAAGCATTCATAGTGACCTCTCCTCTCACCCAGGATGCGACCTGCAACAGTCGACTAACATTCAGGTACCTACTTACTGCTAGGTAAAAAGGAGCAACAAGTGTAAGGAAACTTCCATATGTCTTACCTTGCAGGTGAATCATTTATCCACAGGTCAACTTTATTATTATTATTATTATTATTATTATAAAGTTATCATTATTGTATTCATGGGGAAGCACTAATTGTGAAGAGGTCATGCAGCACCTTTGGAATGAGAGCAAATTCCTTGGATCAAGAGCCACCTGTAATTTCTTTAATGAGATTACAGATGGTTGAGGTACTGGTATAAAATACCGACAAGATGACCGACATAAACAAATGCAGTGATGTTTCGCCCACGCATGATATGATCAAGTCACATAATACAGATTCTGTAAGCATTTGTGTCACATAATACAGATTCTGTAAGCATTTGTGTCACATAATACAGATTCTGTAAAAGCATTTGTGTCACATAATACAGATTCTGTAAGCATTTGTGTCACATAATACAGATTCTGTAAGCATTTGTGTCACATAATACAGATTCTGTAAAAGCATTTGTGTCACATAATACAGATTCTGTAAAAGCATTTGTGTCACATAATACAGATTCTGTAAGCATTTGTGTCACATAATACAGATTCTGTAAGCATTTGTGTCACATAATACAGATTCTGTAAAAGCATTTGTGTCACATAATACAGATTCTGTAAAAGCATTTGTGTCACATAATACAGATTCTGTAAAAGCATTTGTGTCACATAATACAGATTCTGTAAAAGCATTTGTGTCACATAATACAGATTCTGTAAAGCATTTGTGTCACATAATACAGATTCTGTAAAAGCATTTGTGTCACATAATACAGATTCTGTAAAAGCATTTGTGTCACATAATACAGATTCTGTAAAAGCATTTGTGTCACATAATACAGATTCTGTAAAAGCATTTGTGTCACATAATACAGATTCTGTAAAAGCATTTGTGTCACATAATACAGATTCTGTAAAAGCATTTGTGTCACATAATACAGATTCTGTAAAAGCATTTGTATCCATTTCGCAAGAATGCGGGTGTTTAATTTATATATTCCATCTTTCACTACATACCCACGGGCTACATGTGGCCCATTTTTTTTGTGACCAAGAGTTATACACAAAGTGTGACTAGTTAAGGGTCTGAGAAAAGCTCAGACTCTACAACAACAATTGTCATTAAAGATTTGTTAAGTTACACCATGAATTAAGGAAAGATCCTGGACCTCACCTTACGAAACAGACAAATGCAATAGTAGATTATAGTGGAAAAGTGAACATGTTATTAGAAGACATACGTGCCTCTTAATGTTCCCAGTCAGACCGAAACGTCGTTATAAGTTTTAATCGCCTATGTGCGGGTTATTTGTGTGTAGTCAGTACTATAAACACCATACAAGTATGTTTGGTTTGCTACAATATGCACGACAGCCTCTGGAATCCTAATGTCATGTATTAAAAAAGAATATCAGAATCACCATTTGATTAGTAAAACCAGAATCGCACTCTAAGTCTTGTATAAACAGGGACTGTACTGGACACGTCAGCCACAGGTGGTCTTCAGATGAGTTACATCAACTGTATATAGAGATCAAAAATGGTTATAATTATAACCATATTTTTTAAAGGGGTGGAGGGATAAGCCAGCGGAAGGCCTCCGTCAGATCACCAAAAGCTCCAGTGGCGGGTCATCATATAACTAAGACCTACGTCAGAAAATACTTGTCTTGTTTCCTAACAAATCTTACCTAACCTAACCTAAACGAACATGTATAGCGTTCCCTATTTACTAATAAATGAATTAAAATTTAATGTAAAAGCCTCAAAATGCACATCAGCTTTACTACATCACATAAAGTCGCAGTAAAGTGTGTCACCGTCTCAAACAGTGGCAGGAAAATTAACTGAACTTAATGAACATGTTACTTTTAAACTGAAAGATATGATGAAGTAAAGCAAATACTCTTCACTGGCTTTAGACGAAAGTACAGACACCATTGACATAAGTACTCACAAGTACTGCACACGAGGATTTCATAATACACGAAGAATAAACAATGCAAAAGATTCAAACATTTATGCAGTTCTAAATATGGAGAATTACAGTGTTCCTGTACTGTAACTGGCGATGCAAGACTAACTGGTAATAAAGTTTGGTTAGGTGATTTGCTGAAGAAAAATGATGGGAACTGTATCACATTATGCTGTACTTTCCCCAAGAAGCATTATGTGACAAGTTATTAAGAGACGACTGATGTCATGGAGAATGTTGGTAAAATAGAGAATTTAATTAAGAGGTGACAATGAATTTACAAGCAATTAATATCTTTCATGAAGAACTGAATGTAACCACCTACCACGGACTCAAGAACTGAATGTAACGACCTACCACGGACTCAAGAACTGAATGTAACCACCTACCACGGACTCAAGAACTGAATGTAACCACCTACCACGGACTCAAGAACTGAATGTAACCACCTACCACGGACTCAAGAACTGAATGTAACCACCTACTACGGACTCAAGAACTGAATGTAACCACCTACCACGGACTCAAGAACTGAATGTAACCACCTACTACGGACTCAAGAACTGAATTTAACCACCTACCACGGACTCAAGAACTGAATGTAACCACCTACCACGGACTCAAGAACTGAATGTAACCACCTACCACGGACTCAAGAACTGAATGTAACCACCTACCACGGACTCAAGAACTGAATGTAACCACCTACCACGGACTCAAGAACTGAATGTAACCACCTACCACGGACTCAAGAACTGAATGTAACCACCTACCACGGACTCAAGAACTGAATGTAACCACCTACCACGGACTCAAGAACTGAATGTAACCACCTACCACGGACTCGAATATTCTTTACCGTTCGTTTATTACATTCATAGGGGAGCGCTAAACTCGCAGAGGTCATACAACACTTGGGAAATGGGAGGTATTCGACCCAAGGAAGGGAAGGGTAAATACAATTCCTTGGATCAAGAGCCCTCACTAACATCAAGGAACCTTCTTTGAGGGCTTGCCCTTCGGAAATTATAATCATGAAGAGCTAAACCCGTAGGGATTATACAGCGCCTGCAGAGGGGGGGAATGGAAGATATTCAGGCTTAATTCAGGGAACTGGAGCACAGATCGAAATCCCTAGATCAAGAGCCCCTCACCAGCATCAAGGAACCTCTCTTGACAACTCATGCTGAACCTGACTTTGTGTAAGCGAGGCAACACAAAGTTACACAAGATGGCCACTTTCAAGCGTTTCTCAAAAAGTTATAGCCATTCAGTTTGTATTTAAGGAAGAATAAATACAAATGCAGTATAATGTGATCCTTTATTGACAACGTTTCGCTCACACAGTGGACTTATCAAGTCACAAACAGACCTGTTTGTGACCTGATAAAGCCCAATGTGTGGGCGAAACGTTGTCAATGAAGGATCACATTATACTGCTTTTGTGTTTATTTTTCCATTCTGACGGTATTTTATACCATTTATCCCCATTGTATTTAAGGAAGAATGATCTTGCCCACTTTGCTTCTTGTCAACTGATGACAGATTATTTAAAGACAGACTTTTCAAGTTCTGCAAAAAAAAAAAAAAGTTCGAAAAGAGATTTGGTGGGTGTAACAAAGTGAACCAGTCTCCAAGTATTTAACAATACCCTGTAAGCTTCGGTTGACGCAGAATCACCAGATTCAGCTTGAATTATGTGAGCTTAAAATTTACTCACTGTTGCTAAGGAAAAAGAAAAAAAGCTAGGATAATTTCTGGAAGCTGGTCTACATAGATGGTTTCCCCACTGTATGACTGCATCATACACTACTGTATGATGGTACGTTGCACTCAAGATATACTCTATGTCCAGCAGTTCCTATATACGTGAAAATACATTTTCTGTGGAGAAGCAAGTGAAATCCAAGACCTAAAACTAGATGGAAACGACCTACTGGACTCATGTCTTCACCAACATTGAAATTCATATGGAGAGAATAGCAAACGGAAAACCTACCCGCCAGACCTCCCCTTAGTAGGTACAAATAAAATTAGCATTAGTTGAATCTTCATTTTTTCCTGTTTATGGCAATTCTATTAATCAGGTTTTCATATATTCTACATTAATATATTCACCCTTACACAGCCAAACAATAGTAGTAATAAAACTTCACTACGGCAGCCTCTAGAGTATATAAGGTGTTCTGTTACAGCTATATTATATCCTTAGGGAGGGTTTTACTGTCAAAACATCCAGGCTTTATAATATAAAAATCTATTCATACAATTACCTTTACAGAGGCTTGTGCTGCTAGTTTTATATGGTCATCATATTATTGATGATACATGACAAGTTAAAGAATAAGACACATGTGCAACACCTAGGTATCTTTATTGCCAAAACCTTTCACCTGCACAGCAAGCTTCCTCAGTCAAATACAGCAGAATATAATATTGGAGACAACAGAAGTAGCTTTGACGTGATGAGTTCGTCAGCCAAGGTAGGAGGTTATCACGTTAAAATTACCTATACTGTCTCCAATAATATTTTCACCTGTATTCGACTGAGGAAGCTGATTTGCAGGTGAAAGGTCTTGGTAATAAAGGTACCTATGTGTTATACATGTGTCTTATTCTCCTAAACGATACATTTATCACATGCGGCAAGTGAAGTTTAGATTTTGTGTCCATGTGCCCCATAAACCCTAAATCTTGTGTCCATGTGGCCCGAAATGTTGATGATGTTAATTGTCCCATAGCTCGATTGCAAGGGCACTCAGCTACACACTGAGGTCCAGGAGTCGATCCCCAGTACAGGTGGAAACATTAGGACGTATTTCCTTAAGACACCTGCTGTCCATGTTCACCTAGCAGTAAAATAGGTACCTGAGTGTTAGTCGGCTGGTGTGGGTCGCATCCTGGGGACAAAATTAACCTAATCTGCCCGAAATGCTTTGCATAACAAGGGGCATTCTACATAGTAGTATGCCATTGATGTCAGCTATGGCCTGTATACCTTGTATATGTACATGTAGAAATAAAGATTATTATATCACTAGATCACCCTACGCTACTGATTTATTATCTAGTTTGTCCCAAAGTTCTAGTACCCTGACGCCCTTCAAGGAGGGTGCCATGATGCTGGCGAAGGGATCTTGATCTAACAAACTGGCGCTCCCCTCCCTTTCCTTGGACTAAACCTAATTACCTCTCATTCCCCAGGAGCTATAGGACTCCAATGGATTTAGTAATTCCCAATAATAATAATAATAATAATAGTAATAATCTATTATTATTATTCTGATAATACAATATACCGAACGGTAGAACCTCTCTTGATGGTTCCTGTCTAAAAGCTTACTACTGATTTTTCAAACTACCTAACTACTAGTCTTCTTCCTAACTACTCACCTGCTACCTAGAAATCTGCTGTCTACCAATCTACTACATCTTAACTACTAACCTACTATGAACTAATCTACTACCTACCCATTAACCTACTATCAACCAAAGTACAGCTTAAATACAACCCTACTATCAAAGTACTAACCTGTTACCAAGTGTGTGTCTCATAGGTCCATGCACCAGAGCTGCCCTTCACAGAGGTATCGATTATTATTGCATTCATTATTATTATTACATTCATGGGGTAAGTGCTAAGCTCGTAGGGGTCATACAGCGCCTAGAGGACTAGGTGGCAATCAGGTTCAATCCAAAGAAAGGGGAAAGAAGGTCTCATTACTAGGATGAAAAGCCAGTCACCTTGACACAGGTTAGGTTAGGTAAGGTTTGTCAAGAAACAGGACAAGTGTTTCCTGACGAGGGTCTTAGTCATATGATGACTCACAGCTGGAGCTTTTGGTCATCTGACTGAGGCCTTCCACTGGCTTACCCGTCCATCCCTTTAAAAATTAAGATTATGATTATAATCATTTATACGTTCTTGACAGAGGTGTCAAGAGGCAACAATACATAATAAGGCATCCAGGTGTCATTCGCTGTATCCGGCTCAGTAATAATTCTATCATGCATGCGTGCCGGCTATTATATAATTTGTGGCCAGCTAGTATTATAGAATTTACGAGCGCTTGGCACTCTATAATTTGCCACAGCCTGGTGTTGAGTGATTAATGATCATAGCACATCATGTTATTTATGACTGCATTGTATCATATTCTACTGTATGATGGTATCATATACTACTGTATGATGGTATCATGTACTACTGTATGATGGTATCATGTACTACTGTATGATGGTATCATGTACTACTGTATGATGATATCATGTACTACTGTATGATTGTATCATATACTACTGTATGATGGTATCATGTACTACTGTATAATGGTATCATATACTACTGTATGATGGTATCATGTACTACTGTATGATGGTATCATGTATTACTGTATGATGGTATGTACTACTGTATGATGGTATGTACTACTGTATGATGGTATCATGTACTACTGTATGATGGTATCATGTATTACTGTATGATGGTATGTACTACTGTATGATGGTATCATGTACTACTGTATGATGGTATCATGTATTACTGTATGATGGTATGTACTACTGTATGATGGTATGTACTACTGTATGATGGTATCATGTACTACTGTATGATGGTATCATGTACTACTGTATGATGGTATGTACTACTGTATGATGGTATGTACTACTGTATGAGGGTATCATGTACTACTGGGGAATTAATAATAGGCCCCTGGTTGCCTTCAAGAGGGAGCTGGACAAATATTTAAAGTCAGTGCCGGATCAGCTGGGCTGTGGTTCGTACGTTGGACTACGTGCGGCCAGCAGTAACAGCCTGGTTGATCAGGCCCTGATCCAACGGGAGGCCTGGTCGTGGACCGGGCCCCGGCGGCGTTGATTCCCGGAATACCCTCCAGATAGACTCCAGGTACTGTATGATGGTATCATGTACTACTGTATGATGGTATCATTTACTACTGTATGATGGTATCATGTACTACTGTGGTATCATTTAGTACTGCATGATGATATAAAGCAGTAATGGGACGATACCAAATTTTCTGCCTATACCAGTACTCAACTTTTAGCCGATACCGATACTAGATATTATTATTATTATTATTATTATAGATATTATTATTATTATTATTATTGATAATGGGTAAGTGCTCAACTAGTAATGGGTTGCAGAGGTTGGATCCAATGAAAGTTAGGTTAGCTACAATTCCTGAGATCAAGAACCCTTTACCATAATCAAAATAAATTGTAATGATTGGCGAAAAATATCAAAGTTGGTGCAGAAAAAAAATAGAAAAGTTTTTAAACTGTGAATTATGTTATGGGTGATGCAAATTAGGCAGAATTTAGGGACGTGCTCATGGGTAGCGTGTATGGTCCATGGGTTTTAGCGCCAGTTGGCCCAGTGGCTTACGTACTGGCCTAGAGTTTTACCACTCACTTGCCATGGGTTCTAACCCCACCCGTACCGTGGTTTGAATAAAAAATATTATAAGGTGGGGAAATCTGCGGTAGCGTGACGTACTACAACCCGCAGTAATCCACCGTAATGTTCAACTACTGAAGTGACGATTATGTCTCCCAAGCTGCGACACTCTTTATGAAATTATATTTTTGTTTAACGAGTTAATTAATGATAAAGTAGCGTAACCAAACATCTGTCCTAATTTATCATGTCCTAGAATAACTATAATACACTGGAGGACTTCCATATAACAACTTCGTTGTGTTATTCCGGCTGCCTGTGGCCAACAACTCATTCTCAAACTTGCTGAACGATAACAACGCAACTGCAATATCTCCATCACACGGACATGAATTATCAGAGCTTTGGTAAGATGAGAAAGGAATAAGGATGGAAATATAGGAAAAGGGTGGGGTGGGGGAAGGGGAGGTGAGATAATAAAGGTAAGTGGCCTAACCACTTTGGAGCCTTTTAATACAAGTGTGTGTGTGTGTGTGTTTGTGTAGTGTTCTTCATGATTACATAAAATTCATAGGATGGGGTATACTCCATTTCCCATCAGCTGTACAGTTATACCAGCTGTATACTTGCATGTTGCTAAGTTGGAAGGAGTCCACCGCTGCCTGATATAACCTGCCCTTTATATTATTTGGCTAGCAATACATAACTATGGTTAATTTATGCCAACCTAACCCAGAATAACAAATATTTAATTATCTTAGAGGATTAGATCTGGCAAAAATCCAAGAATTGTAATGCGTGCAGAAAACAACGTCCTATTTAGAGGGGTTGTGGATAAACACAAGAGATTATCTTAAATTTTAAACGGATGGACCGGTAAGACAGCGGAAGGTCTCGGTCAAATGACCAATTTGACTAAGACCTGCTTCAGGAAACAATAGTCCTCTTTCCTGACGAATCTGACCTAACCTAACTTAAACACAAGAGGTCAGATTACAAGTGTTTATGTCGGTGAGAGGTTTATGAACAGCAATTGATGGGCCACGTAATGATCTTGAATCTGTAAAGTGATTATTCGTAAAAATTGTGGAGCTTTCAAGGGCTGGGAGGGGGGATGTGGGGGAGGGGGTTGCCTTGATGTTGGTGAAGGGTGCTTAATCCAAGAAACTGGACCTACCCTCAATTCCTCCAATCAACCCTGATTACCTTCCCATTTCTCAAATATATGATACCTTCGAGCTTAATACTTTAATAATAATAATAGCATACGCAAATATGAAACTATTTTATACGTTAGGAGTTCCGTCCCCATTAGCCTCTTGTAATTAAAATCCGAGTGGGGCATCAAGAGCAGTGTTAGGATTTATGTTGTTAAGTGCAGCCTCAAGATTTAATATTGAAACATCTAATTTGTGCTCAGTCAGACGTCACTCTCACCATCACTGCTAAACACACAACACTGCCACTTTGTGCTCGGTCAGAATGACACGATAATAGCTCTTAGTCTGTAAATTCAAAAGGCTTAAAAAACTCATTGTCAAGTACAATAGACACCAATGACAATTCGCAATTGAATAACCGTAAAGAAAAATAACTTCTGTCACAGTAACATAATGATGTGCGGACTCTGAGGCAGCTGGAATCCAGAAGACATCTTTGATCTGTCCTGGCTTACACATCTCCCATACCACAAGTGCATCTTCTGTTAGAACATACAACGACTGACTATCCCAGAATAACCAGTGTTGTGTCAGTATCGGAAATGCTCTCATCCACGGTGGGATATTTAAACGATAAGACCTTAGTGTTTCCTCTGTCAAGCTTAGAATCCTTATCATGCGTGTCTCACACCAAGCACAGTCTACATGCTTACAAACCACTCTTGACAATGAACTTTAAAAAGAGAAAGTGTATAGAAAATTCATATATAGTACGTAAAAAAATGAAGTGCAGAGCCGTTCAAATGCATAAAAAACTCCCGTCCACAGTAATTCAACACAAGTTTGACATTTTCTTGGCGAAAGTACCAGGAAATTCCTGTCATAAGCTCTGCCACTGTGCAACCTCAAACATGCGCATTACCAGTCTTATCATTCCTCTTCCAGATGATGTAATTGCAACCAAATGTAAATTCCTTACACCTTCTATCATTTAGCTCATGAATGTAATAATATAATCCGAGAATTTTAAAAGAAATCTTTCCCAAATGGTCAAAAAAAATCCAAAATATTTAAGTCATAATGACATTACCAAATACCGTGACAATGTATTCCAACTTTATTGTAAATAGCTCATAAAATTTGAGATTTTCTTAGTCTACAGAATGTTGAGGCCTAGTTTCTGTACCCAGTATAAGCTATATTATTCTGACTGCCCTCAACAGACTAGGTATGGAGTGCATATTTCTATATTCTCTCTAGCCAGGCACTGTACAATTCGCGAGGCTGACACCACACGGGGTTCACGATAACGAGGTTATCTTCATTAGTAAGTAACCCATAGAAAGAAACAGCACATAAACCTGAGAAATCTGTAAATGTTATTATAGTTAGCATTAACATATGTGACTCACTTTTTTTCCTTCTTTAACTGTTGCATTGTATTCCTTTGTGATTCATACCTACGACTGAACTTTTTACTGCAGACCTGAACGTTAACCTATAATAACTATTATTATTATTATTATTATCAATAGCAGCACTACTAGCTGTTGATTATGATCATATATATTAATTACCCGAGTAATAAAAATTGAAATAAAAATGTACCAGAATTTCGTTGTCTGTGCGCGAAGAATCGCGATTAGGGTGTTTCTGCGCGAATTACCGTGATTAAGTCGACCCGACAAACATAACATCCAAATCACTGTAAATAACAAAAAAGGCACAATACCGTGACTGGAACAATACACACACAACCCGAACATATAAAAGAGAGGAGCTTACGACGACGTTTCGGCCCGACTTGGACCGAGTTGTGGGTTGTGTGTGTATAAATCACTGTACTGATGTATTATTAATTATTATTTTCATATAGAGCCATGCAGTGCCTGAGGAAGAGGAGGTAATCAGGATTGATCCCAGAGAGAGAGAGAGAGAGAGGTTGGGTAGTTCTAGGTCTTCGGAGAAGAACTCTTCACCAGAATTAACACCCTCCTCCTTGACTGGGGACCTTAACACCCTCCTCCTTGACTGGGGACCTTAACACCCTCCTCCTTGACTGGGGACCTTAACACCCTCCTCCTTGACTGGGGACCTAACACCCTCCTCCTTGACTGGGGACCTTAACACCTCTCCTGACTAGGGACCAACACCCTCCTCCTTATGATTCATCTCCTGATGGGGACCGTACTGACGCAGTCAAGTCAGTCATGATATACAAACATAATAACGCTTGTATAAAAAAGACACAGGCGCAACGTTCTATCATATTCATTTGTCCGTATTATGTACCTAGTGATACATTATATATTTCGTGTGATAAATATACCTTGTGTGATATATACTTCGTGTGATACATATACACTTTGATATATATGCCTTGTGTGATATATTATAAACCTTGTGTGATACATTATATACCTTGTGGGATACATTATATACCTTGTATGATACATACATCATGTGTGATAAACTATAAACCTTGTGTGATCCATTATAAACCTTGTGTGATACATTATATACCTTGTGTGATACATTATATACCTTGTGTGATACATTATATACCTTGTGTGATACATTATAAACTTTGTGTGGTACATTAATACCTTGTGTGATACATTATAGTGTGATACATTTTATACCTAGTGTGATACATTATGTACCTTGTGTGATACATTACATACCTTGTGTGGTACATTATATACCTAGTGTGATACACTATATACCTTGTGTGATATATTATATATCTTGTATGATACGGTATTAAGAGAGACATCATTATATACCTCACGTGATACGTCCGTAACAGTGAGGTGCGGTATATCACCTCTATATACCTCCCTTGACCATCTGAGAATAACAACACAAACAGAGCTTGTCCTTGTTCCCCTTATGTACATGTTATTGTAGTTAGTATTAACATATGTGACTTTCACTTTTTTCCTTCTATAACTGTTGCGTTGTATTCCTTTGTGTTTCATACCTACGACTGTACCTTTTACTGCAGACCTGAACGTTAACCTACAATAACTATTGTTATTATCAATAGTTGCACTACTAGGCTGTTGTCTAATTATTATATATATATATATATATATATATATATATATATATATATATATATATATATATATATATATATATATATATATATATATAATTTTATTAACACATTGGCCGTTTCCCAAGGCAGGGTGGCCCGAAAAAGAAAATCTTTCATCATCATTCACTCCATCACTATCTTGCCAGAGGCACGCCTACACTACAGTTATACAACCACAACATTAACACTCCTCCTTCAGAATGCCGGCACGGTACTTCCCATCTCCAGGACTCAAGTACAGCCTGCCGGTTTCCCTGAATCCCTTCATAAATGTTACCTTGCTTACACTCCAACAGCACGTCAAGTCATAAAAAACATTTGTTTCCATTCGCTCCTATCTAACACGCTCACGCACGCTTGCTGGAAGTCAAAGCCCCTCAGCTCTCTGGATAATAGTTTTGGTAATCCCACACATTATCCTAATTTCCAAACTACGGATTCTCTGCATTATATTCACACTACACATTGCCCTCAGACAAAACATCTCCACTGCCTTCTCCTTGTTGCAACATTCACAACCCATGCCTCACACCCATACAAGAGCGTTGGTATAACTATACTCTCATACATATCCTTCTTTGCTTTCATGGATAAAGTTCTGTCTCCACAAACTCCTCAGTGCACCACTCACCTTTTTTCCCTCGTCAATTCTATGATTTACCTCATCTTTCATAGACCCATCCGCTCTAAAGTCTGATATCCAGTCTTCCGTTACCTAATTTTTTTGTTATCCTCATCACCTTACTCTTTCCTATATTCACTTTTAATTTTCTTCTTTTACATCCCCTACCAAACTCATCCACCAACCTCTGCAACTTCTCTTCAGAATCTCCCAAAAGCACAGTGTCATCAGCAAAGAGCATCTGTGACAATTCTCACTTTGCGTTAGATTCTTTATTTTTTAACCCCACACCTCTTGCCAACACCCGAGCATTCACTTCTCTTACAACTTCATCTATAAATATATTGAACAACCACGGTGACATCACACATCCTTGTCTAAGGCCTACTTTTACTGGGAAAATCCCCTCTCGCCTACATACTCTAACCTGAGCCTCACTATATATATATATATATATATATATATATATATATATATATATATATATATATATATATATATATATGTCGTGCCGATTAGGTAAAACTGGGGATTTTGGCTTAAATAGCAACGCTCACCTTGCCATATAAGACAAGTGAAAATTTGTGTATGCAATAATTTCGCCCAAATCATTCTGAACATAACGAAAAAATATATTTCATTGTGTTTGTTTATTATTAAATTAATGTTAACGTATCTAAAATATATTTAGTTGGGTTAGGCTAAATTAAATTGCGCTTGTTGTAATAAGGTTAGGTAGGTTTTCAAAGTTTCTCTTGGTACAAAATTATAAATTCTTACATTAACATAAATGAAAAAAATATATCTCTAAACGTATAAGAGAAAATTTTATAAAGGACTTAATTTTAGATGAGTTCTTGCTAATTGACCAGTTTTACCTAATCGGCACGACATATATATATATATATATATATATATATATATATATATATATATATATATATATATATATATATATATACTATACACTGATATGATGAGGACATTTTATTCACTCACACTGCCTTCTTCCCAGGAAACCTCGAGGCTGTGAGCTACGAGGATAATGAGAGGTTCCATCTAAATACCAGCACAATGGAGACGCGCTGTCAAAGGCGTTCTAACCCCAACGTGATGGGGGACTACTGTTAACTTCTGCAGATAAAAACCACTTTTTGTCACAAGCGGAAAAAACTGCTTAAAGCATTTATAAACAGGTAACGTAAGTTCACATATTTTTTAAATGTGCTTGAATTTATGGTTAATATTTTTTTTTTTTATTACATAATGTGTTTATATTGTGCAATGTGTTTGATTTTTAATAAGCAATGCTAAAAATCTATTTTCTGTAATTAAAAATCCTGGGTTTTACACGCTTTGAAAATACCGGCTCACAGATTTATTTTATTGCTTTAATCACGGGCATTCACATGAGTTTCATATAATTGTTTTAGAACGGTTATACCGTAATATTTGCACCATAATGAATAAAGATGTAAAATTTAATTATTTACAATTGACGATCACAGCTGCCAATGGAAGCTACAGCAAGTGGAAATAAAAAAAAGATTCATAGTGTGACACTTATAATACTAATAACAACATTGAGAGGCTTTTACAATATAGAATTGATGCAAGGAGGGAGGTGTATATGGAGAGAAAAAGAGAGGTTAAGAGAGTGGTGAAGCAATGTAAAAAGAGAGCAAATGTGAGAGTGGGTGAGATGTTATCAACAAATTTGTTGAAAATAAGAAAAAGTTTTGGAGTGAGATTAATAAGTTGAGGAACCCTAGAGAACACATGGATTTGACAGTTAAAAATAGGAGAGGAGAGTTATTAAATGGAGAGTTAGAGGTATCGGGAAGATGGAGAGAATATTTTGAGTAATTGTTAAATGTTGATGAAGACAGGGAAGCTGTGATTTCGTGTATAGGGCAAGGAGGAATAACATCTTGACATCTTGTAGGAGTGAGGAGGAGCCATTTGTGAGTGTGGGGGAAGTTCGTGAGGCAGTGGGTAGAATGAAAAAGGGTAAGGTAGCAGGGATTGATGGGATAAAGATAGAAATGTTAAAAGCAGGTGGGGATATAGTTTTGGAGCGGTTGGTGTCATTATTTAATAAATGTATGGAAGAGGGTAAGGTACTTAGGTATTGGCAGAGAGCATGCATAGTTCCTTTGTATAAAGGCAAAGGGGACAAAAGAGAGTGCAAAAATTATAGGGGAATAAGTCTGTTGAGTATACCTGGTAAAGTGTGTAGTAAGAGTTATTATTGAAAGAATTAAAAGTAAGACGGAGAGTAGGATAGCAAATGAACAAGGAGGCTTTAGGAAGGGTAGGGGGTGTGTAAACCAAGTGTTTGCAGTGAAACATATAGGTGAACAATATTTAGATAAGGGTAAAGAGGTTTTTGTGGCATTTATGGATTTGGAAAAGGCGTATGATAGTGTGGATAGAGGGGCAATGTGGCAGATGTTGCAAATGTATGGAATAAGAGGTAGGTTATTGAAAGCATTGAAGAGTTTTTACGAGGATAGTGAGGCTCAGGTTAGAGTATGTAGGAGAGAGGGAGATTATTTCCCAGTAAAAGTAGGTCTTAAACAAGGATGTGTGATGTCACCGTGGTTGTTCAATATATTTATAGATGGGGTTGAAAGAGAAGTGAATGTTCGGGTGTTGGCAAGAGGTGTGGGGTTAAAAGATAAAGAATCTAACACAAAGTGGGAGTTGACACAGCAAAGAGTTGCTGATGACACTGTGCTTTTATGAGATTCTGAAGAGAAGTTGCAGAGGTTGGTGGATGAGTTGGGTAGGCCATGTAAAAAAAGGAAATTAAAAGTGAATATAGGAAAGAGTAAGGTAATGAGGATAACAAAAAAATAGGTTACGAAAGACTGGATTTCAGATTGGAGGGAGAGAGTATGGAGGAGGTGAATGTATTCAGATATTTAGGAGTGGACATGTCAGCAGATGGGTCTATGAAAGATGAGGTGAATCATAGAATTGACGAAGGGAAAAAGGTGAGTGATGCACAGACCGGGCCGCGGGGGCGTTGACCCCTGGAACTCTCTCCAGGTAAACTGAGGAGTCTGTGGAGACAAAGAACTTTGTTCATGGAAGCAAAGAGGGGAATGCATGAGTATAGTTATACCAACGCTCTTATACGGGTGTGAAGCATGGGTGGTGAATGTTGCAACAAGGAGAAGGCTGAAGGCAGTGGAGATGTCATGTCTGAGGGCAATGTGTGGTGTGAATATAAAGCAGAGAATTCGTAGTTTGGAAATTAGGAGGAGGTGCGGGATTACCAAAACTATCATCCAGAAGGCCGAGGAGGGGTTGTTGAGGTGGTTCGGACATGTAGAAAGGAATAATAGAATGACTTCAAGAGTGTATAAATCTGTATTATAGGGAAGGTGAGGTAGAGGTCGGCCTAGGACAGTTTAGATGGAGGGGGCAAAGGAGGTTTTGTGTGCGAGGGGCTTGGACTTCTAGCAAGCATGTTTGAGCGTGTTAGGAGCGAATGGAGACAAATGGTTTTTAGGACTTGACGTGCTGCTGGAGTGTGAGCAAGGTAACATTTATGAAGGGATTCAGGGAAACCGGCAGGCTGGACTTGAGTCCTGGAGATGGGAAGTACAGTGCCGACACTCTGAAGGAGGGGTGTTAATGTTGCAGTTTTATAACCGTAGTGTCGTGCCAGAGGCGCGCTTATACTACAGTTCAAAAACCGCAGCATATCTCTACCCCCTCCTTCAGAGGGCAGGCACTGTACTTCCCACCTCCAGGACTCAAGTCCGGCTAACCGGTTTCCCTGAACCCCATCATAAATGTGACATTGCTCACACTTCAACCAAGGAGATTAATATATCCTTGGTTGATGACGTGAGGCTGACATGCAGCTTTAATGACCTTCATGTTGTCCATAGGCTTTAAACCTAATAAATCGATCAATCTAACCTAACCAACATTAATGTGTTATACTGTATAAAGAAATTCCTATCATATATTTGTATTTTTACCTAAACTGGGTCGATTAAAAGAGTTGGGGGAGGAGTGAAGGCCAGTTCTGCGCTCATTTAACAGGGAAAATTTCCAATGTTCATTTCGTACGCTATATCTATATTTCACGAGCCGAATGTTCACCATTCATTTCACACGCCAAATACTGTGTTTATTCCACACGCAAATTGTCAACTAGTATGTTTAACTTGCAATCAGTTACTAATTACTGTTCAACTGTGACAATTTCACAATGACGTGAAAATAAATTATAACAAACAATACGAACAAGGGTTCATTGTTCTCTGTTAACAGTGTTTATCTAACATTGTTCTCTGTTAACAGTGTTTATCTAACATTGTTCAATTCCACTCAAAAAAAACTTACTGTATATTTAATCATTATATGGGAAACAGTTATATTTATTAGGAAGCGCTAAACCATAGTGTTTACACAACGACTGAAGTTATACTGAGCAATGGAAGGTAATCAGGTGTGATCCAAAAAAGGGAAGGATGGTTCCAATTCCCTGTATCAAGTCTTTCACTAACATCAAGGCACCTCCTTGAAAGAATCATTACGTGGAACGTAACTGTGTACTTTAGGGAGGACAGACTTGCGTCTTCATTCTATTTTTGGGGAATTTAAAAAAAAACCCAAGGAATCTTTTGATGATGCGCTGACAGTGTGAGACGGAAGGTAGACCAAGAAAGTTGATGCTTGTATTATACACTATGACGCGTCATCCATACAGTTGATGCTTGTATTATACACTATGAAGTTATTCATACAGTTAATGGTTGTATTATACACTATGAAGCGCCATCCATACAGCTGATGCTTGTATTATACACTATGAAGTGTCATCCATACAGTTAATGGTTGTATTATACACTATGAAGTCATCCATACAGTTAATGGTTGTATTATACACTATGAAGTCATCCATACAGTTAATGGTTGTATTATACACTATGAAGTCCTCCATACAGTTAATGGTTGTATTATACACTATGAAGTTATTCATAGTTAATGGTTGTATTATACACTATGACACTATGAAGTGTCATCCATACAGCAAATGTTTGTATTACACACTATAATTAATGGTTGTATTATACACTATGACACTATGAAGTGTCATCCATACAGCAAATGTTTGTATTACACACTATGAAGTCATCCATACAGTTAATGGTTGTATTATACACTATGAAGTCCTCCATACAGAATATGCTTGTATTATACACTATGAAGTCCTCCATACAGAATATGCTTGTATTATACACTATGAAGTCCTCCATACAGAATATGCTTGTATTATACACTATGAAGTCCTCCATACAGTTAATGGTTGTATTATACACTATGAAGTCCTCCATACAGTTAATGGTTGTATTATACACTATGAAGTGTCATCCATACAGCAAATGTTTGTATTATACACTATGAAGTCATCCATACAGTTAATGGTTGTATTATACACTATGAAGTGTCATCCATACAGCAAATGTTTGTATTATACACTATGAAGTCATCCATACAGTTAATGGTTGTATTATACACTATGAAGTCCTCCATACAGTATATGCTTGTATTATACACTATGAAGTCCTCCATACAGTTAATGGTTGTATTATACACTATGAAGTCCTCCATACAGAATATGCTTGTATTATACACTATGAAGTCCTCCATACAGTTAATGGTTGTATTATACACTATGAAGTCATCCATACAGTTAATGGTTGTATTATACACTATGAAGTCCTCCATACAGTTAATGGTTGTATTATACACTATGAAGTCATCCATAAAGTTAATGGTTGTATTATACACTATGAAGTCCTCCATACAGTATATGCTTGTATTATACACTATGAAGTCCTCCATACAGTTAATGGTTGTATTATACACTATGAAGTCCTCCATACAGTTAATGGTTGTATTATACACTATGAAGTCCTCCATACAGTTAATGGTTGTATTATACACTATGAAGTCCTCCATACAGTTAATGGTTGTATTATACACTATGAAGTCCTCCATACAGTTAATGGTTGTATTATACACTATGAAGTCCTCCATACAGTTAATGGTTGTATTATACACTATGAAGTCCTCCATACAGTTAATGGTTGTATTATACACTATGAAGTCCTCCATACAGTTAATGGTTGTATTATACACTATGAAGTCCTCCATACAGTTAATGGTTGTATTATACACTATGAAGTCCTCCATACAGTTAATGCTTGTATTATACACTATGAAGTCCTCCATACAGTTAATGGTTGTATTATACACTTCAGACTCATACAAGTGTTCATCGTATACTTGGTGATGGGTTACATAGTATATCATTGCTACTGCTGCTCTGGGTCCCCCAATCTTAAGTAGTCATTAGACTTATTGTGTCTCCTTCTCATCTCTTCAAACAGCTCATCCGTTTAACTACAAACATCATGGCACTGTTGTAAAAACAGTCAAATGGGCGGCTGTTGACGGAGTCTTGAACAGTTGAAATATGACTGTTTAACACCAGTCGCTCACAGTGGTTTTACCGTTTGGGCGGCACTTTTTATTAATTGCCTTTTATGTTATGGTTAGTTTTTTCGGTTATAACCAAATCTAACCTAACGAACTTAGAAATGTGATGCAAATACCAGGTGAGAAAGTGACGCTGTTAGGAGGATGGGTTGCAGTGCAACTCCGACCCTCCCATGTTTCCTCATTACCTGACATATTGCTGGGAACATAGCGTCTGTTAACATTTTAATATTTTTTTTTTGATAGCTTTGATGTCTGGGGGTTGCCTGGCCCATGGCCGGGCTCAGAGAGTAGAGAAACTCTCGAAACTCTTCAGAGGTAACGTTGATAATCTGTCTGCAACTGTGTATCATACTCTTAACTTTTTAATTTTACTATGCTCTGTTTTACCGTGCACAAGTTTTCTGTTCACTGCTCATCTGTAAGAAAGAGGAGAGGTGAGGCTGGATTTACTGTACATTGTTTCCGGGGGGAGAAAGGGTTAGAGCGCTTGCGTGCGCGCGTGTACTCAACTATTTGTGGTTGCAGGAATAGATTCACAGCTCCTGACCCAACCTCCTCGCTGGTCACTACTTGGTCCATTTCCTGCTCTGTAAGCTTTATCGTATCTCTTCTTAAAGCTATGTATGGATCCTGCCTCCACTACATCACGCTAATCTTAGGTTTGCCAGGCGCTCATATGCTGCAGCAGTTATTTGGTTGATGTGCGCCTCAGGAGATGTACTCGTTATTATACTCACTCCAAGATCCTTTTCCTTGAGTGAGGTGAGTAGTCTTTGGCCCCCCTAGCCTGTACTCTGTCTGCGGTCTTCTTTGGCCTTCCCCAATCTTCATGACTTTGCACTTGGTGGGGTTAAACTCCAGGAGCCAGTTGTTGGACCAGGCTTGCAGCCAGTCCAGATCCCTTTGTAGTCCTACCTAATCCTCATCCGACTGAATTCTTCGCATTAGCTTCACATCGTCTGCAAAGAAGGACACCTCTGAATCTATCTCTTCCCTCATGTCATTCTCATACACCAGAAACAGCACCGGTCCTAGGACTGACCCCAGTGGCGCCCACTCTGACACCTCGTGTGTGTGTGTGTGTTTACTCACCTAATTGTGGTTGCAAAGGTCGATTCATAGCTCCTGTCCCCGCCTCTTCACTGGTCGCTACTAGGCCACTCCCTCCCTGCTCCGTGAGCTGTATCATACCTCTTCTTAAAGCTATGTATGGATCCTGCCTCCACTACCTCACTTTCCAGACTTTTCCACTTCCTGACAACTCTGTGACTGAAGAAATACTTCCTGACATCTCTGTGAGTCATCTGAGTCTTCAACTTCCAATTGTGACCCCTTGTTAGTGTGTCCCATCTCTGAAACATCCTGTCCTTGTCCACCTTGTCGATTCCTCTCAGTATTTTATATGATGTTATTATGTTCCCCCTGTCCTCCAAGTCGATTTCCCTTAACCTCTCCTCGTAGGACATTCCCCTTAACTCCGGAACTAGTCTCGTTGGAAACCTTTGCACTTTCTCTAATTTCCTGACGTGCTTGGCCAGGTGTGGGTTCCAAACTGGTGCTGCATACTCCAATATGGGCCTGATGTACACGGTGTAGAGTCCTGAACGACCTCTTACTGAGATGTCGGAATGCTATTCTTAGGTTTGCTAGTCGCCCGTATGCCGGAGCAGTTATTTGGTTGATGTGCGCCTCAAATGTGTTCGGTGTTATACTCACCCCAAGATCCTTTTCTTCGAGCGAGGTTTGTAGTCTTTGGCCCCCTAGACTGTATTGTGTCTGCGGTCTACTTTGCCTTTCCCCGATCTTCATGACTTTGCACTTGGCGGGGTTGAAGTTCAGGAGCCATTTGCTTGACCAGGCCTGTAGTCTGTCCAGATCCCTTTGTAACAGCCTGGTTGATCAGGCTCTGATCCACCATGAGGCCTGGTCACAGACCGGGCCGCGGGGGCGTTGACCCCCGGAACTCTCTCCAGGTAAACAGTCCTGTCCTGTGTGCGTGTGTACACTCACCTAGTTGTGGTTGCAGGGGTCGAGTCATAGCTCCTGACCCCGCCTCTTCATGTGTGCGTGTGCGTGCGCGCTTACCTGCTGCTTTGCTCACTTTCCAACAGTACGTGAAATCCTTAAAAACCACGTGTCCTTACTCAACCCAATCAATTTAACACACCCATCTGCTGAATGTTTAAGTCGCACCCTTATACTCTCCTTCCAATCCCTCAACAATTTCCCAGGGATATGACTCATCTAACCAGAAAAAATATAGTAATTGTAGTGGAGGTAACTGTGAATGGTTTGTTTGGATAGAGACGATGGGAGAGACAAGGTGTCTGAGTGGAACAAACAAGGCTTCCCACGGCTCCTTGTGGATGGTCATATTGGACAGTCCACTTATAGTCAGTGGTCGCACGTTCGGCTCTCAACCGAAAGCCTTCGGTTTAATCCTGGGCTAAGCAGGACGTATGGACAAGTCTTTTATCACTTGCTAATCCTGTTCACCTAGCAATAAATAGATACCTGGGAGTTAGTGGATTGTTGTAGGTCGCATTCCCGGCGAGGCCCTAAGGACCCCACAGGAAATATACCATACTGCTTGGCTTTCTTGCCTTATGTTAACTCTTTGGGTTAATAATCCGAATAAAGTCTTCTTTTGACCTCACCATGTATACACTCTGATCAAATATCTGCACTCACATTTTACTGTCATCATTTCACGTTATGAAGTGACAGTAACTAATAAAATAAGGATGGAAATATGTATTCTTAGAAAGTATTATGGTACGATAATTTGTTCTCACCCTACTAAAGTGCCACCAGCCTGGAATCTATCGTGTTCACACCCCATAACACCAGAGTGCCACCAGCCTGGGATCTGTCCTGTTCACACCCCATAACACCAGAGTGCCACCAGCCTGGAATCTGTCCTGTTCACACTTGCACTTCTTGGCATCTTTAGGTGAACCAGAGCTTTTCTTTGTTCTTACCATTACCTCTTCGCCTTCAGGATATGAATTATTCTTCCACTTCCCGGGTAAGCAATCCTTAATTATTGTTATATTATTATTATTATTAATAGTCTTTTCCTTCTAGTTTTCTTTCTCACTGTACTGTATTCGGCAATTCTCTCATGCCTGCACAGTCTGCTCTTCTGAAATCTGATTTATCATCATTCTCACCTGCACGCTTCTTTTGGTGTACTTCCATAACATATTCAACACTCAACATTCTGTGGTCACTAGCACCCACAGACACCCCTAGTCTATTACTCCTATGCTAGATGCACTTATAGTGAAGAGTCCAGGTTCAGTTTTGCTGGCTCATTCCCTCCTCTCATTTTCTGTCGTGTTGACTCCCTGATATTACATTATATAAAAAACTACTGCAGTCAGGCATAAAAAAATAGCAGTTACTTTCCTTAATCAAATATTGTGGTATCAGTCCATGGCTGCAGCAGTAGAAGTGGATGACTATCAGTCAATGGGATCAGTAATCGGGTGTATGATGCACTGTTCTGGGACTAGCAATCTGTGTGTGTGTGTGTGGGTATTCACCTATTCGTACTCATACATGTAGTTGCAGGGGTCAAGTACTTGCTCCTGGCTCCGCCTCTTAACAGGTCATAACTTAGTTAAGTCTCTCGTAGCCTCGTGGGCCTTACTCTACCTATTCTTAAAAAGTTGCATTAAGACAAATGTTGCTCCGAGTACAGCTTTATAATAGTGAAATGTTGTTCTAATAATTTTTTTATCTTTAACCTGTTGTCTTTACTACTGTCTGAAATATGCCATTTGGATATATCATAGCGTCCACCACTCATAGGTCATTTCACTTTTTGACTACAATGAGGATAAAATGTTTCCTGACATCCCTATCGTATTTTTGTATCTCCGTTCTTATTCCTCGCCATTTCAACTATTTTTCACGACCTACCTTTTCAAGTTGTCCGAGCGTCTTGCACACTGTGATTATATCTTCACTAATAAGTCTCTCTACTTTCATAAGGTTTATTTCATTTGGTCTTTCCATATAGTTCATTCCCCTTAGGTTCAGGACTAGTCTCTTCTGAATCTTTGTACTTCTCTAGTTTCATGACATCTTAATCGGTTGTGAATTCTACTAATGTTAGGTTCTGCAGTAATTAGGTTGGCGTACGCCTCTGCAGATATACTTGGTACTACGCTTACCCCCGTCTTCTCCTTAATTACACGAGGTTTGCAATCTATGTCAACAAAGACTATACCCAGTTTCCGGTGCTTTCCCTTCTTCAAAATCTTGTCTTTGCTGCAGCTGAATCCAGTGTACAGTTTTGCATTTTGTTCAACAAATATTGTAGCCTTTTAACGTTATCTCCGGTTTATATTTGCATAATTGATTTCACATCATATACGAATAGGGATCATGCCTCTCTGTAGAATATCTTTCACATATATCAAAAAAAGTGTCGTTCCCAATATTGATCGCGGTAGAACACCATACATTACGAGTGTCCATCTTTATATGTCTTCACATACAATCAGCCTTTGTCTTAATCCCGTCAGGTATTGTTAAACATTTAGACCCTCTTATTCTTGTTTGCTGTTCTAGATTTTGGTCCAGTCTATTTTGTGGTACAGTCTCAAATGCCTACTTGCAGTTCAAGAAAATACAACCCACCCTTCCCTCTCATGCTTTATATATGTTATCATACCACAGAATTCCAGCAAGTTTGTGAGAAAGGAATTATGTACTATCTTAAAATCCGTGCAAGTTGTTTTTATGCGTTTTCTGTACTCACCTAGTTGTACTCACCTAGTTGTGGTTGCAGGGGTCGAGACATAGCTCCTGGCCCCGCCTCTTCACTGGCCGCTACTGGGTCACTCTCCCTGCGCCATGTGCTTTATCATACCTTTACCAGGCCACGCATCAAATTTGAGACACTGCAACATTTTCAACCTATATTCTGATAATATAAGCAATTCTAAGACATATTTATTTTTGTTCATTTGTCAAGTTTATTTATTTTAGGCGCCTCTTAAATACCCTCTATGGCAGAATCAAATATGAGGCACACCTTGCCTGGTAAAGGGTTAAAGCTATGAATGGAACTTGCCTCCACTACATCACTTCCTAAACTATTCCACTTCCCGACCACTCTGTGACTGAAGAAATACTTCCTAACATCCCTGTGATTCATCTGAGTCTTCAACTTCCAACTGTGTCCCCTTGTTGCTGTGTCCCATCTTTGGAACATTCTGTCTCTATCAACCTTGTCAATTCCTCTCAGTATCTTATATGTCGTTATCATGTCCCCCCTATCTCTCCTGTCCTCCAGTGTCGTCAGGTCGATTTCCCTTAACCTCTCCTCGTAGGACATACCCCTTAGCTCCGGGACTAGTCTTGTTGCAAACCTTTGCACTTTCTCTAGTTTCTTTACGTGCTTGGATAAATGTGGGTTCCAAACTGGTGCTGCATACTCCAGTATGGGCCTAACGTACACAGTGTACAGGGTCCTGAACGATTCTTTATTAAGATGTCGGAATGCTGTTCTTAGGTTTGCTAGGCGCCCGTATGCTGCAGCAGTTATTTGGTTGATGTGCGCCTCAGGAGATGTGCCTGGTGTTATACTCACCCCAAGATCTTTTTCCTTGATTGAAGTTTGTAGTCTCTGGCCCCCTAGACTGTACTCCGTCTGCGGTCTTCTTTGCCCTTCCCCAATCTTCATGACTTTGCACTTGGTTGGGTTGAACTCCAGGAGCCAATTGCTGGACCAGGCTTGCAGCCTATCCAGATCCCTTTGTAGTTCTGCCTGGTCCTCTTCCGATTGAATTCTTCTCATCAACTTCACATCATCTGCAAACAGGGACACTTCGGAGTCTATTCCTTCCGTCATGTCGTTCACAAACACCAGAAACAGCACCGGTCCTAGGACTGACCCCTGTGGCACCCCACTCGTCACCGGCGCCCACTCTGACACCTCGCCACGAACCATGACTCGCTGCTGTCTTCCTGACAGGTATGTGTATGTGTGTGTGTGCGTATGTGTATGTGTGTGTGTGTGTATGTGTGTGTGTGTGTGTGTGTATGTGTGTGTGTGTGTGTGTGTGTGTGTGTGTACTCACCTAATTGTGGTTGCAGGGGTCGTGTGTTAGTTACCATTTTGTCCTAGGCACATGTCGATTAGACACTAGGCCTGGTGTGTGTGTGGTGTGTGTGTGTGGTGGGTGTGGTGTGTGTGTGTGTGTGTGTGGTGTGTGTGTGTATGTGTGGTGTGTGTGTGTGTGTGTGTGTGTGTGTGTGGTGTGTGTGTGTGTGTGTGTTTGTGGTGTGTGTGTGTGTGTGTGTGTGGGGCCAGCATGCAGTACTGAGAGAGCTATCGTGCTACCACCACCACTCCTGTGCTCTTGATTATTCAAATTCATTCACATGATGCGCTACTACTGCTCTTGCATACTACAAAACACAATGCCCAAAATACAACATCCAACTTTACATGTAAAATACAACCAAATTAGCTTAAAGTTTATTAATATAAATTACAAACCAGTAGCAAATTAGTTGCAAAATTCTCATTAAAGAGTCATATAATGATGCAGGAAAATATTAAGTTGCAATGAGTGAAAGGATGGGGTTGGCGGGGGAAGGGCGTTGATAGGAATGGGAGGGATGGGGATGAGTGGGCTTGGGTAGGAGGGGATAGATGGGGAGGGGGGAGGCAGAAAGAGAGCAAGGAGGTAGACTCGCAGGAGAGTGCTGGGAGGCTCAGGCCATGGATCAATAGCCAGGGTCACCTAGCCGGCGAGCCTCCACTGGCAGTGCCAAGCAAGTAAGCTTCCAGCTGCACCAGCTTCCAGCTATCAGAGCCTCAAGCTACCAGTTTTCCAGCAATACATGCTTCCAGGTATCCCACCTTCCAGTTATAAAGTATTCCATATATCCCACCTTCCAGCTATACAGGATTCCAGGTATCCCACATTCCAGCTATACAATATTCCAGGTATCCCACCTTCCAGTTATGCAGTATTCCAGGTATCCCACCTTCCCCTACACCTACCTACTTGCTAGGTGAACAGGACAACCAGGAATCCCACTTTCTAGCATTACAAGCTTCAAGCTATTCCAGCCTCCAGCTTCCAATTACCAGACTGCTGCTTCCTGCTATCCCAGATTCCAGCTATACTAATTCTGAGTTACCAGCTATCTTAGCTGCCAGCCACCAACGTCAAGGCATCTCATCTTCCAGGTGCAAAGGCTCCCAGACACCAGCTTCAAATACCAATTCCTGGCTAACAGCTTTAAATAACAATTTCAAGCTATTAGCTATCCCATCTAGTCTCACTCTTAGAAGCTTCCAGCTTCCAGGTATCCAATCTTCCAGCTACCAGCTTCCAGGTATCCTGTCTTCCAGCTACCAGCTTCCAGGTATCCTATCTTAGAGCTACCAGCTTCCAGGTATCCTATCTTCCATCTGTACAAATTTCCAGCTTCCAGATATTCCATTTTCCAGTAATAAAATGTTTCAGCTACCAGCTTCGTGCAAACCACCTTCTAGGTATCCAATCTTCCAGGTATACAATCTTCCAGCTTCCACGCATACAATCTTCCAGTTTCCAGGTATACAATCTTCCAGCTTCCAGGCATAGTCTCGAGTTTCCAGCTATGCAAGCTTCTAGCTACAAACTTTCAAGTATACAATCTTCCAGCCTCCAGGTATACAATCTTCCAGTTTCCAGGTATACAATCTCCCAGCTTCCAGATATACAATCTTCCAGTTTCTAGCTATACAAGCTTCCAGCTACCAGCTTCCAGGTATACAATCTCCCAGCTTCCAGATATACAAATTTTCAGGCAGTTATACAAGCTTCTAGGTATACAATCTCCCAGCTTCCCTGTATACAATCTCCCAGCTTCCCTGTATACAATCTCCCAGTCATCATGTTGATTCAGAATATCTTCCTCTTAAGGTTAAGTTAAACTTTTCTCACATGAAGATGAGAGAGACATGTACAACACTTTGGTGTGTGTGCGTGCGCGTGCGTGTGCATCCCCTCACACTCAGGAGATGTGCGTGACTTGAAAGTCACCCCAGAGCAAAGCCCTTTAAACCGCACCCCTCCCTCCCTCCTACCCCTCCACCCTCCATCACTCCAATTACTCTAACGAATCTCCTGTTTTACAGTTGAAAAACAACTCTTTGATAGTCATCACATACACTGCATATTTTCTCTAATTATGAATAAATGAAAATAATAAGCATGTTAACACACACTGTTATGAGATAGATAGATAGATAGATAGATAGATAGATAGATAGATAGAGAGAGAGAGAGAGAGAGAGAGAGAGAGAGAGAGAGAGAGAGAGAGAGAGAGAAAGGGAGTGAGAAAGAAAGAGTGAGAGAGAGAGAGCACGCCCTGGCCACCCTTGGGCCTGGGAGGGGTGAGCCTCAAGCTGGGTCCAATCCACACACTCCACGTAATACCTACAGCGAGGGTGAACTACCTACACAAACACACACACACACACACACAAACACACACACACACAAACACACATACATACACAAACAAACACACCAGAGGCTGGGCTAAAAACTTGAGATTCAGGCAGGAATAAAAGGGAACGTACTCAGTGGATCAGAGTACCTTAGGGAAAGGAACCAAAGAGACGTCAAGCTGGGGAAGAGTAACTAGCAGGGTTCCGCAAGGATCGATGTTAGGACCCGATCAGCCGGCCTGTAGTTCGTACGTTGGACTGCATGCGGCCAACAGTAACAGCCTGGTTGATCAGGCCCTAATCCACCCGGAGGCCTGGTCGAAGACCGGGCTACGGGGGCGTTGACCCCCGGAACAGCCTCCAGCTTACTCAGTACCTTCTCCAGTCTTTCTAAATGCTTATTTACATCCTCGGACATAACAATTATGTCATCTAAGTATACCAATACTGTTTCTTGTTTATGTGACTGACTGATTGACTGACTGACTGACTGAGTGACTGACTGACTGACTGATATATCCCTGTGTGCTGATGATGTAACACTAACGAGAATAAAAGCAGCTGAGTACAAGGAAACGCTGAAAAGGGATTCAGACAAATTGCAAGAGTGATCATTTAAGTAGTTGTTTGAATTCAACCCCAGTAAACGCAAGGTCATGAAGATTGCGAAAGGAGCAAGAACACTGGAAATGGGGTATAAACCAGGGGGACACAGAGGCTGCAGACTTTCCGAAAGATCCAGGGAAGATGAGTTAACAACATACAAAATACTCAAGAAAATTGATATGGCAGAAAGGGATAGGCTGTTTGTGAGGTCAGAAACGAGAACTCTGGGACATCGGTGGAAGTTAAAGGAACAGATGAGCCACAGGGAATGTTAGAAAACATTTCTTTAGTCCCAGAGTGGACGGGAAGTGGAATGATCTTAGTAAGGAAATGGAGGCAGGCTCCATACATATTTTTAAGAGCAGGTACGATAAGGGCCCACGAGGTTAAGAGGGAGTGAATCTGGAGAGTGGCAAGATAAGAGGGTCTGCAACTACAAATAGGAGAGTACACACACAAACCAGGCCACACACACACACACAAAAGAGGATAGAAACAGGGGACAGCAATATCTGGACAGCTACAAGAGTGGTCAAACAAGTGGTTCCCGGAGTTTAACCTAAATAAGTGCAAAGTCACAAATTGAAAGGAGAAAGAAGACCAGAGACGAAATACAGCTTGAGAGGCGAGAAAGATCTTGAGTGAACCTCACAACTAGCATTATCGCCAGAGGGTTTCATAAATCACTTAACAAAAGTCTTAACAAAGAATCTTACAGGACTACACACGACTTAGGAACTGGAAGTGGCTCGCCAGTATGGTCTCGGCCCGGGTCTTGTCCATGAGGTGGCCCAGCATTGGCTCCCCAGGGCATCCTCTTCGTCTCTTCTGACACTTGCTGTCCCTTCTGTCGGCTTGCTCTTATGTCACCTCTTATCAGAGTATGCAGCATCAACATAGATCCCCACCTGATCCCCGAAAACTCGAGAAAGTAGCAGAGGTGAGGAACTGAGTTATGAGTAGAGACTAAACGAATTGAACGTGACGACTTCAGATGACATAAAAACTAGAAAGGGCATGATTACGACACATAAGATATTCAGAGGAAGTGAGAGAGTGGATAAGGACAGACTGCTTCAAATGCGAGGCATTGTGGCGAGGCGTACATGGAAGCTAAAGACAAGCCACAGGGATGTTGGAAAAAATTCAGTCTCATGGTGGCAAATATGTGGAATGAGCTAGATGAGGGAAACTCAGGTTCAAAAGTAGGCATGATAGTACCCAAGAGACCAGTTATGTGGTGACTGTAGGAGCTGAGGCCCGACCCCTGCAAACATAAATCGGTAAGTGTACACACACATTATATTAATTATATGGTTAGGTTTCCACACACAATAATATATTTACTTCATTTAAGAACTTTAACACAACCTAGAGAAAGATTAATATAAGACATTATTCACAATGGGAGTTAGGCTCTAGTTCGGTTGCGTGGCGCCAGTATGGATCCAGCATGTGATCAAAGATTGTATACCTGGATCCCTTTGCCGGTATCAAGGCCGGTATCTTGGAAGTGATTTAACGAAGGTGAAGCCTTGTGTTAATCTCTAGACATACAGCAAGAAACTTCAGTCTGGAGTTACCGAACACGTAGAAGAGAGAACAGGTATAAGAGACAGCGGGTAGACAAGACAACAGACAGGAGAGGCAACAGGCAGAAGAGACAACAGTCAGAAGAGACAATAGGTAGAAGAAATAACATGTAGAAGAAACAACGGATAGAAGAGACAACATGTAGAAGACACAGCAGGTAGAAGGGACAACAGGCAGAAGAGACAATGGGTAGACGAGACAACAGGCAAGAAAGGCAACATCCAGAAGAGACAATAGGCATGAGAGACAACAGGTAGAAACAACGGACAGAAGAAGCAACGGTGGGTAGAAGAGTCAACGGGGTAAAGAGACAAAGCAGTAGAATAGACAACGGGTAGAAGGGACAACAGGCAGAAGAAACAATAAGCCAACATGTTGTGCAAAGCTATGGAAAAGATAAACAAGAAATGATTGACTGATTACTTAGATAAAAAAAAGGGATTAGACACAAAACACAAGCGAGGAATTTGGAGATAACAAATCCTGATTCACGAATCTACTGGAAATTGATAAGGGATCGATGGAAATTCAAACGGACAGTTTCGTGTGTTAATGACGTGTTTTATCAAGTCACGACTTGGTAAAGATGTAACTTGTCGGATCTGCAGATCCGAAAAGTTACAGATCTACTGTGATCTGTTACAGATCAAGTTACAGATCTACTGTGAAACTAATGAAGTTTAAACTTTAGGGGCCCCAGAAGGGACTTTAATCCACATTGCTTAAAAATTTTGTGTTTTCTGTTTGAGAAGGGGTTGCAAAGGGGCTCCCATAACAGTTCAAGCTTCAGGGCCCCAAAAATGTAGGTCCGCCACTGGTTCTGAGTGTTTCTTCACTATAGGTATTAGAGGTTGACCCATGGTACAAGCCAACTCACGAGACGTTTTCATTGAACGTAGACTACTAGAGGCGTAGTGTCGACAAGTATGGGTATAAAGACACAATTTGAAGAACAAACTTTTAATGAGAATAATTAAAAGCTCAACCTTGAGAACAAAAAAGGTTATCCCAATAAAACCTGTTCTGCATACTGTCTTACACATGGTTTGCCTGGCAAGTGGTGCCGAAGAGTATGATAAAGAGAAGGCTTTATTAAGCCATAATAAAGCCTCTCTTTATTATGGCTTGATAAAGCTCTCCTTGGTCAAGACCTGCCTAGTATGGGCCAGTAGGCCTGCTGTAGTGTTCTACTTTTCTTATGTTCTTATGTTAATCAAGTCTTGCTCTGCTCTGTATATAAGAGAATTACCAATATCTGTCGGCACCCCATCTTCTAACCTTCTTGACTTCGGACTTATTTTATTCATTGTGAAATTTAAACCCGTCGGGAACCCAGCCCCTGGGGAATGAGATGTAGTCATATTTAATCCGAGGAACGAGAGAATAGCTCCAATTTCTTGTATGGAAAGTAAACTGACAGTTTAGAGAGATACTGAAGGGCTACGTAATGACAGCCTATCATGATAAACCAACCACAGGGTTGCTGCTGACGATTATTTATTTTCTATGACGCACTAAATCTAATAGATCACGGTAGAATTTCCGACAAAATGTTAGGTAAAAGGACACAGATGCAACTAATGTAACATTATATTGTTGCAACGTCATTAGTTGCATCTGCGTCCATTTACCTAACACCTTGTAGATCATTCAGTACCAAGTGTGATGAACGCTCAAGCCTCCGTCGTTTAATGATAAGAAACACTGTGTTCCTATATGAAACACAATTGTAAATCAGTCACGATATTACAGTGTGAGTTTGTAAAATAAGTGATAATGGTGTTATCACATCTTGAATTTCTTACAAATATGAAGATGATACTGCCATTAGCATTTAAATAATTATAATAATCTTGACAGTGTGGGTTCGATACTGGCATAACAGTAGTAATGTAATAGAGAGGGTCTTGATAACAGAAGCAATGTTATAACAATTATAAACCTTCATGTTATTTATTTATACAAAACTTCTTGTGCAGAATATGTGCATATTTAAAACTGGTCTGAATGATATCTAACAGATACTAATATTAATTATATCTACACTCTAATTAAAAATAGTTAATCAGTATTATTATTAGTATTGGAAACAAATGTATTATCATCGCTCCTCTCGCCAGTGGCTTGCAAAAACTCTGAATAATACTGAGACCGCTAATCAAGGTTAGGCTTGGATGGTCCGAACACTGTTAGTTAACATTAATCGAGCAATAATTTTTACAATCGAGGATAAATGTCTAAATACTGGTAGCGTTGTGTTGACATATTGTGGGTCTGGGAGTCGTCATAACTGTAGCACTGTATATAATACAATATAACTAGTAACGACTTATATTTATGCTCACTGATCCTCGTATCATTGGTTTGGCATCTCTTGTCTTGAATGTTCTCATTATCCATTGAATCAGTTTCCTTGCAGATGTGATAGTGGCACTGTTGTGATCCTTGAAGGCGAGATCCTTAGACATTACCCGTCCCAGGTCCTTCACATTGCTTTTCCGCTCTATTGTGTGATTAGAGTTTGTAGTATACTCAGTTCTAGTTATTATTTCCTCCAGTTTTCCATAACGGAGTAGTTGGAATTTGTCTTCATTGAACATCATATTGTTCTCCGTTGCCCATTGGAAAACTTGGTTTATATCTTCTTGGAGATTTACCGTGTCATCAATGGATGACAGTCTCATGCAGATCCTAGTATCGTCTGCAAAGGATGATACGGTTTACATCTCTGTCTATGTCTGATATGAGGATGAGGAACAGGATAGGGGCGAGTACTGTGCCTTGTGGAACAGAGCTCTTCACTATGGCAGCTTCCGATTTAACTCTGTTTAACACTACTATTTGTTTTCGATTTGTTAGAAGGTTGAGAATCCATCTGCCTACTTTGCCAGTTATCCCTTTAGCACGCATTTTGTGTGCTATTACACCATGATCGCGCTTGTCAAAGTATTTTGCAAAATTTGTGTATACTACATCTGCATTCTGTTTGTTTTCCAGTGCATCCAAGACTATATCATAGTGGTCCAGTAGTTGTGAGAGGCAGGAGCGACCTGCGTTGAACCCATGTTGCCCTGGATTGTGTAATTGTTGGGAGTCCAAGTGGTTTGCAATCCTGCTTCTTAGAACTCTTTCAAAGATTTTTATGAAGTGGGACATTAAAGCTATTGGTCTATAGTTCTTAGATATTGCTGCCACTTTTATGGAGTGGGACTATATCCGTTGTTTTTAGTGACTGTGGAATCTCACCTGTGTCTATGCTCCTCCATAGCATACTTAGGGCAGTTCTTAATGAACACAGAGTTCCACAAGTCCGGGTCTGGGGCTGAGTGCATGGGCATGTTGTCAATGGCTTTCTTAAGTCTAGTGGAGTTAGGGTTATGTCAGAAATTTGGCATACATTGACAGGGTTTTGAGGCTCATTAATGAAAAAAATGATTTGGATTGTCTATCTCTAGACTGATTAGTGGCTCGCTGAACACAGTCATATTACGATTTCTGTATCTCACTCATTTCTTTGTTGTCATCTGTGTAGGATCCGTCTTGTTTGAGCAGGGGCCCTATACTAGATGTGATTTTTGCCTTCTTTTTGGCATATGAAAAGAAATATTTCGAATTTCTTCCAATTTCACTAATCGCTTTTAGCTCTTGTCTCTCCTGGATCCTGTATGAGTCCTTTAACTTAAGCTCAATATTTTACACTTCCCTGGTTAGCACTTCCTTCCGTGTTTCAGATAATCTAGCAGTCTTGAGGAGCTCAGTGATTCATCGCCTTCTCCTATAAAGGGAGCGTCTCTCTCTCTCCAGTTTATTTCTCTTTTTTCTTAGGGAAATATGCCTTGAACATACTTCAGCTACCAGAAAGTTGATCTTTTCAATGCACTGGTTAGGGTCCATGTTATTTAGGATATTTTCCCAACATGTTTCATGTAGGACATAGTTTACCTGGTCCCAGTTGATGTTCTTGTTGTTGAAGTTGAATTTGGTAAAGGTACCCTCATAGCTGTATGCATTTTGCTGATCAGGACTCATGTGCATGTAAGTCTGGACTTCGATTAGATTGTGATCAGAATTAGTTTTGATATTATGTTTCTTACCAGGTCCTCATTATTTGTGAAAATAAGGTCAAGTGTGTTCTCCAGTCTTATTGGCTCCACTATCTGCTGACTTAGTATGTGTTTATTGCAGAAATTCAGCAGCTTATGTGTGTGTGACTTTTCATCTGAGCTGCCTCGAGGGACTATTTCTGCAACAATATTCTTTGATACATTCTTCCATTTTGTATGTCTTAGATTGAAGTCATCAAGCAGCAAGATGTTTGGGGATGGAGCTGGAAGGTTTTCCAGACAGTAGTTAATTTTTTTGCTAGTTGTTCCTTGAACTGTTGGGAAGTTGCATCTGGTGGCTTATATACAAGCACAATGACTAAGTTTTGATTCTCGATTTTTATTGTTAGAACTTCAACTAAATCATTTGTAGTGGTCAGTATATCCGTGCAAATGAGCGACTCTTTGACATATAGGCCAACCTTCCCCCCTTGTTTCCTGTTCTTTGTGTCGCATCTGAAAAGGTTGTACCCAGGTATCCATATTTCACTGTCAAAGTAATCTTTTGCGTGGGTTTCTGTGAAGGCTGCAAACACTGCATTTGACTCCTCTAGAAGTCCACTAATGAAAGGTATTTTGTTGGTGGTGGATGGCTTAAGGCCCTGTATATTAGCAAATACAAATGAGGTCGTATTACATGTTTGTTGGGGGGATTTTTTTGTTGGCATCAGTAGTTGTGAGTCTGGAGGGCCACTGGCTGTGCCTCCAGTCCAACAAGGCTCCGAGGTGGTCTACCTACCTACCTGGAGGGCATTCCGGGGATCGACTGGAGCACAGCGAATTCTAAGAAAGAAAAACAAAGTTGACACATCTAGCAGATTTATCATACTCACAAAGTCATTCATATATGGCCAACAACATCTCCATAATAGATACCCTGGTATTGCAGTTGTTTACTTCTTACATTCCCGTGGTCATGATCTGTTATTGGTCTTCTGTGTATTGTGTTACTGTTTCACCCACGATGTTGACACTCATTCTTATAAATAGGTTAATATAAGATTTTTGTAATGCAGTGGCCAGAACGAAGAGAATTTACGAAATTTACTAGACGAAGCAAATACTATGTCATTAGAGGTACCAAGGAGACACGCTTTAAAAAAAAAAAAAGGTATATAACAAGGATATATTACAAAAAATGTCACGTAAAAACCTGACTTATTTACAGTTATTTATTAGAAGTACTATCAGGGGGACTGCGAAAAAAATATTAAAAATCCCAGATTAATTTCGAAAGCAACAACTGAACGTTAGCCCCAGTAACCAGGATGATTAAGTAGAGCAATGAGCAGATTACAAGCAAGGCGCGCCAGCTTAATTAAAACACTAATTAGCGCACAGGTAACTGAGCAATGTAATTAAGCAAATGATCTAAGCTCAGGGGAGAGGGGGACGGGTGATACAACAGGAGGGGAGGGAGAAAAAGGTAGGGGGAAGTGAAACAGATTCAAGATTTACCAGTATATAATACCAAAAAACAAGGAACGAACAAGAAAAACGATAATACGATAATAGAGAATTGTTTAAAGATGAGTCTAACTGCAACAATGGAGAAGAGATGTGAACAGTATTATTATTATTATTATTATAAAAAAAGCGCTAAACCACAAGGGTTATACAGCGGATGTGAACAGTAAAGACATGAAATTAAAAAATAAAAAAAAAACGAAAAAAATAATACTGGAAAAATGAAGAAAGAGGAAAAAGAACAGCTGGATGATGAAGAAAGAAGAACTAATAATGGGAAGATGAGGACCGAGAAATGGACAAAAGGAGACAAAGGTGGAGACATGATAATCTGAGTAGAAAAACAGTTGAGCAATTAATATTGGAAAGATGAAGGCAGAGATAGGAAAAATTTAGAGATATAGAGACAGAAACAAACTATAAATACGAAGCAGGAAATTAAGCATCATAGAAGAGAGATAAAAGAGCAAGAAAATACATAAGAATTTATTATAAAAAAGGTGTATATTATATAGGATCACTGACGACAACAGACAGTGGTATCCTCGCTGCATCTTATTAATCATCACCTGCGACCGTTCAGACAGCCGTGTGCGGTGCTGTCATTCATCAACAGCCACTGATCCAACCAATCACCTGGGGTCCTGCGTTAATGACCGACATCGAACGTTCCTGTTGATCGTGGCGGGTTCTCCACTATCTACTGCCTCTCGACGCGTTCCGTTATCCTCGTCATGGACAACCATAGACAAGCTCATCACCGTCTGCGACTCTCCGCAACTCAGGCCCCAGATTCTTTAATCACGGCTATCGATCGCCCCTGACGAGTCGTACTAATCACCTCTCATTATGGTTCTCGTTAATCACCACTCATAATGGATCTTCCTAACCACCACTGTAGCTTAGGGGTTCAGCTCGAGGGTCACAACGGAAGGAACTTCTGTTCGATTTTTGGGAGGGCGCGAAGTATGGGCAAGTCTCCTTACATCTGCTTACCCATTTCACCTAGCAGTAAATATGCACCTTGATGTTATTCGTCTGTCATAAGTCGCATCCTAGCGTTAGGAACCTTAGGCGAGTTATCCTATAATAATAAAATTAAAGCTGTTTTTTATCTTTAGGTCTGACTTGCTGTCATCTTAATCGACACAGAGGACAGCAATTCTAGGACCACTTTGGGGCTGTAATATAAAAAAACCTATGATTTCCTATGACCTATTTCGAGATTTTTCCTACTCCAGCGGCCCGGTCCTGAGTCAGGCCTGACAGGCCAGATAGTTGCTGTTGACGGCCCGCCGGACCATATATCCATCATAGCCTGGTTGATCCAGCACACCGAGGAGGTAGTGATCTTGTATGTCTTGAACACCTCTACACTGGTTAAAGCAATATTTCTGATATCTGCTGGTAACAAACTGAAAATTCTACTAAGCGAAAGAACATAAATGATAGGAATAGTGTTCCCACTGGCATTATTTCCTTTGTTTTGAAAATTCTCATTATCCAGCCTGTCATTTTCCTGTCCTTCGCAGTGTTTTTTTTCTTGTATATTTTAAAAGATAAGCCAGCTAACATTATTATGACCAGGTATTTTGCATGTTCTCTTCGTTCTATAGGGTAACCCTTTATTTTAAAAGATAAGCCAGCTAACATTATTATGGCCAGGTTTTTTGCATGTTCTCTTCGTTCTATAGGGTAAGCTTTCTGTGTTGTGTATACTCTTCTTGAGTTTTTTTTTCCCATATCCGAGCAATGGAAATTTTGTCAATATGAACATGATGCTATTTTCTAACCCCCTCCCCTCCCCTAGAAGACTATTTTCTCTTGCAGTTTATCGGTGTCCTCTATCGTAGTGGCTTCCACACTAATTTTTATCGTTCGCAAAGAATGATACAAAGCTGTGGTTTGTGGAATTATCTGTGCCTGTTATAATTATGAGAAGAGTGGTGCCAGGACTGTGCCTTGGGGTACTCAGCTTTATATAAAGCTAAGGCTAGATTTTACATGGTTTACTACTACTACTACTCCTCCTCCTCTGAAAACTATTCGTTAGGATACTTTTCCCGTTATACCTATTGACCTTATTTAATGTGATATCACTCCATGATACCATTTGCCAAATGCCTTGTATAACGAAGTCCATGTACACATCTGCATTGTGGGATTCTTCCAAAACCAAGTAAATTCATCACTACCCGCTCAAAGATTTTTATTACGAGTCATATTAGTGCCACTAGCATATGGGTTTCTGCTAGGGCTCTAGTGCCGCCCTTCTGCACTTTTTAAGATTTCTGGGACTAAGCTATCTTTGCCCGTGATGTGCTACAAGACAATTACATGAAACAGGAATATATATATATATATATATATATATATATATATATATATATATATATATTACATGTAAAGCCTTGAGGCTGAGGGACTGATTACCTCGCATTCCTTCTTCCACCATTTATCTCTGTACCGGACAGAGGAAGCCACATGATAGCGAAACGTTTCCATAATAAATATTTCCAAATATTGCAAAAGTGTCTTAATTATTCTATTCCTTTACAAACCTACCCCCAAACCAGTGCTTTTCTATCTTTTGTAAATCTGAATTAAATCTAATTTAAATCTATTATTTTTTTTAAGTTTATATTTGTTATGAAAGGCTCTTGGTTCAAGGAGCAGCAGCTATCAAAATAACCCGTTGCTAAGTCATCTATGTAGCGACTCTCCTTCAGTGTGTCCTGTTATCTTGCCGTTGATCAGCTCCGTCACTATAAACCTGAGTGAGCTCAGGGCACCGCCCTGCCTCGCACGCCTTCCTCCTGAAAATTCTCTCTCTCTCTCTCTCTCTCTGCCCCCTCCATTGTTACCTCTCTCTAAACTATCCTTACCTCCGTCTCCACCATTCTTACCTGTATCTAAACTACCCCTACCTCCGTCTCCATTCTTACCTGTATCTAAACTACCCCTACCTCCGTCTCCATTCTTACCTGTATCTAAACTACCCCTACCTCCGTCTCCATTCTTACCTGTATCTAAACTACCCCTACCTCCGTCTCCATTCTTACCTGTATCTAAACTACCCCTACCTCCGTCTCCATTCTTACCTGTATCTAAACTACCCCTACCTCCGTCTCCATTCTTACCTGTATCTAAACTACCCCTACCTCCGTCTCCATTCTTACCTGTATCTAAACTACCCCTACCTCCGTCTCCATTCTTACCTGTATCTAAACTACCCCTACCTCCGTTTCCATTCTTACCTGTATCTAAACTACCCCTACCTCCGTCTTTTTCTTACCTGTATCTAAACTACCCCTACCTCCGTCTCCATTCTTACCTGTATCTAAACTACCCCTACCTCCGTCTTTTTCTTACCTGTATCTAAACTACCCCTACCTCCGTCTCCAATCTTACCTCTAAACTACCCCTACCTCCGTCTCCATTCTTACCTCTAAACTACCCCTACCTCCGTCTCCATTCTTACCTCTAAACTCCCCTACCTCCGTTTCCATTTCTTCCTCTCTAACTACCCTACCTCCGTCTCCATATTCTTACCTCTGTTCCTTTCGTCTCCACTCTACCTTACCTACCTCCGTCTCCACCCCTTTACCTCCTCTCCACCATCCTTTCACCATCCCTGTCTCCACCCACCTTACCTCCGTCTCCACCCACTTTACCTCCGTCTCCACCATCCTTACCTCCGTCTCCACCATCCTTACCTCCGTCTCCACCATCCTTACCTCCGTCTCCACCATCCTTACCTCCGTCTCCACCATCCTTACCTCCGTCTCCACCAACCTTACCTCCGTCTCCACCATCCTTACCTCCGTCACCACCAACCTTACCTCCGTCTCCACCACCTTACCTCCGTCTCCACCAACCTTACCTCCGTCTCCACCAACCTTACCTCCGTCTCCACCAACCTTACCTCCGTCTCCACCTCCTTACCTCCGTCTCCACCAACCTCCGTCTCCACCAACCTTACCTCCGTCTCCACCACCTTACCTCCGTCTCCACAACCTTACCTCCGTCTCCACCATCCTTACCTCCGTCTCCACCATCCTTACCTCCGTCTCCACCATCCTTACCTCCGTCTCACCATCCTACCTCCGTCTCACCTATCCTTCCTCGTCTCCACCATCCTTACCTCCGTCTCCACCATCCTTACCTCCGTCTCCACCATCCTTACCTCCGTCTCCACCATCCTTACCTCCGTCTCCACCATCCTTACCTCCGTCTCCACCATCCTTACCTCCGTCTCCACCATCCTTACCTCCGTCTCCACCATCCTTACCTCCGTCTCCACCATCCTTACCTCCGTCTCCACCCACCCTACCTCGGTCTTCACCAACCTTACGTCCATTTTGTGCTGTTGCTCCAACCCTACCCGTCCACTTGAGGAATGCAAAGGGAGTAGAATACAAGTTCCGTGTTCCTTTAATAATAGTAATTCTGTATTGTCCATTTTTTCCTTATAAGTGTAATAAGTAATTGTATTCCCATATATTTGTTTATCATTTTCCGGTACATCATTTCCCCAAATTAGAAAGTGGTGATCAAGGGAAGTTTAAGTGGAGTAAAGTGCTCCACTGGGAGGTGAAGCATAAAGCTTGAACCACCTCGGCATGACAAGTGTGGAGATAATTTTTTATATACGTATTAAATATCTTTTTATTTAAGTAGAAATTTTAACAAACTTTTTTAAGCTACTGTTTGTTTAGGGATTTGTCGAGTTAAAGGTTAGGAATGAATCATAGATTGTCGAGTTAAAGGTTAGGAATAAATTACAGATTCTCTTAACTTTTAGATAATTTTAGGGAAGAAGACTAGATTTGACGTTGCTTCAACCTATTCATCCACTTAAGATGGCATGAAAGTTGGCAGAACGAGAGTTCAACGTTCCTTCATTACTGTGAAGAACTGGAGTCAGCAACGCTGAGCCTTAGCTCAGCAAGGATTTACTTACGGGACAGAGACCTCAAATTATATATTTGATATTCTTGTTTTTTTAATGGTAAAGCAACACATACAGATACTGGGGGTTCTCCACAAGGCATTATTCTGTCTCATTTTAACACTTTTCCTCATCAAAGCTATATCTCCACCGGGAGCAGAAATGTGGCACTGAAATGTAGGGAAAACCCAGGTATTTAGAAGAGGACAAAAAAATCTTGGTACTGTAATCAAGTACTCCAAGAATAACGAGGGAAGAAAAGAGCCAATAATGAAGAAATATGTAGTTGAAAGAGCTCAGTTGTAGTTCGTTCAGCTCCTCAACCAAAGCAACAACACTTAATCTCAGACGAGTGAGAAATGTATGAAAAAGTTCTCTAACACCTACTGCCCCTCTTCGTCTAGCAGTAAATAGGTATCCGAGTGTTAGCGACTGTTATGAATTGCGTCTCTGGAAAGAGGATCAATGGATCCCAAATAAAATAAGTCACAATGATTAGATTGGATCATCCTGAGTCACTAACTCTCCGGGGTTAATAATCCGAAAAAAAGTTTTATTTTGGACGCTGACTCAAGAAAAACAAATGCCTCAAAAACCGGGTCCTTATACCAATGAGGCTACAGCTTGACTTGATAAGGATCTTCTGTTTTTATTTTCGCATGTGAGTAAAAGAAACTGACAGGTGGTATCACTGAAGCAAATACTCTAGGTAGTAAATAAAACAGGTTAGTTATATACATGAATGAGAATAGTTGAGTGTAATTCCTTTCTCACTGATCTTTATCATGTTAAGTAGTGGTGTCATGTTTAAAGTAAATCCTACTGGACGTAAAAAAATGGTATCTTAGATCATTGTAATGATAAAAACTTAAATGCTGTAGGTCAGCGAATGCTTAAGACTCTTAGCAGATTATTTGATAAATGTGTCAACAGACACTTGCCCTGTTTCCTGACAAACAAAACACCACCATGACTAAAAATGACAGGCGCACAGTCAGGAAATAGCAATTGAATGAGGTGTATAAATGTGAATGGCGAACATAAGACTAAAGAAAACAGGTGGAGATGCATGAGAGCCACACAAACTGTCGGATAGCAGTAAATCACAACAACTACTTCCCCATCACCACAAAACATTAAGGTTGAAACATTGTGGCACAAACATTTGGGTGGTTTTAGTGTGTAGCAACGCATCACTCTCCACTCATAAGAACATAAGAAAGGAGGAACACTGCAGCAGGCCTGTTGGCCCATACTAGGCAGGTCCTTCACAATCCGTCCCACTAACAGAATATTTGCTCAACCCAATTTTCAATGCTACCCAGAAATAAGCTTTGACAATTCTACCCACTCATGCGCGAGTCCACTCAAATCCAACCCTCTCACTCATGAATTTATCCAACCTAAATTTGAAACTACCCAAGGTCCTAGCTTCAATAACCCTACTAGGCAGACTGTTCCACTCATCAACTACCCTATTTCCAAACCAATACTTTCCTATATCCTTTCTAAATCTAAACTTATCTAACTTGAATCCATTATTGCGGGTTCTCTCTTGGAGAGATATCCTCAAGACCTTATTTATATCCCCTTTGTTAATACCCATTTTCCACTTGTATACCTCGATCATGTCTCCCCTCATTCTACGTCTTACAAGTGAATGTAATTTTAGGGTCTTCAATCTTTCTTCGTAAGGAAGATTTCTAATGCTATGTATTAATTTAGTCATTCTACGCTGAATGTTTTCTAACGAATTTATGTCCATTCTGTAATATGGAGACCAGAACTGAGCTGCGTAATCTAGGTGAGGCCTTACTAATGATGTATAAAGCTGTAATATAACCTCTGGACTTCTGTTGCTAACACTTCTTGATATAAATCCCAGTAATCTATTTGCCTTATTACGTACGCTTAGGCATTGCTGTCTTGGTTTAAGGTTGCTGCTTACCATCACCCCCAAGTCCTTCTCGCAATCTGTATGGCTAAGTTCTACGTTATTTAACTTATAAGTGCTTGGGTTATGGACACTCCCGAGCTTCAGAACCTTGCATTTATCTACATTGAACTGCATCTGCCATTTTTCTGACCACGAATTAAGTTTGTCTAAATCTTCCTGAAGTTCTATGACATCTATGTTTGAATCAATTATCCTACCTATCTTCGTGTCGTCGGCGAATTTACTCATATCACTAGTAATTCCCTCATCAAGGTCATTGATATATATTATAAATAACAATGGGCCTAAGACTGATCCCTGTGGAACACCACTTGTTACAAGTCCCCATTCGGATTTAACCCCATTTATGCACACTCTCTGCTTCCTATTGGTGAGCCATGACTCGATCCATGACAGCACTTTTCCCCCAATGCCATGAGCTGCCACTTTCTTTAACAGTCTCTGGTGCGGTACTCTATCAAAAGCCTTACTAAAGTCTAAATAAACAATATCGAATTCTTTATCGTGATCAACAGCCTGAGAAGTATGACAGTAGGCCTACTGGTCCATGCTAGGGTAGATCTTGAGGCACATTAACATGTTAAGTAGTGATGGTAGTATCTGATTCAATTTTATATTATTTGTATTGTGCAGTGAAGAGTTTTTACGAGGATAGTGAGACTCGGGTTAGTGTGTGTAGGAGAGAGGGAGATTAAGAAAGGTTGGAGGGAGGGGGTAAAGGAGGTTTTGTGTGTGAGGGGCTTCGACTTCCAGCAAGCATGTGTGAGCATGTTAGATACGAGTGAATGGAGACAAATGGTTTTTAGGACTTGACGTGCTGTTGGAGTGTGAGCAAGGTAACATTTATGAAGGGATTCAGGGAAACCAGCAGGCTGGACTTAGAGTCCTGGAGATGGGAAGTACAGTGCTGGCACTCTGAAGGAGGGGTGTTAATGTTGCAGTTTTATAATTGTAGTGTAAGCGCATCTCTGGCAAGACAGTGATGGAGTGAATGATGATGAAAGTTGTTCTTTTTCTGGCCACCCTGCCTTGGTGGGTGGCCAGATGTGTTAATAAAAAATTATGGGAGGCACTAAACCCATAGGGATTGTACAGCACCTGAAGAGGAGCTGGGGTAGAAGTAAAGCACAGATCCAATCCCCTAGATCAAGAGCCCCTCACTAGCATCAGGGAACCTTCCTTGATGCTTCAATATCTGTATTAAAGTTTTTTCCAGCTGCAAGCCGTCTCTGTTCCTTGCGCTTGTGCTGCTACATAATTCCTTCCTACTACCTATTTCTGCATTTTTCAACTCTTAGTGGCACCTACTTTTGATTACAATAACAAATTTCCATTTTGATCATCAATTCTGAGTCAAGAACCCCATGACCTGGTGGTGTTAATTCTTGTGTTGGACCAACACCACTGGGTTTTTTTCAGTTTAAGCTGCATATCTATGCTCAGCAATGCACCCACTCTAGTTTCTTGCAGTTTCCTCCACATATATCCCCCTGAACCGCAGTGCTGTCACGCCCCCGGCAAGGCAGCGATGGAGTGATGATGACGGAATTGTAACTGAGTGTAACTCGCTCTCCGCTTGGGAAGCCACTTAGTTACCACTTTTTACAAAGGGTTAAGAGAACCTCTTCACCTCTTGGTAGATAACTCAGTAATATACCTTAACAAGTTTGGTAGAACCATAATAAAATAAGTACTTCTTTCAGGATAATTATATAGTCGAAATAGACTGTATGGCCCTTGTAGGTTCTTTTTTTATAATAATAATAATAATAATAATAATAATAATAATAATAGTCCATATGAAAGGAATACACCTGATTTATTAATAATAGAATGTGTGATTATATATTTACCTGATCAAATGATATTTTAACACTCAGTGAAAAACATATCACAGGGAAAATTATAATTATGAATTCTTAAAGGGAGAAAGGAAAAACTAAAATACTTCAAGTGGGCGAATTATACTACTTAAAATTTCAAGTGTACAGTCGTCTAGCTCCACTTAGGGCTCTACTGACAGTCTCTTAAACTTGTACTGCTGACTGCATTCCTCACGTCTGTATACTGAATATATTTGATACAAAAAAAGCATTCATCGCAAAATTACCTGGGTTAGATTCCTAGACACATTGAGAAATATTGGCATATCTCGTTATAAAACCCGCCCTCTGTACACCACACAGTAAACAGGTGTACAAGGAACAGCTGGGGATGTTGTGCAGACTGTTATGAGTGGCATACGCGAAGAAAAGATAGCAGCATAACAGATTTGAATGTTTCCTGCTTACTGACTACCTCTTTACCAGACCGACTGCTTATTCGTAGTTAAATATACGTTTCTGTGGAATTACGTAACTTACCCTACATTAATAAAACCTATTATTATTAATATTAATCGGGAAGCGCTAAAACGTAACGTAACATAATGTAATTTAATCTGACCTAACAAAACATAAAATACAGAAAACAACCTTGAAATTTTACAGGAAGCATCAAGAAACTGACGTTTTGAATAACGCTGTGAAGCTGACTTACTTAAATGAGGATAAGTTGGCCCGATATGGGGCTTGGCGTTGAAGTAAGCCGATGCAGGATAATCGCTTTTAGCTTGTAGAATTAAATTGTGTATAATAAGAGTGGACTGGAGTCGCAACATACACTTGTCAGGGGTGGCGCCGTCCATCCTGCTAAAACATCCTCGTCTGAAAGGTCATCACAGCTCGCCGGAACACTCTTTGATGCCTCTTCTCATCATTTACGTACGAGTGACATTTAAAGTTTCTCAACTTTCCAAATCCTGAGTGGAAACTATTTAACATTCTTTAGAACCCGGGCGCCCGTATTTCTGCCAGTGGGAAAACATTTCTACATATCTGTGATCACTGATCCCTTCAAGAGGGGAGGGAGGGGGTGCCGTGATGCTCGTGATCCGAGGAACTAGAGTTATCCTATCTTTCCGCGGATCAGTCCTGATTATCTTCCATTCTCTAGAAGTTGTATGACCCATACGGGTTTAGCACGTCACTATGATTATAATAATAATAATTGTAATATTGTGAACCACCACCCTGGGTATCTGCGTATGTGAGTGGGATGGCATGAGCGCGCATAGCATAGCATAGAATACTCCCAGGTAAGACCCGCGTGGGTGAGAGGGAGATTATGGATAGTGGAAGATAAGTGGGGGAGAGGAAGGGATATTAGAAAGGAGAGAAAGAGCCGGGGTTAAACCCAGCTACATGGCGTTGGTTGACAAGGTAGAGGGAACAGTTGTTTGACCGTGCTGACTGCAAGACCGTGTCAAGCGCAATGACAGAACCGGTCAGGGTTTAGGGTGGCAAAGGACACTCGTACAGGTGTCACTGGAGCGTCATCTGCAAGTTTGCTGTTGTCTGTTTCTCAGTGCAATGATATGGGATGGAGAGGGAAACATGGGAAGCTGGCTTGGTAAAAAAGGATGTCTTTAAGGTCCACCCTTGCAGAGGGCATGGCAGAGGTTGAGATTAGAAGTTAGGAATAGATATAGAGGAGGATTGTATAGAGATTGGAAGAGGTTTAGAGTAGGTTTCTAGTCGGTCAATCTGCCTGTCATTGAGTTCTTTCCAGAACACGTTCAGCGCCGTGGTGCCAGTCCTGATGTGGAGACTTGCTTGTAGCAAAGTCGTCCCACGGCACGCCCAGCATCCACCGCAATGCACGGTTCTGAATTTACTGCAGTTTCAGGACAAGAGAGAGAGCAAGAGGTATATATGTGACAAGTGGCCGTGTGAGGGCCTTGTACAAGTGTAGTTTAGTGTGAGGGTGAGAACATATGAGCTTGTATAGTCGCCCAAGGGCAGAACTGGCCATAGCTCTTTTGGCGTTTATGTGAGTGTGTAGTCTAAGACTGGAGTGCAGGTTAACTCCTAGGACAGTGGTGTTGCGTGTTCGTGGGATGGGTGTTCTTGTAGTGGTGGTTCTGAATTCGACAGGTAGTGGTGGGCGTCCTTTTGGGAAGAAGTAGGTAATCTTAGATTTATTGGCATTAGTTTTAATGCGCCAAAGAATCTCCCAGGCACTGATCCTGTCTACCTCGCGTTGTGCTCTGAGTGATAGATATCTGTATTGTTCGTGTGCGGTGAGTTGTGTGATGTCATCAGCATATGCTAGTGTGAGTGTGTTGTGATGTGCGGGGTCTGGAATGTTGTTCGTGTAAAGGATAAATAGAGTAGGGGAGAGCACAGAGCCTTGGGGTACTCCTGCATGAAGGGTGAAGAAGTCAGAGACAGTTTCGGAACTTAATTAGCATCGTACGACCATCAAGGAAGTTGCATAGTAACTTTTTGACATTCAGAAGGTCAAAAAGGTTACATAGCTTGTAATTGAGCCCTGAATGCCAGACCGTGTCGAAGGCTTTCTCCATGACCTTAGCAACCAGGCCGTTGTACATCCTTGGGCCTTATTGATTAGAATATAGTTCAGAATTATACTGAGGGCTGCTGCGTCGAGCGGTGTTGGCGGAAGCCAAATTGTCCGTCAGTCAGGAGGTGGTGAGTCCTCAGTCCTTTGTTTATTAGTTGTTCAAAGGTCTTTCCGAGGGTTTCTAATAGACTTATAGGTCTAAGTTCCTCGGGTCAGCTGGGTCCTTCTTGGGTTTGGGAATAAGTGTGGCAATATCAGTTTTAAATAGGGAAGGGAAGTAGCCAGAAGCAAGGCAAGCATTGTATAGATCAGTAAGAGAGGAAATGACAAGAGTCTGGGAGGTTGCGGAGAATATGGTGGGAAAGTCCAGAAGCGCCGGGTGCTGTGGTGGGAAGATGCAAGATTAAGGATTTTACATTATTATTATTATAATCAAGGGGAAGCGCTAAACTCGTAGGATTATGCAGCGCCTGTGGGGGGGGATGTGGAAGGTATTCAGACTTAATTCAGGGAACCGGAGCACAGATCCAATTCCCTAGATCCTTTGCCTCTCACCAACACCAAGGAACCTTCCTTGAGGGATAAGGATTTTACAAGAGGTTGAGAGAAAGGTGTGTTGAGGAGGTGGGTGGAGGTGAGAGAAGATAGCTGTATAATAGGATCAGGACAAGTGATGTGTGTGAGTAGAGACCCAGTGTTCAATATACTGTGTTGTGCAGCTGGGTCAGGAGGGTGAGGGTGAAATTCTTTTTCCCATATGTCTTTGAATGCATGTGCAGCTTGTGCTGGGTTTGTAATGTTTGTGTTGTTGTTGTGTTATGTGTTGGAAGTGTGTTGTTTCTGGGACTCCAGTGACCTTTCAAATAAAGACCCAGAATTCCCTGGGGTCCCGTGACTCTGCAGCCTGGATGAGGGATAGCCAGTGTCTGGCAATGATCCTCATCCAAGCTACGGATGATGTTGTTTCTCAGGAAGGTGAGATCTCGACTGACGTGTGCATATCTGTATTGGTTAGTGGCAAAGCCGTGACGGTAATAGAGAAGGCGTTTCGTCCTTTCAGACGGACGGAAGGAGTATCTTACAGTGTACTTTTTTAGGAAATGCATTTTCAGCAGCCTGTGTGATAGTCTTGTATATGCGGTATCTGTGTGTCAATGTCAGATGTAGGTTTGTTGTCGAAATTATGATAGAGGTTAGTACTGTCTAGGTGTTGTTTAAAAGCGTCCCAGTTTGCCCGAGAGTACGAAGGAATTTGTCTTGAGGGAATGAGAATAGGGTTTGAAGAGATGTGGAGGGTTATGGGTATGTGGTCTGAGCCAGAGAGGGGGCCTGATGTAATGTGGTGGTGAAGGTAGAGGATGGCTCTGTTTGTGATAATTATGTTTGGTTTGCCCTGGCCCATAGGACCAAGGAAGGTGTTGAAGTGAGGGCCGAGGTGCATTAGGTATTTTTGTGTGATCAGTGTTGTAGTTGGTTCCCGTGTATGTGTCGTGGAAGGCTGTGTGTTTTGCATTTAGGTCTGCAAGAAGATAAACATGAACGTTGGAGTGACTAAAAAGAAGGTTTAAATCAGGAATGTTTATATAGGAGTTGGGTCGAGCATAAGTAGTGTAGATGATAATGCGACCATGAAGAGTGAAAAGTTTTACAGGCAAGCAGTGAGGATAGGTGAAGGGGATGTTTAGAAAGTCATGCCGAATAGTACTGTTCACCATAATGGCAGTACCGTTATAAGGACCAGCACTAGACTGGCGAGTAGTGTAGCCCCAGTGTCTGATTCGTTGAGTGCCTTGCACACATGTGCTGTTTAAAAGCATTACATCTGGACGTTCAGCCTCAATGAATTCAGCCAGGATGTGCTTGTTCATGTTGTAGCTGCGTATATTGAATTGTGTAACCTTAAGGGCCATATTGTGTTGTTTGTGGGGGCAAGGTGAAGATTTCTTGCTAGTTCCGGTTTTGGTCCCATAATGAGTGTGCCGTCTGCAGAAGTCTGTTACATAGAACATGTAATTTACTGTGTCTGTTGGGTGTGTCTGAAGAAGGAGAGCGTGAGGGTTTCTGTGGTTTGATAGCTTTTTCAATGTTTTCACGCTCTTGTCTGGTGTCGATGTGTGTTTTTTTTCGGGCAGCTGTGTTTGCTTCTAGTAGGGTAAGGGTAGGTGTGGGCTGGGAGATGATTGTTGGAGCCCATGTTGAAGTTGGCATTAGTGGGTGCAATAAAGGTGGAAGAGGAGGGAACAGAGGGTTCAATAGGGGGTTGAGGAGATATTGCAGATGTGGAAGGTTCAGTGTTTACAGGTGTGTTCGAAGGAGAAGATAAGGTGGGCTAAGTAGGGGTTGGTGATGTGGAGGATGAAGATGAAGAGGCAGTCAAAGAAGATGCGGTGGATTCAAGGAGGTTAGGAGAGATAGATCATTGTCCTGACGTGGGGGAGATAAGACGAAGTCAGGAGAAAAGTTTAGAGGGTGAGGCCGTGTGCTGAGAAGAGGTCATTCAAAAGTTTTGGGAAGTTGATGTCGAAGTGTTTGGCAAGGATAACGGAAGTGTGGACGATGGAAGAGATCAATCAGACTGTTTGTTTGGCTAGGAACTGTAATAGAAGGCAGGGATGTAGCGAGTCCCCTAGTGGTATTTGCATATGTGGAGAATGTGGTAGGAGTGGTAGAAGGAGGGGAGGTTGTTGTGGGTAGGGGTGGGAAGCTGGCAGAGGTGAGAGAAGGTTGAGGTTGCGAAGAGAAAGAGTTAGGAGAATTAACTGGTTTATCAGGGCATTGATATGAAGTGGCAGGGTGACGTTGTTGGCAATTTGGATATTTTAGTGGGCGAGAGCAGTTAGTTCAGTAGTGTTCAGAGGAAGAGCATTTGGAGCAAATTTGGTGTCTGGAGCAAGAGGATTTATCATGACCAAATTCGTAGCACTTTAGACATTGCAGAGAAGGTATGTAGTTAGGTATAAAGAGAGAGGTAGCAGGATCGTACATAGGCACGCGCAGGCACACACGCACTCGTACACACACTTAACACAAAGTTGCCGTGACAGCTTTATTGGGGGGAACAGAAAACACAGTCCACTGCTCAATGTAATCACATATAATGTTGGGACAATAAAAGTTATATTTCTCTAGTTTGTATGTTGTTGCTTGAAATACAGCAGAGATTATCACTATTGCAGTCCCTCTGGACACTGTTTCACTAACAATCACGGTATCACTGTCACAAATTATCCGTATATTATGGCTGCAATTTCTCAGCAACGTTGCTAATGTTCAATATATTATGGCTGGGGTGCACAAGAAGGGGCACTGCAGCAAGTCCACTGGTCCAAGCTCCTCAGATCTAACTCGCACCCACTCATGTATTTGTCCAACCTAGAAAAAATGACTACGTTTCGCCCACGGTGTGGGAAAACGTAAAGTCACAAATATACATCTGTTTGTGACCTGATAAAGCCCAGTGTGGACGAAATGTAGTCAATAAAAGATCGCATTATACTGTATTTGTGTCTAATTTTTCCATCGTGTCGGGATTTTACATCATTTGTCTAAATTTGTCCAACCTATTTTTTCCTTCCTCTAAGAGTTTCGTTTATAACTCTGGAAAGCCTCGCCTGATAGACTTCAAACTTTCAACACTGGTGTATCCTACTTAACAACAGCTTGGGAGTGTTACTGCAGTGTATATGTCCCAATTTACAAAATTTATATTTAAAATTATTTGGATTTTTTTTTCGTAAAATAACTTGAGTGCGTCTCTTCTGCACGACTTCAATCTTTATAATGGCTGATGCATACACAAATAACCCGCACATGGGAGAAAGGAGCTTACGACGACGTTTCGGTCCCACTTGGCTAATTTACAAAGTCACACATTGACTTTGTAAATGGTCCAAGTCGGACCGAAACGTCGTGGTAAGTTTCCCTCTCCTACGTGCGGGTTATTTGTGTATTGTTCCAGTGGCGGTATTGTGGCTTTTAGTTCTTTATGGTTGATGTATCTCATGGACAGGATGGTACCCAGTAGGTTAACGTTGTGTAGATGCAAATTTGTCACTTTATTAACATATTTAATAAGCCTGAATCGTTGGATTCCGAACCTTAAATACAGAACGCCTCTTCCGATCGGCGTGAAACTTCAGCGATGTGTAAGCGTCATGGCATAAGCCATGACAGTTTTGAAAAAGCTTGTTAAGGTAGTGCCGAGACACCATCACAAATATAACACAATTCTTTGGAACTACGATAAAATACTTCACCAAATTACTAGAGATGAGAAGTTCAATATATATGGGAAAATTAACAGATTATTATATTCACAAGGATGTACTAACCCCGTAAGGATTATAAAGCGACCGGATATAATAAGAAAGCAAGTAAGGAGTGCTGAGAACTCGTTACCCTGTAATCTTATGTCCACAGATGTATGAAAGGTCATAGGTTCAGTCCCCAGTAATCTTTAGAATCTTTAGCAAATCAGAAACATATCCCCAGGAGATGTGTCAAAACTGTATGTATAGTGCGTAGTGACAACACATGAGTGTTTATCAGTATTACAGCATTTATATAGTGAATTACCTAAGTATGATGACACTGCTCACACTAGAAACGGCTGGAGGAAGTTCATTTATCAGTAAACAGTTGAGTGTATGTTGACGCGGGACTTTGTTAGATGACACGCTTAGTGTGGCATGCAGAGTATGTTACAATTTATTAGGTGTATGTCACACTCCTATATAGGCTGCCTCCCAACCAGCGAACCGGGTGCTAACCGTTTAACGATCGACTTGCCTACCTGCTGGTTGAGTACGGTGCACTCTTTCTGGCTTCTGCTTTGCCATCTGTCTGTGATGTACACTTATTATTCTATCTGTACATATTGTACTCAGTGTACATACTTATATTAGTGGGTGAAGGCAAATATATATTATAGTCTATTGGTGAGTTTGTTTGCTCCAATTCCCATTCCGACCAGGTCTCACAGGCCATTTATTACCTGTGTTCGTAATACTTAGTAAGCAAGTAACCGCTGGCTTACCAGTTATATATATAACAGTAGTTAAGTAACCTCTGAGTTACCGGTGCTAGTGATTAAACAATCACTAGCTTACCAGTGCTATATACCAGTAGTTGAGTAATTGATGTTAATGTTTTTTAACATCATATTTTCCTGTCCAAGAACGACTGGTGAATGTGCAAGCATTTACCTGCTGGTAGTAGTGTTCGAACCTCTGTGCTGGAGTTGCCATCCGTGCTCGGAATACTGGATGATAAAGCCCTACACTTACATACCGCCATCATCATTCAAAGCGGGCGCCTTGATGCACCACTCAACACATTGCTAAAGCTTACGTGAATATAAAATAAATCAAAGTATTACAGTGTATAATCCCACAGCACATTTGAACTAAATTTCAACCTATTTTCCTGATGCATTTCTCAGATACTAACGACAAAATGTATCTTACCTATTTATCCAAAGAAAAGATATTACCCAATTTACATGAAGAAAACACACGTCCTTATTTACACGAAGAAAAAACACTTCCTTATTTACACGAAGAAAAAACTCTTCCTTATTTACACGAAGAAAAAACACTTCCCTATTTATACAAAGAAGGGCTTCCCTAATTTTAAGGTTGATATTTTCATAGGTTAACCTTAGGGTACTTATACCCGTCTACAGATACATTTGCTTCTATACAGGGAATGACACTAGGTAGACTCTTCCTATGGTTTTACACTTCTTGGGAGCTCAATCATCAAAATATATGCAAATAAAATATGTGCCACTATTAGTTAAATTTAACCTAAGGACGTTTCGCCAAAAAGGAGCTTCATCAATTAAATGAACTGATAAAGCCCCTGATAAGTATAATGTATCCTTATTAATGTCTCGTAAATGTTGCACATGTGTCTTATTTTCACACTTAGTGATGTGATATACCTTTTCTGATACCAACAGCCTGGCTAGTCAAGAGACAGGGCAGCGCACAGCCGCGAAGGGTCGAGCTTTCAGTACCTCTTGCGCCGAATGCTCTACACTGTTTAGTTATTCATAAAACACACACACAAAATACATACTGGGAACACATGAGATTGATGGTATAATGTAGTGTGTGTGAGAGAGAGTCAACAAAGTACTACAAGGCGGCTCTACATACACAGAGGTTAACATAATACACAGGTAAACACAACACATAAGTAAGCAAGGACTAAACCCCACCTTACTCTCAATCAGCTGGTGCGCATAAGATCCATACCACAGACTTCCACCTAACCCACAGAATCTTAGCAGTGTATACTTAATCGTCCCAGCTGGTCTCAGGGCTGGTCTCAGACCAGCCCTCCTCAAATAGAAAGGAAATATTAGAAGACTAAAAATCGTCAAGAAACACTCAGGAAGGTAAGATGTATTCTGAATATCAGTAAATGTAAGCAAGTTTTACCTGTCATCTTACGTGTTCACAAGACAGCAACACCCTAGAGTGTAAAATGTTTAACAAGCTTCCGTTGAACACTCATATGGCAGGTTGGTAGTACCGTCTGGATGGCTACTGTCTACTAACCTGTGTTTTTTTTTTATAATTTATTATATTTTAAGAAAAAAATACTTAAAGTGCAACGCTAGTTTTGCGAAAGTGTCTCAGGTACCTGAGCAGACGTGCAATGCCAACACCTGTCATAGGGTGGAGGTATACAAACCTAAGATAAAAACAATTGTTATAGACATACAGAGGTGGTAAATGTATATTAAATCTAGGGTAACCCAACAAAATCAGTATGGTAATGATGCTCTGAAAGCAAAGAGAAATACAATAAGGGTGTTCCTGATGTGGATTTATGTTTATTATATACCTGTCCCCTCATTCCCCTTGCTACCTGAAGTAACTGGTCAGAGCTTAGTCTGTCTCCCCTCGCACTTGTATGTTGCTTAGCATACCATATTTATCACTTTATTTTATATTCCTTACATACGCATTTGCATTCTGACGCGTGCAACGTTAACAAATGGATAAATTGTTTCCACTGGGTGCTAATAACCACGAGGTTGTGTGATGGTAGGTAACAGAGAATGACTTAGGTAGTGTGTGCATCGTACATGAGGCAGCGACGACAATCCATCAGTTTCCCCTCCCTCCTTATCTCAGCCCTCCAGCCCCGCCATAGTGAACTCTCCTTCCCTACCCAATATAGTGATTCCCCTCGCCCTGGCATGTAAGGGTTCCCCCTCACCCAAGCAGCTACACGCCACACTAGACAGCTCCACGCTCGTCCGCTACGGCGACAGTTTTTCGCCTCTATTTTACCCAAATGGTTCGAGAGACTTAAAGTATGATAAATACTCTTGAGGAGTGGACAAGATATGCACCATTTGTAGCCAAGATACCTTCACCAAGGATTAAGAGGCAATGCTGAGGTGCCACATGCCTGGCCAGCTCTTAGCTGGTATTAGAGTTAGCCCCTGATTCACAGTTCAGAGGTGCTACATGCCTGGCTCTAGCTGATATTAGAGTTAGCCCCTGATTCAAACAGTTCAGAGGTGTTACATGCCTGGCTCTAGCTGATATATTAGAGTTAGCCCCTTGATTTAAACACAGTTCAGAGGTGCTACATGCCTGGCTCTAGCTGATATTAGAGTTAGCCCCTGATTCAAATAGTTAAGAGGTGTTACATGCCTGGCTCTAATTGATATTAGAGTTAGCCCCTGATTCAAACAGTTAAGAGGTGTTACATGCCTGGCTCTAGCTGAGTAAGCCCATGAGTCAAAAATGTATCAGGCTCAAGACTTAAGTGTAGTGGCCAGGCTCTAAGAACGGCGACACCCATATAAACCAAATCTTCCTGACAGGTTATTACCGTGTCTGCTTAATGCAATAGACTAATGTATGAATAAAAAAGAAATCTTCGGGTCATTAACACAGGATAACCCAAGAAGTGTAGATAATTTCAATCGGGGTCCTTCCAATTTTTACTAGAAGGTGCATATGGGCAGTGGATGTAAGGAGACACTTTGCCTTAAGCCTCGTCCTCATAGTTGTGAGCCAAACTTACCACGAACTTTAATATTAAATTCATGGTAGCTCTCAGCATATTAACCGAGAACCATCTCGTGACTGATAAAACAGAGCGGAGTTTCATGATAAGGAGAAACTGAACTCTGTTGCAGTATATGAGGCATGTTTCTTTACGTATGTTGCCCCTGTTCACCTAACAGTAAATAGGTACGTAAGTATTAGTCAATTGTTTTGAGTGTCATTTTGGGGAGGTGGTAATGTATCTTCGACAGGAGTTGGCTTTGAAACCGGCTGATGTAGGATAATAGCTCTTAGCTTGTAAATCCAATGGTGCAAGGAAAAACTGGGTTTAGCACACATAGTGAAGTCTCCATTGAATCTGCAGGAAAGTGTGATACTTCTCATGTATGTACACATACAATGCATAAACAGTTTCAGTTTTAAAAATATTATCAAAAATAAGGCTGGGCAGGCTAGGACGTTCGGGGGGGAAAATGAAAAAGAAATAATGAGTGGATTTTAGCTAGAACGCCTTTGTGAATGTTGTCTACACGACAGTACTTGAAACTGCTAATATGCTAACCCAAGAGCTGGACCCCTGCGGAACACAGCGGTAGAAAAGAGTTAAGGTTAAGTTAAATCTACAGTATGTTGGTGTAAGATACAACAGTTGAGAATACATGACTTGTAGAGTTCAACTTTGGAACCAGGACCAGGTTCTCTGCTCTTACAAACTGATAATGTGGGGCAAGACTGAAATACCTGCCAAGTAAGGTCAACAGTACTCTGAAATTCTGAATTGTAACAGTGACTCAGAATAGTAACAGTCTCTTACACAGAATGTAATGTTTTAATGACTAAACCCATTGGAAGTATAAAGAGACTTATACTACGAGTCCTCTGCAAGCAGCATAGCAATACAAGTATAAAATTAAGCCTTTCTCGAAGCAATTGATACAATTGTACTGCAGTGGAGTGCATGCAGATTATTGTATATCAATCTCTTAACAAATTTTGTTTCAATAACATGTTTTCCACTTCTATATTAATATCTGTTTATCTATGCAAGTCAGATGCATCTGTACAACATATGGATTAAAGTTTAAAATAATATTAGTAGTAGTAGTATTACGAAATAATAATAATAATAATAATAATAATAATAATAAATAATAATAATAATTTCAAATTGGTTTAATACCATGAACAAATTATCTTTACGAAATTTGCATTGACTGTACTTAACTAATTTAGTGTATTTGAAAGATTCATGAATGTAAAAGGAACGGTGAACCTATATTGTTATGGACACAAATTATTAGAAATATAGATCAATGTATATAATGTGTAGGTGAGAGAGAGAGAGAGAGAGAGAGAGAGAGAGAGAGAGAGAGAGAGAGAGAGAGAGCCACTACTAGCTGTACTCTACACACAAGAGGGAGGGGAGCCTCCTTAGAGAGAAACAGCGGTGCAAGTCAGTCTCTCCTGTCCCAGTGAAACATTGATGTTGCCTGAGGGGCGGGGCCCTCGTGCGAGGGGAAAGTCAGACTAACACACACACACAGCACGCGCATACACACACAAACACACGCAAACGCAAAATACACACACATACACATGATCTATACATAGCTTTAAGAAGTTCTATAAGGCTCTCTAACCCATGAGTGAATCTAGAAATCACCAGAAAAGAGGCGGTGCCAGGAGCTTAGATTCGACCCCTGCAACCACATATAGGTGAGTACACACACACAGGATGAGGCATCATGCCAACTCAGGAAACGATGGAAACCCGATAAAGGGAAGAGGAGAAAGGAAGAATAACGAGGGCAATGTTATCGGAATGTGGCAGCAACAGCAGAAGAAGAAGAAGAAGAAGAAGAAGAAGAAGAAGAAGAAGAAGAAGAAGAAGAAGAAGAAGAAGAAGAAGAAGAAGAAGAAGAAGAAGAAGAAGAAGAAGAAGAAGAAGAAGAAGAAGAAGAAGAAGAAGAAGAAGAAGAAGAAGAAGAAGAAGAAGAAGAAGAAGAAGAAGAAGAAGAAGATTTTATTCGGATTAATAACCCCGAAAGATTAGCAACCGAAGAAAGCCAAGCAGAGTAATTTATCTCCATTGTGAGGTAAGAAAGGAGAGGAAAACAGAGAGAGAGAGAGAGAGAGAGAGAGAGAGAGAGAGAGAGGAGAGGAGAAAAGATATGAAAGAAAAGTTGGAGAATAGTTGATTATAAACTTAAGAAAAGACCTTAATAAGAGAAGAAATAAAAGTGGAATACAAAGAAAAAGCAATGAAAGAAAGTGAAATAAGTTAGAAAGAAGTGTTGTAGCAAGAGTTGTGGAATGGGTGTAGAGATGGAAGAGGATGACAGGAGGCACCGGGTGAAATGGGGGGAAAGAGAGGGAAGGGAGATAAGAGAGAACATAAAGTGAGAAGGGAGGAGCAGAGATTAAAGTAAGTGACGGAAAGAAGTCCCCGGTGGAGCTCCTGCCTCACTTCCGTCCCTCACTGGCACTTCCCTCCCTCACTGACACTTCCCTCCCTCACTGACACTTCCGTCGCTCTGCCAACCAGTTTCTTCTGATAGTATGTACACAGAAAGGTGCATCTCTTTCAGCGTATACACAGGACGTGTATATTACCCAAGGTATATACACTACACCGAAAACTGTATACACCAGACGTGTATATTACCCAAGGTATATACACTACACCGAAAACTGTATACACCAGACGTGTATATTACCCAAGGTATATACACTACACCGAAAACTGTATACACCAGACGTGTATATTACCCAAGGTATATACACTACACCGAAAACTGTGCATGTCTCATTGTATATAAACAGAATTTTCTTAAATCCATTTTTCAGAAAGTAAATTATCCTCGAATTCTAATTAATGCAGAGGCAAATAGCAAGTCTTAATGACCCCTGCCCGTGTAGTCGATAAGGTTTAAACTAAATTAGAGTTCTTTTATGGGTCTTGTATACAATCTGAAATATACATATTTACCATTCACTTTTTTTCTCAACTCTCGGGTCCTGTCTTTAGTGTTCGCTTCCTCTTGCTATTTACTCTAACACTCAGTCTCATAGGCGTTTACCAAGAGCCTGGCTGGACACTGACTGTGTCGGAATTGACTAACGGAGGATCGAGCCTTCAACAGTCTTTTGCAATCTCACATTCTCTTCTGGAAAAATACCCTAAATTAATTTATTGTAAATAACTCATAACCACAGTAACCAGCGTGACGACCACTCACAGGGAGGGTATGGGGTGACGACCACTCACAGGGAGGGTATGGGGTGACGACCACTCACAGGGAGGGTATGGGGTGACGACCACTCACAGGGAGGGTATGGGGTGACGACCACTCACAGGGAGGGTATGGGGTGACGACCACTCACAGGGAGGGTATGGGGTGACGACCACTCACAGGGAGGGTATGGGGTGACGACCACTCACAGGGAGGGTATGGGGTGACGACCACTCACAGGGAGGGTATGGGGTGACGACCACTCACAGGGAGGGTATGGGGTGACGACCACTCACAGGGAGGGTATGGGGTGACGACCACTCACAGGGAGGGTATGGGGTGACGACCACTCACAGGGAGGGTATGGGGTGACGACCACTCACAGGGAGGGTATGGGGTGACGACCACTCACAGGGAGGGTATGGGGTGACGACCACTCACAGGGAGGGTATGGGGTGACGACCACTCACAGGGAGGGTATGGGGTGACGACCACTCACAGGGAGGGTATGGGGTGACGACCACTCACAGGGAGGGTATGGGGTGACGACCACTCACAGGGAGGGTATGGGGTGACGACCACTCACAGGAAGGGTATGGGGTGACGACCACTCACAGGGAGGGTATGGGGTGACGACCACTCACAGGGAGGGTATGGGGTGACGACCACTCACAGGGAGGGTATGGGGTGACGACCACTCACAGGGAGGGTATGGGGTGACGACCACTCACAGGGAGGGTATGGGGTGACGACCACTCACAGGAAGGGTATGGGGTGACGACCACTCACAGGGAGGGTATGGGGTGACGACCACTCACAGGAAGGGTATGGGGTGACGACCACTCACAGGAAGGGTATGGGGTGACGACCACTCACAGGAAGGGTCTGGGGTGACGACTCACAGGAAGGGTATGGGGTGACGACCACTCACAGGAAGGGTATGGGGTGACGACCACTCACAGGAAGGGTATGGGGTGACGACCACTCACAGGAAGGGTATGGGGTGACGACCACTCACAGGGAGGGTATGGGGTGACGACCACTCACAGGGAGGGTATGGGGTGACGACCACTCACAGGGAGGGTATGGGGTGACGAGCACTCACAGGGAGGGTATGGGGTGACGACCACTCACAGGGAGGGTATGGGGTGACGACCACTCACAGGGAGGGTATGGGGTGACGACCACTCACAGGGAGGGTATGGGGTGACGACCACTCACAGGGAGGGTATGGGGTGACGACCACTCACAGGGAGGGTATGGGGTGACGACCACTCACAGGCAGGGTATGGGGTGACGACCACTCACAGGAGGGTATGGGGTGACGACCACTCACAGGCAGGGTATGGGGTGACGACCACTCACAGGGAGGGTATGGGGTGACGACCACTCACAGGGAGGGTATGGGGTGACGACCACTCACAGGGAGGGTATGGGGTGACGACCACTCACAGGAAGGGTATGGGGTGACGACCACTCACAGGGAGGGTATGGGGTGACGACCACTCACAGGGAGGGTATGGGGTGACGACCACTCACAGGGAGGGTATGGGGTGACGACCACTCACAGGGAGGGTATGGGGTGACGACCACTCACAGGGAGGGTATGGGGTGACGACCACTCACAGGGAGGGTATGGGGTGACGACCACTCACAGGAAGGGTATGGGGTGACGACCACTCACAGGGAGGGTATGGGGTGACGACCACTCACAGGGAGGGTATGGGGTGACGACCACTCACAGGGAGGGTATGGGGTGACGACCACTCACAGGGAGGATATGGGGTGACGACCACTCACAGGAAGGGTATGGGGTGACGACCACTCACAGGGAGGGTATGGGGTGACGACCACTCACAGGGAGGGTATGGGGTGACGACCACTCACAGGAGGGTATGGGGTGACGACAATTCACAGGGAGGGTATGGGGTGACGACCACTCACAGGAAGGGTATGGGGTGACGACCACTCACAGGGAGGGTATGGGGTGACGACCACTCACAGGGAGGGTATGGGGTGACGACCACTCACAGGAAGGGTATGGGGTGACGACCACTCACAGGAAGGGTATGGGGTGACGACCACTCACAGGAAGGGTATGGGGTGACGACTCACAGGAAGGGTATGGGGTGACGACCACTCACAGGAAGGGTATGGGGTGACGACCACTCACAGGAAGGGTATGGGGTGACGACCACTCACAGGAAGGGTATGGGGTGACGACCACTCACAGGGAGGGTATGGGGTGACGACCACTCACAGGGAGGGTATGGGGTGACGACCACTCACAGGGAGGGTATGGGGTGACGACAATTCACAGGGAGGGTATGGGGTGACGACCACTCACAGGAAGGGTATGGGGTGACGACCATTCACAGGAAGGGTATGGGGTGACGACAATTCACAGGGAGGGTATGGGGTGACGACAATTCACAGGGAGGGTATGGGGTGACGACCACTCACAGGAAGGGTATGGGGTGACGACCACTCACAGGAGGGTATGGGGTGACGACCACTCACAGGAAGGGTATGGGGTGACGACCACTCACAGGAAGGGTATGGGGTGACGACCACTCACAGGAAGGGTATGGGGTGACGACTCACAGGAAGGGTATGGGGTGACGACCACTCACAGGAAGGGTATGGGGTGACGACCACTCACAGGAAGGGTATGGGGTGACGACCACTCACAGGAAGGGTATGGGGTGACGACCACTCACAGGGAGGGTATGGGGTGACGACCACTCACAGGGAGGGTATGGGGTGACGACCACTCACAGGGAGGGTATGGGGTGACGACCACTCACAGGGAGGGTATGGGGTGACGACCACTCACAGGGAGGGTATGGGGTGACGACCACTCACAGGAAGGGTATGGTGTGACGACCACTCACAGGAAGGGTATGGGGTGACGACCACTCACAGGAAGGGTATGGGGTGACGACCACTCACAGGAAGGGTATGGGGTGACGACCACTCACAGGAAGGGTATGGGGTGACGACCACTCACAGGAAGGGTATGGGGTGACGACCACTCACAGGAAGGGTATGGGGGGTGCATAACAACGCTATCAAACTGTTGTAACTCTTTCTCTGTCTCGCAAGTCTCACCATCCCTTACCTTCCTCCTCCTTTCCCAGCTTCTTGTCGCCTCACTGTATTCCACACACTTTAAAGACAACCCCACTTTCCCATTCACATATAACACTAGCATATTCCAATTCCCTTATCACTGTTACCACCATTATCACATTTCCATACAATTACTTGTATAACATTCCCATTCACTTACCATTATAACATTCCCATATACTTACCATTATAACATTCCTATTTTTTCACCATTATACAATTCCTATGTCACCTTAACTCTTACGTTTATCGTAAGGAGGATCGAGCCTCAACGTCTCCGTGTAGTTGAATGAACCAGATGTGCTTAATTAAAGCTTCGCACACATACACATAATATATATATATATATATATATATATATATATATATATATATATATATATATATATATATATATATATATATATATATATATACTTCACAACTAACATACCCCACTGTACCCCAGTGAATATCACGCCGACTTCTCTCGGTTATCTTAGGTTAAATGAGCATAATGTAACGCAAATGTATGCCTATAACAACTGTGTTTAGGGGCCCATGAATAATAATTTGTAGAGCAATGCGTAATGGAGCTGAATAAAGCTTATTTTATCTCCACTTCATAAGCAATAACTCACAGCGTTCCTTCTAAAGTGCTCTCTCGTCCTCTTCTCTTCTCTACCCTTCCCTCCTTCCTTCCTTCTGTCTTGCCAGTGGGTACGAAGCTTCTCATAACCCTTCGGCAGAGCTCTTATTGACCACAATAAGGTATATTATGCCGAAAAGTAGAGGAAAAGAATATGTTTAAACACTTCCCATCCTCCTTTATCCAGGAATGCAGACACAGGCAGCAGACTATCTTACACGCCACTCCCACTGTGAAGACCTGGAGCAGACTATCTTACACGCCACTCCCACTGTGAGGACCTGGAGCAGACTATCTTACACGCCACTCCCACTGTGAGGACCTCTTAAGAAATTCTTAGTTTTCCTATGTGGTGAGGCTCTCACTAGGAACAACATAAACGTCACTAATATAACCACTTCTACTGCTATGAAAGACCTTACTAAGAAGAGACTTTGTATTTTTCCACCGACTTCCGGGACTGGAGTCTACACTATCCTGTATGGCCAATGTGATAAGATATCATAGGAAAAACTGGGAAAACCTATCAACCAGGCCTAATGTATAAAGCAGTAATAACCAGAGCAATGCTTGCGTTGTCAACAGGGATACTGAAGGCCACGTAATGAATTAGAGATACCCCCAACTAGCTTTCAACGAACCTGAATTAAGAATGATTCGGTGCTTATAAGCCCCTCTCATCACCGTTTCCAAAAACTATTGAACAGAAAGCAAGTAGATAAAACACCCCCACCATAAACTACATGATCCTTGACCAGGCCTCGTGTCAGGGGATTATTATTATAATAAAAAAGAAGCGCTAGACCACAGGGGTCATACAGCTCGTGTCAGGGAAACCCCTTCCGCCTGTTCAAAAAGAATGGAAAAATAAATAAATAAACGACTCTATTATTAATAAATTAATAATGAAGATAAGTTTTTAAGTCTTTTAATTAAAATTAAATAAGAATAAAAATTGGCCGTTGTGGTTGTGGTAAGATGTTAGGGCAGGAGTATGTAAAGCCCAGGATGGTCTTCGGGTGTTTGAAGAAATGGTGTAGGTTATCCTGGGTGGTGGGAATCATCCCATGTTCTGGCATCTCCTGTTGGTTGTAGCACCACAAGCATGATGTTAGAGGTGAGGAGTAGTCGTAATGTTCTACTAAGTCCAATATACTGATATCTTGCTCCTATATTTTGGAGTCTACCCTGGATGACCAGGCCAGCAGCAGAGCTGATAATAAAGAAAATAAACTGGTTACCAAAAAAGTTATATAAGTACAACATTTAAGAAAGACAAAGGGTGGTATTCAGTCTTAATGTCATTTCTGGTAACATAAAAATAAAAAACAACGAACAGAAATACTCCTGGTAGATCACCTTACCTGGTCAGGAGAACAGTGGAGGTGCAGTGACTCCAAACTTCAACCCACACCAGGTAAGGAGTAGAAATTAAAGCACCTCAAACACAAGGAACTGGAGTTTTGCCTCAGCCCGCTAGATGGAAGTGAACACACTAATAGTTCCTGGCTGTCTGAACAACCATAACCCCACTTACTACCGGCTTTGCCCTCACACCTCGCCACGCCCACATTGCAGCACAATGATCAGGTGATCTCACTTCTACGAGGCTTAACCTGACCTAACATCTGCTTATGCCTGACCTGAACTCTCTTACCTCACCTATAAATAATGTATTTCATATTCTATGCATCACTGGAGTGAACAAGGTCACAGACAGAAATGTTCCTATTAAAATATCTTATTTCTTTCCTCCCTTACTAAAGTTGTTCTGTCCTTCCTCCCTTTCATCCTTTATTTATCCCTCCCTCCCTTCCTTTCTTCTGTAGCTTCTTTCTTGTCTTTCTTCCTCGCTAGTTCTCCCCTCGACTCACCCCAGCTGGGTTGCCACACTGCCCTGCGTATTTACTCTTTCTTTACTTCGCTTGCTCCCTCACTCTCTCTCTCTCTCATACATACACACACAACTTTATTAACATAATTCCGTCTCATTTCCCCCAACTCTTTCCCTATTAGGCTTTAAGCGTACCCTTGCCTGTGGTGAATATCTTCCCTCAGCCTGCTCCCCTCGACTCTGGTAGGCCTAAACTTCCCTCACTTCTACCCTCGTGCTCATCTTTAGTCCCTTAGAATTTTCTCCTTCCCTGAGTTTCTACAGTTTTCCCTCTCCCTGTGACTCTTCCCCTTCAACTCCTCCTCACAATTAAGAAACGTGTCATCCCCTCTCTCCTTCCCGTCAGTTTGCTCCCGTTTCCCCTCTGCTGTGCTCTCTCTCTCTCTCCTTCCTTCCTTCCTTTCAACAGCCTTGAACCTCGTGAAGGGTTATTGGTCCAAATAAGAGCCACCCCTTCCTTCACAGGATCCAACTGATTACCTTCCCTACCCTTCCCATTTCCTAAGCGCTGCATGACTCTCAGGGGCTTAGAGACCCCATAGGAATATAATACAACAAAATAATAATAACCAATCCTGCCCCAGCCTCTTCTTTCTCCTTGCCACTACAATAGTTTCTTACTTCTTAACGTCTTCGTGTCTGTCTGTCTCGTGCGCGCTGCCTTACTCTATATATTTACAGAGTGGGAACACTCTTAGTGTGCTTGTTTTACTATACCTCATAGTTAAATAACAAGGACACAAGCTAGTAATGTTTCCACGTCCTATTCAGTTACACTGGATGGGTTGTGTATAGAAAGTAATAAACCTGTCAGGCTGAAAGACGTCATTAGAAAGATGAAGACATCAAGTGTTCCATTATGGTTTAATAGCTACGCCCTACGACACCTTCAAAGATTTCCTTCCAACAGGTCTGGAGCTGCTAGGTAAATGGACACAAGTGCAACTTATAAAATAATTACTGCGTTTACGTTTCACTCACAAAGAACTAGGTGAAGCCAATAATAAATAATTAATCATCAGATCTGGAGTTGTCTTTACTTCCATAAGTAAGCCCCCTTTCCCCCAACGAACCTCAACCACCACTGAGAGAGGCGCCCCCCGGCCCCCCTTCTTTCCGTGGAAGTTGGGGGCGCGAGGTATAGTTTGCCCTCCCCTCACACCGCCATTGCTGCTACCCTAAGCCAGGCCACTCACTCATGGAGGGTAGCACCAGCCTCAGTTCCCTTCACCTTCTTGATGCTTTTCCTCATTTCCTCTCAAGGTGCCGTTCTTTTTTATGACTTATAAATGGACTTAGGTGATTTTATATTAAATTATACACCCGATTTTTTTATCTTTAAATAGTTCTAGTAAAATGGTAAAATTTAAACTTCCTGTGAGTAAGAAATAGAATATATTGCAAACTTATTGCAAGTTTGCATATTTACCGAGTAAAATATAAATTATTACTTGATCCCAAAGTATATGGAGAAATGTGTTGGAATTTATTGCTGCATACAAGAATAATAAGTGAAACAATTCTGTGGAATGTTGGACAAACTGGCCTTTCTACCTGTAAATGAAGTGGCCAATGGAATGGAATATTTGATAGAGAATGTACCTGATGTTATAGGACTGGAAGACCTAGTGAACTATTTCAATAGCACCTACTGTATGTGTTTGGCCTTTTTCGCAGCATCCACCCACCAGTTCTTCCCGATGGAGAAATTCCACCTATACGCATGAGTCACCTGTTCGTGTATCGCGTGGTGGGGTAGGGAATAATCTAGCAAATACGCCTTTGATACTAAAACTATTTTGGACAGGGGAATAAAGGATGCCTCAAAATTTCTGAAAATAACTGTCACTGAGTAACAACCTAACTTCTTTTCATCTCTTTAAGTATCCTTACGAGTTATGGTGAACTGCACAAATGTTTGATTGGTTGTCTTTGCTACATGCATATTTGTGTTCCCTAAACTGCTGGTTCAAGCTTTTATGCATTCCTCGCAAATACCCCTTACTGCAACCACCACAAGGTACGACAAATTCCAACGCTAGTTTCAGCCGCCCTGGTACACCTCTTCTTTACCTAACCTTTATGGAAGCCACAGTGATAGCGAGAGCTTGAGCGACGTTACTGACATGTCGCCCTCTAGCTGAATGACTTACTTGGCTGACGAACGTTCTTTTATAGCTGTGTTGATAATGCGACGGACACTCCTCCTGCAGACCGAGATAAAAAGAGGTAAAAACTGGAGGCGTGTAAATACACTTCTAAAAATTATAATATTCCTCTTCGAGAAAATGTGAGCTGCAAATCCTATGGACTCTTGAGGAAGAATCCGATTACTACTGCTCTCTCAGTAGTATCCGGTCATCCTTGTTCGTGGGTGTCCTGTATACTTTAAAACATGTAGAATTTATTCAGTTTGTTCAGTCTGGTAATCGCGGGGCTAATGGACATGTTTTCAGAGGCGCAACCACGGGATAGATGTGGGGGAGGGGAGGGGAGGGAGGTAAAGGGGCTAAAGCCCCCTCAGATGCAAATAATTTTTCAATTAATGTCTGATTTTTCACTATACTGTAATGACTAATTATCACGAATGAACGACAGCTTAAGAAATTTCGCGTACATACTGAAAATTATATATTAAAAACGATTTCCTTGTCTTTTTTTCAACACTTAATGGTTTTTAAGCCCGCCCCCAGACTGAAACCCTGGGAAGTTTTAAAATGTCGAGAGGCTACTGCAACAATTAATCTGCACTATGTACGTATTCGTGTAAGAAATCACAATAAAACGCGTGATTGCAAATATGAAAACAACACCACAGTGAAAATAGGAGATAAAACCTGAGCGCTTTCATGTGCTTACACACATCTTCAGAGGAAGATGTGTGTAAGCATATGAAAGCACTCGGGTTTTATTTCCTATTTTTCACAGGTATTTTTTCGTACGTATTCATGTACGTATTTTAAAGTATACATGTAATCTAAATTTCTCTCCCCTCTCCCTCTTTTGCTTCTCTCCTATATGTAATTTTTGTTGTCCCTCTTTGTGAGATGCCAGTTCAATAGTAGTAGTAACTCCAGCTCTGCTCTGAAGCTCCCGTAGCTGCTGAACTTTTAATAGAATATTTAACTATATCCTCATTACCTTACTGAAGTCTTCAAGTTCAAACTGAACGATTTTCAACACAATATGAAATCCATCCTGTGATGGAAAATGACAGGGAAACATAGTTCGCTTTTCTTCCCCCTATGTAGCAATCACAGGAAAAAAAGCTTGCAGCACATTACCGATGTATCGCATTTCGCTAAAAAAAAAAAAAAACTCCCCCTCAGTTGATCAGTGTTATCAGGCCTTCACAGCCCTTACTGTCGGCTACAACAGCGAGGGGAGCTGTGTAGGAGGTGAGGGGAGGATGGATGGGAAGTGAGGGGAGAGATGATGGGCGGTGAGGGGAGAATTGATGGGAGGTGAAGGGAAAGAGGATGATGCGGGGAAAGGGTAGCTGGGGTCCCCACTGCCATCAACATGGGTCTCTCCCCTCACTAGGATGGGGAAACAGTCAGGCTGAGTAGCTAAGTCTATTTTAAGACCAGGATTCAAGGTTTATCAGTTTGTTTTTCTATCACATGATTTTTCTATTATCATAAAAAGGATAAACAAGAAGTTTAAACATTGTACTTATCCTTAGTTAAGTTGTTAGCTTTAAATCCTACCAAATGAACGTTAGTTACTAAGGGTGCAGTTCATCTGTACACTAACTCGAGAATATTTTAATCTTTAAAAGAAGGATTAGCGTAAACTTTCAGTGCTATTTAAGTGCTATTTCAGTGCTATTTAAGACAAAATCGCAGGTAAAACCTGCAATTTTGGCTTAAATAGCAACACTCTTCTTGCTGAATAAGGCAAGTGAAAATTTGTGTACGCAATAATTTCGCAAAAATCATTCAGAACCTAACGAAAAAAAAGATTTCATTTTGTTTATTATTAAATTACTGTGAACTTATCAAAATATATTTAGTTGGATTAGGCTAAATTAAATTGCGCTTGGTATAATAAGGTTAGGTAAGTTTTCTAAGGTTCTTTTAGTACAAAATTATTAATTTTTACATTAACATAAATGAAAAAAATATATCTTAAACTTATAAGAATTTTTTAAGTAAGGACTTCGTTTTAAATGAGTTCTTGCTAATTGACCAGTTTTACCTATTCGGCACGACATTATATATAATATATATATATATATATATATATATATATTATATATTATATTTAACATATATTTACCAAATTTGCCCAAAATAACAGGCGAAGAGTTCATTCATTTAGGGATAGATGATACAGGAGAAGGCTAAAGCCACCTGGCTACCAAAACGTTAGCGCTTAGACTTCGTCATTAGACGAACAATTTGCCATTCGCTGGGGAATAAAGCTTTATAAGACATGAAATAGTAGAAATAATTAAAGTCCATTACCTTATACACACATACATAATAAGGACCAATTTTGTTAAGTAAATCTCAGACATCCTTCTCATTTTTCAAAATGCACCAGTCCTTCTCCAACTTACCTTGTTTTACCTCCATTTCGCAGTCTTCTCATTTACCATCCTTATCTATATATATATATATATATATATATATATATATATATATATATATATATATATATATATATATATATATTTTAAACACTAATTTCAGGTCGAGATTCGATTCATGCAGGATGAGATAACTGAAACCCTGTGGCCACCTCTGATTAGCTGCTTTGTCATTAGCGACAATTTGCCATCCTGAATAGTTTCTATCTTATTTTGACTTGGTTCCCTTTTATCTCACCCTTTAAAGTCCATTACCTTCCATCACACACACATAAAACACAAATTTTTATCACCATTCCTGCACACCCTTCTTTCTTTCATTCACATCCTTCCCCTCTCTGTTTCACCTCCTTTCTCTGTTATTTACCTTTTTTCCTCCCCTTACCTTTCTCATATCCTTAATTTAAAATACAAAGTGGCTAAACACGAAAGGTAATACAGTTCCTTTAATTTTAGGTTATCAAAACTCTATTAATTTAGAATTTAAAATGACCAAAAATCTGATCCAAGAAAGGGAAAGGCAGTTCCAATTCTTTGGATCAAAAGCCCTTCACTGGGACTGTATAGCATCTCTGGTAAGATGTCTTGTAAGAATAGTTATGACTGTCTTCGCTGTATGACCCCTGTGGTTTAGCGCTTCTTTTTTTATTAGAATAATAATATATGAGTCTTACCCTGATGCTGAATAAACGTTCTTGATCCAAGGAATAAGAGCTCCCTTTCCTCAGATCAAGCTTGATTAATAGCTAACTCCTACGGGTTTAGCACTTCCCCATGACTATAATACTATGGCTGTCTTACTCATTATTATATTATAAAGAAGCAGTAAACACGTATGTGTCATGCGGCACGATCTCCAAGACGACTTTATTTATATGGAAAACGACACTAATATTATCAAACAAAATAACTTTAAAAAAAAAACCACTAAATATAGACGATATTAGCAATATGAGAGGCAGTGTCTTGAGAAGAAGAGCTTAGGTAAGATTTGTTAGGAAACAGGACAAGTGTTTCCTGACGCGGGTCTTAGTCATATGACGACCCGCAATTGAAGCTTTAGGTCACCTGAACGAGGCCTTCCACTGGCTTACCAGTCCACTCCCTTAAAAAAATTATGGTAATGATTATGATTCGGTTAAATTACTAGGTTAGCGTTGACGCAAAACTAAAAAACTTGTAAACTAAATAAATCCATAAAAAATTATCTATGCATAAGAGAAAACTTTCTAAAGATAAAGTTTTGGGGCAGTTGGATTTCTTTGATAGACTCTGGCGATAAAAAAACCTGACATAAACACAATATCTGTGTCGGACGACCTTTCAAGAAAAGAAAGCAAGGATGATTGTGATTCTGAAGGACTCTTAATCCAAGGAAATGAAGCTACCTTTCCCTCCGGATTAAACCTGATTACCTCCAGTTCTATAGGTGCTGTTAACCCTTACAGCTTTAGCGCTTACCAGTGAATATATTAATAATCTGCTGAATGACTGCTAATTATTAATCATTGTCAACACTGTACCATTTCCATTAAATTAGACAATTGCAATCCTGTCCTTCCTTACTGCCACCTGTTTGACTTCTTTTAGCAATCAATTATAACAATTTACCTTTTTCTTTAATAATGTATTTAAATTATGGAATGTGATAAAGTGTTCTTTATCTGGACTCAGGAACGACTTCAATACACTACAAGACTAGAGACTGTTAAGAAGGTGCCAGCGTAGTACCGGAACAGACTGATAAATAACCAACAGTATGTTTGTACAGATGGAGGCCCCCAGACCACCGAGTCCAGAACGGGTAGTTAGCAATCACTGCCGCCGCGGTCCACCACAGCACCATGTATGTCTTGCCCGCCCCCGCCAGGGTCGGCACCACTAAGCGAATCATCTTATAACAAACACCTGTGATATGTGACTTTCCCTGACGAACAAAATAACAACAATATATGGGAAGAAGAAGAATATTCACAAGTTACATATCACGTCTCCTTGTTTACAATTTACATAAACTACCAAGATAAAGTAATAGTGACAACTTCCTTCTCTAACTACACAAACTGGCCACCAAATAAGTTCTGAAAAGGACACCAGGATAAATAGTATAAGTTAATGTTGTGGAAGAAGTAGAGGATGCAGTTCGATAAAGATGCATGCAAGTTTCTAATACTGGGAAACACCTAAATATACAACCTACTTAAAACCGTTATTGTCAAAAAAAGAAAGATTTATGAGTTCTTGTAAACAGAAATCTAAAACCAATGCAACAGTCCATATTTGCTTGCAAAAAAAAAAAAAGTTAAAAGAGTGCCAGACTTCAGTAAAAGAAATTCCAAGGTTATACTACAACATTCATCTGCTTTTGGAAGACTTAGATTATACGGTGTATTTCTCTTTTTCACACGACAGAATGAACATAAAACCGTTGGAAAATATATAGAGAAAAATGACAAAGTTAATTCCTGTATCAGGAATCTTTTATATGAAGAAAGACTAAGCTCAACTTCCGTTCTAGAAAGATACAAGTAGAAGCAGAAAAGAAAGGTGATATAAATAAGGTGCTAAAGCAATACAGAACTCGTAACAATGTATACACAAACAACCAGCACATAGGAAAGAGATGCTTAGGACGACGTTTCGCTCAGACTTGAACCATTTACGGTACTGTGCCTTGTTTTTCCTCGTAACAATGGATTTCAATTGGTTAATTTAAGATTTGCAAAGAGTACTGGAAAGCCCTGGATAGGCAAAAAGAGTCGAGGATGAGGGAACAAACTACCAAGAAGCGCCATTTCAGTAAATGCTTTGAGAAGAGAATAAACAGATGTTTAAGTAGAAATGGTTGAGTATGACTAAGCCTTATCTGGCATGCTTTGTAGGTCTACATTGTTCATGTTCTTATGCCTTTACGATGGGCTTCCAGAAATCGAGTAAGGGAAGAAAGGCAGAGCTGCAAACACCAGCACAGGGAGAGGACACTGCCAACATTGATATTTCAGTTTAATTCTGCGTCACTCCCTTATTTGTTATTCCTGGACAGTATTCTACCAGAGGGTGGCACCTCCCCGGAGTAAAGCATTCATTCCAAAGCGTATATTCTGTGTGCCTTATTTGGGCAAGTTGTATACTAGTGGTAGTACGACTTCCACTGGGTAAGATCTTTAATAAGGTCTCTTTGTTGGATATGTCTAGCTTCATCATGTTAAGTCGTCATGGCATGATAAAGTTCTACACAGTGATACGTTGTTAAACTAAAATGAAAACCTGTTCTGTAGTGTGCGTCTTTTCTTCACTATGTCCTGTTAGATTCACGGTGTCCTCATGGGGGTGTGCAACCCATTTATAGTGTCATGGTGGCTTGCAACCCCTTCATAGTGTCTTCATGGTGATATGCAACCCCTTTATAGTGTCCTCATGGTGGTATGCAACCCCTTTATAGTGTCCTCATGGTGGTATGCAACCCCTTTATAGTGTCCTCATGGTGGTATGCAACCCCTTTATAGTGTCCTCTAGCAGCAGGAGTGATACTCATGCAGAGAGTAAATTTTGCAAGTAATTTAAGAAAGTGTGCTGGTAATTAGGTGCATGAACTCTACATGCTGATCTAACATTTATCTATAGACGTCATTTCTATCTTGATAGAGCTTTATTAAATTAATTGACAAAGTCAACTGATAAAGCTCTGCTTAGATCGAAACGCCGAATATAAATGAAAGTTTGGTAAATGCAAAAGTGCCTTTTTACAATATTGGCAAGCCTAAGGAGCTGGACAGGCACCTAAAGTCAGTACCTGACCAGCCGGGTTGTGGCTCGTATATCGGTTTACGTGCGGCCAGCAGTAACAGCCTGGTTGATGAGGACCTGATCCACCACGAGGCCTGGTCACGAACCGGGCCGCGGGGGCGTTGACCCCCGAAACCCCCTCCAGGTATACTCTAGGTAACCAACATAATTTGCTGGTAACGTTCAGTAGAAACGTTGTCAGACATTATTATTACTATAAGTTTATAGGAAACGTTCAGAAAATGAGATTCAGAATCACGTAAGACACTGAACGTAGTATAATGGGATACCGCAGTGTATCGACTCAGGAGAGAAGCCGAATTACACACTCTTCCCGCGAGGCAAAATTCAATTTCAAGGTCCCTTCAAGGGGTATACCCCATGAAGGGACCTTGATGCTGGTGAAGGGCTACTGATTTATGAAACTGCAGCTACTGTTCCCTTTCCTTGGATCTTACCTCATTAACTCCCATTCCCCAGGCGCTGTAAGATCCCTGTGGTTTTATAGCTTCCAACTGAATAATAATAATAATAATTTACAATTTACGCAAAATATTATTTGTTAGCTCAGAAATAAATTTAAATAACTGAAAACTGACCACCATTTATCTTCATTTAATTATTTTAATAATAAAAGAAATTCTTAGCATTATCACTATTATTTTCTTGAAAATATTTTTGCATATTAAACAATTCTATGAGACCAAAATTATGTTAGAAAAGGAATGCTAAGGAAAGGAATAAAGAAAAACATAAGGAAAAACAGACAGCAAATTTAAAAATTCCCATCAAGATCTGTCTATACTATCTCGATTAAAGACTACCTACTATTATCTAAATGACTGAGGGAGGTAAAGCAGAATGCTCTCGGGGCAAAAACATGTGGATAAAAGGAGTAAAAAAATATTAAACAGTAAAGAGAAAAATAACTGGGTTACAAATAAGTAAACTAAGAAAAATAATAGAGGTGGAGAGTGTGTAACAGTAGAGGGGTGGTGGTGCGTGTGTATAATGGGTGGAGACCCATGTTCGCCGCCCACCACCCATCACCACAGTAGAAGGGTGGTGGTGCGTGTGTATAATGGGTGGAGACCCATGTTCGCCGCCCACCACCCATCACCACAGTAGAGGGGTGGTGGTGGTGCGTGTGTATAATGGGTGGAGACCCATGTTCGCCGCCCACCACCCATCACCACAGTAGAGGGGTGGTGGTGCGTGTGTATAATGGGTGGAGACCCATGTTCGCCGCCCACCACCCATCACCACAGTAGAGGGTGGTGGTTGTGCGTGTGTATAATGGGTGGAGACCCATGTTCGCCGTCCACCACCCATCACCACAGTAGAGGGGTGGTGGTGCGTGTGTATAATGGGTGGAGACCCATGTTCGCCGCCCACCACCCATCACCACAGTAGAAGGGTGGTGGTGCGTGTGTATAATGGGTGGAGACCCATGTTCGCCGCCCACCACCCATCACCACAGTAGAGGGGTGGTGGTGGTGCGTGTGTATAATAGGTGGAGACCCATGTTCGCCGCCCACCACCCATCACCACAGTAGAGGGGTGGTGGTGCGTGTGTATAATGGGTGGAGACCCATGTTCGCCGCCCACCACCCATCACCACAGTAGAGGGGTGGTGGTTGTGCGTGTGTATAATGGGTGGAGACCCATGTTCGCCGTCCACCACCCATCACCACAGTAGAGGGGTGGTGGTGCGTGTGTATAATGGGTGGAGACCCATGTTCGCCGCCCACCACCCATCACCACAGTAGAAGGGTGGTGGTGCGTGTGTATAATGGGTGGAGACCCATGTTCGCCGCCCACCACCCATCACCACAGTAGAGGGGTGGTGGTGGTGCGTGTGTATAATGGGTGGAGACCCATGTTCGCCGCCCACCACCCATCACCACAGTAGAGGGGTGGTGGTGGTGCGTGTGTATAATGGGTGGAGACCCATGTTCGCCGCCCACCACCAATCACCACAGTAGAGGGGTGGTGGTGGTGCGTGTGTATAATGGGTGGAGACCCATGTTCGCCGTCCACCACCCATCACCACAGTAGAGGGGTGGTGGTGCGTGTGTATAATGGGTGGAGACCCATGTTCGCCGCCCACAACCCATCACCACAGTAGAAGGGTGGTGGTGCGTGTGTATAATGGTTGGAGACCCATGTTCGCCGTCCACCACCCATCACCACAGTAGAGGGGTGGTGGTGCGTGTGTATAATGGGTGGAGACCCATGTTCGCCGCCCACCATCCATCACCACAGTAGAGGGGTGGTTGTGTGTGTGTATAATGGGTGGAGACCCATGTTCGCCGCCCACCACCCACCACCACCAGTAGAGGGATGGAGGTACGTGTGTGTATAATGGGTGGAGACCTATGCTCGCCGCCCACTACCCATCACCACCACTATCACTACCACCATCACCTGCCACCTCCACAACCATCACTGTTTCCACAACCACCATTATTACCCCTCCTTGCAGCACCACAGCCACCATTACAACCATGCAGCACCACAGCCACCTTTACAACCTTGCAGCACCACAACCACCATTACAACCTTGCAGCACCACAACCACCATTACAACCATGCAGCACCACAACCACCATTACAACCATGCAGCACCACAACCACCATTACAACCTTGCAGCACCACAACCACCATTACAACCATGCAGCACCACAACCACCATTACAACCATGCAGCACCACAACCACCATTACAACCTTGCAGCACCACAACCACCATTACAACCATGCAGCACCACAACCACCATTACAACCTTGCAGCACCACAACCACCATTACAACCTTGCAGCACCCCAACCACCATTACAACCATGCAGCACCACAACCACCATTACAACCTTGCAGCACCACAACCACCATTACAACCATGCAGCACCACAACCACCATTACAACCATGCAGCACCACAACCACCATTACAACCTTGCAGCACCACAACCACCATTACAACCATGCAGCACCACAACCACCATTACAACCTTGCAGCACCACAACCACCATTACAACCATGCAGCACCCCAACCACCATTACAACCATGCAGCACCCCAATCACCATTACAACCATGCAGCACCCCAACCACCATTAAAACCATGCAGCACCACAACCACCATTACAACCATGCAGCACCACAACCAACATTACAACCATGCAGCACCACAACCACCATTACAACCATGCAGCACCACAACCACCATTACAACCTTGCAGCACCACAACCACCATTACAACCATGCAGCACCACAACCACCATTACAACCTTGCAGCACCACAACCACCATTACAACCATGCAGCACCACAACCACCACAACCACCATTACAACCATGCAGCACCACAACCACCATTACAACCATGCAGCACCACAACCACCATTACAACCATGCAGCACCACAACCACCATTACAACCATGCAGCACCACAACCACCATTACAACCATGCAGCACCACAACCACCATTACAACCATGCAGCACCACAACCACCATTACAACCATGCAGCACCACAACCACCATTACAACCTTGCAGCACCACAACCACCATTACAACCATGCAACACCACAACCACCATTACAACCATGCAGCACCACAACCACCATTACAACCATGCAGCACCACAACCACCATTACAACCATGCAACACCACAACCACCATTACAACCATGCAGCACCACAACCACCATTACAACCTTGCAGCACCACAACCACCATTACAACCTTGCAGCACCACAACCACCATTACAACCATGCAGCACCACAACCACCATTACAACCTTGCAGCACCACAACCACCATTACAACCTTGCAGCACCACAACCACCATTACAACCTTGCAGCACCACAACCACCATTACAACCATGCAGCACCACAACCACCATTACAACCATGCAGCACCACAACCACCATTACAACCTTGCAGCACCACAACCACCATTACAACCATGCAGCACCACAACCATTACAACCATGCAGCACCACAACCACCATTACAACCATGCAGCACCACAACCACCATTACAACCTTGCAGCACCACAACCACCATTACAACCATGCAGCACCACAACCACCATTACAACCTTGCAGCACCACAACCACCACTACGAAAAAAAAGTATTACTATGCTAGGAACAGTAAAGTGCCGTTTTGAGAGAGTAGACTCTATTAAAGATTCCTATGAGAGAAAATTACTATGATCTAGAATGCCAAACATTTCACGTGAGAAGAAATAAACATTTCCAACGCAAATGTGCTTTAGACGTGAGGATAAACGAAGACAAAACAGAAAAACAACAGAGAGGGACTTTAAACAAACAGATAAGAACATTTGAAGGAAACAGGTGGGACAGAATCGATACAAGTCATAGGAAAAATAAAACAGGTCATACACCTGCAGAATCTACATCCCAAAATATTACAAATACCAGCCATGAGTGGTATTTATAATATTTTGGGAGATGTACTGGACAACACAAGAATATCAAGCACAACACACGCGTGGCACCAATACTAGACTAAACAAAAATTTCTCCGGTAAGGATTTCTTAGGCAGTGAAATGTGGATCCTAAGTTATAATATTTACAGATGCGACAGAGTAAATAAATTGCAAAGAATAAAAGTGAAAGATTCAATAAGTAAAAGATTCAGTTATTTTTACTGAACTGTTTAACTCATTAGTTGATATACTGGAAGTGCTTGGAATAAAAGTGGAAAATGAAAATCTTATAACTATCCTCATTCACAAGTTACCATCAGAAACAGGAGAATAATTCAAAAAACACATGATAGACAGTTGCCTAGAAAACCTTGAAAGCCCTACACAAAATATTACCCTCCTAAGAGACTTCAACCGCCCAAACGTTAACTGGTAGATAGACTACAACACTGTACCAGAAATTGTACTGGGATGTACTTCATCTCAACAGTCTCATACCAGAGAACTATAACTGCAAAAAGTTTGCAGTGAACCAACAGATAAGAGCCAACAGGAATGAAGATACGTTAAATCTGATTCTCATAAACAATGAGGAACTTACTAGACACATAACGATTTCCAATAATACACATACCACAACCCCATTTAAGTGCAAATATGTATAAATGAAGGTGTAGGGAAACTAAGAAATAGTCCACGTGAGGAACTGTTTTGTAAATTAAACTTCAACAATCAGGTAAACTGACTGACTGCGACAACATAAACAATGAACTATCAAACATTCCTTGGAAACTGTGTATTGTCCTAAGTTCTCTAAACCAAAACTAATGCATGGGAAAGGTGAATGAAGAACCATGTAAGGTCCGTATAAAATATAACCCACTAAGAAGCCCAAAAGGAGATGATGCAGAATTACAAAGTAGACTTTACAGAAGAAATAGTAGATGATAATAATAAACATAAAATATATGCAACAAAAACTACCACCACACCCTGAAGCACCACAACTACTACAACCACAATCACTCCATAACCATCACAATTCCTGCACCACCATAATCACTATCCTATGACTACAACTATTTTTATCACCACTCCAAAACTACTGTCACCACATCATGTCACACCAAGACCATCACCATTTCTTCCACCACTCTTCGCTAGATCACCACCACCAGTCACAACCACTAGCATCACTACTATCACCACAACTCGCCATCACCATCAGCACAGCCACCACTACCACAAGTCTACCACCATCCCTCGCCACATCACCTTTAGGCCGGCTTTAGCTATATTTGGTTACATAAAATTTGAGTAAGGTTAGGGGAGGTCGCTGTTAGTTTCGGAACATAAATAAAGGCATACCAAGCACACACTCTCGTGCGCGCGCGCTCACACACAAATACATTGGGGAAGGGAAAGAAGACTAAAGACACCCGCAAAATGTCGCCAAAGGTACACATAAATCGTATAACATCTGTAGCATATGCGAGGTTATATATTCTCAGAACTGCCTTCAGAAACTTTAGTGTCTTTTAGAACTCTGCACAAGACATATGTCAGGTCTATCATAGAGTATGCAGGACCAGCATAAAACTCCCACCTGGTGTAGGATTTAGATTTTGCCACCGAAGTGGCTAGTATATTGTGCACCCCATATCCACAATACACAAAAGGCCTAGGAACTAGGCCCCCAAAAAGGTTAACAGGAGCACATCTGGATTTATATCTACACTTCACAAGCAAATTTAGAAAATTTGCTTAATATATCTGGTATCTTATTTTCATTAATAAGACATCTTGACATGACAGGTTTTTATACTATCTCTATATTCCTCAATAAGTGTACAATTAAGCACATACTGTTTAAGATAGTGACCATATGGTTGGCCACATACTCTGCATTTGGTTTGATCATCATTTGTGTGTCTCCCTGACTGCCAGAAGTACTTGTAACGAACCTTAAGCCTGGCCACTACAACATCAGTCAGTCTGTTTACATTGCAAGTTGCTCCATAAACGTACTTATCTACGTTCGTGTAGGAAAGCTCCATTTCCAGGGATCTGCAACAGGACTATTCCCGGAACTGAGGGAATTGAGTTATGAGACTGAAGAAATTGAACGTGACGACTTTAACCATAATTACGATATGCAAGGAACCCAGGAGGATCTAACAGAGCAGACTAGGGCAGACTTGTTTGAAATGCGAGGCACAGGGGCGAGGGGAAGACATAGATGAAAGCTAAAGATACAGATAAACCAGAGGAATATTAGGAAATACTTAATCAGTTTCAAGGTGGTAGTGATATGAATTAGATGTTGAAGCGGTGGAGGCAAACTCAATACACAGTTTCAAAAGTACTGTATGTATGACAGGGCCATGAACCAATAATGCCAACGATTGTAGTTTAAGAGGCGGGGCCAAGAGCTGAGACTCGAGCCACGCATACACAACTAGGTGAGTACACACACACATTGATGGCATATACAATACATGAGGTTTAAGGGATATATTACAAGTACATATTGGTACGTGTTTATAAAAAAATACTCCATCTCCTGAGAGGTGGGGCGCGTACTTAGGCATTACCCTGCTGAACTGCGGAGCTGAGTCGCTGGAACAGAAAACTAGCTACCCTGGGATTCCTAGCTGCCCTGATGAATATTTTACCTAGCTCCTCAAGGAACTTAGATGCGCTCTTTTCCCATGGGACATGGTTCTCTGAGCCTATGGAAACATGCAGTAATGGGCAAGTTCACCATATTTTTTGGAACTTTTGGAACTCCCTGAAGCTGGCATCGGCGCCTCCTTCCTCCCTGCACGGCTTACAGAGGAAAGATTCTTCTCTACTTCTCCATGAGAGAGAAATAGGTTCATTCTACAGAAGGTAGCTCCAGTTCCTTGAATCAATAGCCCTTCACAGGCATCAAGGAACCCCACCTCCCATGAGGGGTCTGGCAGTAGAGTCCCTCTCTGGTGACTGATGAATAACTTATGCTATGGCATTTATGTATACATGTGAGGGCAGTATGTAAAGTCCAGAGAAGCCCTCGATCACTACCAATATCACCACCAATACCGTCCCAACCAGTATTACTACCACCAGTACCGTCCATACCAGTATTACCACCACCAGTACCGTCCCAACCAGTATTACCACTACCAGTACCGTCCCAACCAGTATTACCACCACCAGTACCGACCTACCAGTATTACCACCACCAGTACCGTCCCAACCAGTATTACCACCACCAGTACCGTCCCAACCAGTGTCACCACCACCAGTACCGTCCCAACCAGTATTACCACCACCAGTACCGTCCCAACCAGTATTACCACCACCAGTACCGACCTACCAGTATTACCACCACTACCAGTACCGTCCATACCAGTATTACCACCACCAGTACCGTCCCAACCAGTATTACAAATACCAGTACCGTCCCAACCAGTATCACCACCACCAGTACCGTCCCAACCAGTATCACCACCACCAGTACCGTCCCAACCAGTATCACCACCACAAGTACCGACCCAGTATTACCACCACCACCAGTACCGTCCTAACCAGTGTCACCACCACCAGTACCGTCCCAACCAGTATTACCACCACCAGTACCGTCCCAACCAGTATCACCACCACCAGTACCGACCTACCAGTATTATCACCAGTACCGTCACTACCAGTATCACCACCACCAGTACCGTCAATACCAGTATCACCACCACCAGTACCGTAACTACCAGTATCACCACCACCAGTACCGTAACTACCAGTATCACCACCACTAGTACCGTAACTACCAGTATCACCACCACCAGTACCGCCCCTACCATCAATACCTTCACCAGTACCAACACCATCAATACCTTCACCAGTACCACCACTACCTTCACCAGTACCACCACTATCAATACCTTCACCAGTACCACCACTACCAATACCTTCACCAGTACCCCCACTACCAATACCTTCACCAATACCACCACCATCAATACCTTCACCCATACCACTACTACCAATACCTTCACCAGTACCACCACTACCAATACCTTCACCAGTACCACCACTACCAATACAATAACCAGTATCACCACTACCAATACATTCACCAACACTAACAATACCAATATCCTCACCAGTAACACAACTACCAATACCTTCACCAATGCCACCACTACCAATACCTTCACCAATACCACCACTACCAATACCCTCACCAGTACCACCACTACCAATACATTCACCAATACTACCAATACCCTCACCAGTAACACAACTACCAATACCCTCACCAATACCACCACCACCAATACTACCATAAGTAGCACTTCCTGTTTCGATATTATTCACCTGGTCATGTCGTGCTAGATATCGTGTGTAACTGTAATACTACTGCTCACACATGGATGAGTATCCCACTAGTACTGCTCACACATGGATGAGTATCCCACTAGTACTGCTCACACATGGATGAGTATCCCACTAGTACTGCTCACACATGGATGAGTATCCCACTAGTACTGCTCACACATGGATGAGTATCCCACTAGTACTGCTCACACATGGATGAGTATCCCACTAGTACTGCTCACACATGGATGAGTATCCCACTAGTACTGCTCACACATGGATGAGTATCCCACTAGTACTGCTCACACATGGATGAGTATCCCACTAGTACTGCTCACACATGGATGAGTATCCCACTAATACCGCTCACACATGGATGAGTATCCCACTAGTACCGCTCACACATGGATGAGTATCCCACTAGTACCGCTCACACATGGATGAGTATCCCACTAGTACCGCTCACACATGGATGAGTATCCCACTAGTACCGCTCACACATGGATGAGTATCCCACTAGTACCGCTCACACATGGATGAGTATCCCACTAATACTGATCACACATGGATGAGTATCCCACTAGTACTGCTCACACATTGATGAGTATCCCACTAGTACCGCTCACACATGGATGAGTATCCCACTGGTACCGCTCACACATAGATGAGTATCCCACTAGTACCGCTCACACATGGATGAGTATCCCACTAGTACTGCTCACACATGGATGAGTATCCCACTAGTACTGCTCACACATGGAAGAGTATCCCACTAGTACTGCTCACACATGGATGAGTATCCCTAGTACTGCTCACACATGGAGAGTATCCCACTAGTACTGCTCACACATGGATGAGTATCCCACTAGTACTGCTCACACATGGATGAGTATCCCACTAGTACTGCTCACACATGGATGAGTATCCCACTAGTACTGCTCACACATGGATGAGTATCCCACTAGTACTTCTCACACATGGATGAGTATCCCACTAGTACTGCTCACACATGGATGAGTATCCCACTAGTACTGCTCACACATGGATAAGTATCCACATAGTACTGCTCACACATGGATGAGTATCCCACTAGTACTGCTCACACATGGATGAGTATCCCACTAGTACTGCTCACACATGGATGAGTATCCCTAGTACTGCTCACACATGGATGAGTATCCCACTAGTACTGCTCACACATGGATGAGTATCCCACTAGTACTGCTCACACATGGATGAGTATCCCACTAGTACTGCTCACACATGGATGAGTATCCCACTAGTACTGCTCACACATGGATGAGTATCCCACTAGTACTGCTCACACACGGATGAGTATCCCACTAGTACTGCTCACACACGGATGAGTATCCCACTAGTTCTGCTCACACAAGGATGAGTATACCAAAAGTACTGCTCATACAAGGATTAGTATCCCACTAGTACTGCTCACACACGGATGAGTATCCCACTAGTACTGTTCACACATGGATGAGTATCCTACCAGTACTGCTCACACATGGAGGAGCCACCACAACTAGTGTGTTGCCCTTCCATTTTATATATATATATATATATATATATATATATATATATATATATATATATATATTGTGTGTGTGTGTGTGTGTGTGTGTGTGTGTGTGTACATATATATACAAGTTTTGCACCTGTCAAAGCAGACCCTGGACTCTCCACACAATAATCTTCCAGTTTATATTGTGTGATTGATCTAACAAGGGATCTGATGGAACGAACTGAAGCTACTCTTCCTTTCTTTGGATCAAACCTGAATATCTTCCATTCTCCAGATCCTGTTTGACTGATAATGGTTTAGCGTTTCCTCATGAATATAATATAACCGTAGATCTTGCTTACTTTTTTTCTAGGACACTTTTCCCATTACATTTTCCTATAAAGTATCTGTAACGTATCTCTAAATTTAGATACAAGTACATGTCGGGACGTCGCCTGTGGCACACAGTATGGCAACACCGCCTAACATCACACGTGCTACCGTTGTCAACGAATTTCAACATTTTCTTATTATATCGAACAAAACCACGTAGTATTAAGGAACACTACTGAAAAAATACGGTGCTGAGCAATAATATATGAGAAAACTTAATCTCAGCCTGGAGCTCGTCGCTACCATATGCGTAACTTTTAAGTTTCATGATAATTCGCGTGTGGAGCTTAGTGCAGTGAAGCTCAAACATACATTCACTTCTTTATAAATAGTACCATTATGGAAGTTCCATTTCTAGTGGTGTTTCAGCAAAGCAAGGAGCGTCAGAGGTCGTGTGGCTGGGCATCAATTCCAATTTTACGACCTCCGACACTACCACAATATTCGATTTCTTTAGAAAGTTGATTCAATTATACAATTTGCAGCGAGAGTCCTTCGTTATGGGGCGGAACTGCGCTCTCTTGACTGAATACATCCAAATTATTCACTCGTCAAGAGCCTACCAGACCATATTATACACCGTGTTAAGACTACCACGGATAATACCTAATACAGCCAATAAAATGTTTATGGCGTTTATTTTAACACTTGTTGCCTTGCCTATGCCCATTCCTTGAACGCGTCTGTGTCGTAACAGTCAACCCAAAGCTGCTACTGTTTGCCGCTCTTCACCCATGCGGCCACTGTATAACTTGGCATAAATATAACATTCACTGACCCCTTGCTACCACCCATGTAACATTCACTGACCCCTTGCTACCACACATGTAACATTCACTGACCCCTTGCTACCACCCATGTAACATTCATTGACCCCTTGCTACCACCAATGTAACATTCACTGACCCCTTGCTACCACCCATGTAACATTCACTGACCCCTTGCTACCACCCATGTAACATTCATTGACCCCTTGCTACCACCCATGTAACATTCACTGACCCCTTGCTACCACCCATGTAACATTCACTGACCCCTTGCTACCACCCATGTAACATTCACTGGCCCCTTGCTACCACCCATGTAACATTCATTGACCCCTTGCTACCACCCATGTAACATTCACTGGCCCCTTGCTACCACCCATGTAACATTCACTGGCCCCTTGCTACCACCCATGTAACATTCATTGACCCCTTGCTACCACCAATGTAATATTCATTGACCCCTTGCTACCACCCATGTAACATTCATTGACCCCTTGCTACCACCCATGTAACATTCATTGACCCCTTGCTACCACCCATGCAACATTCATTGACCCCTTGCTACAACCCATGCAACATTCATTGAACCCCTGCTACCACCAATGTAACATTGACCCCTTGCTACCACCCATGCAACATTCACTGACCCCTTGCTACAACCCATGCAACATTCATTGACCCCTTGCTGCCACCAATGTCATCAGTGGTCACCACACTTCACTCAAGGACACGAAACCCACAACTGATCACCACTGTTCACCGTATGAGACCATTAATCTCACCACTCTTTACCGTATGAGGCCACTAATCTCACCACTCTTCAACCATGAGTCCACCACCAGGAAACACTTGTCCTGTTTCCTGACGATCCTTACCTAGCCTAAGCTGATGAAGTCTTTATTATACAGTACTTCCAAGGCTTACTTGTGCTTCGACTTAAATTCTTTCAACGTGTCACTGACATTAGTTGTGTTGGCGTTTTCCCACACGATGAAGTAAAGCAGATACAAGAGCTGCAGTACTAGCATTTGTTTCTCTTTTATCGTATTTACCTTTGATAGTCATAGCTTCTGGCGAGACAGCTGTTGAATGAATAATGGTGAACCTGTTTCCTTTCATGGGTCACTAGTGTGCTTAAAGGATAGCTTTATCTGAAAACAATAACAGATGAGTAAAACATGGCAAACCTAAACAAACTAAACCGAAGAACACAGAAAATCAGATCGAAGTGTGTTTACAAAATGAGCTCTTGTTCCCTATTGCGGCTGTAAACCACTAGTTCAAATCATATCTCTCTTTCATCATTGTCTCATGACATGCCCCACGGAACCCTATTGAGTTCCCTCGGAACCCAAGGGTTCCACAGAACAGTTAGAAAACCTCTGGTCCATGAGACACAACCAACTCTAGCCCGCTCCCTCAGCTGACAACCTTAATTGACTGCCAATTCACAGAGAGATCAAAGAAAAACACTGTTGCAATTATTTCCCTTTAATTTCAACTGTTACAAATAACTTCGGACAATTTGACACACTCGAGTTTCAGCGACGTGACGATAATATAAGATGTATGACTAGATAACAGCACAAACACTGATCAAAGTAGAGAATTCATTACATGAACCTTTTGAAGCTCATTTCTGTCCCAAATACTTTTCTCCTTACTAATTTGAATTCTTCTTTCTTATACACACATATTATATATATATATACACACACACACACTCATATATATATATATATATACATTGCTACTTCTATTTACTTAGGACACACTGCACATGCATATATATGTATATGTACACACACCCATCTGATTTTTCTTCTATTTTTAAATAGATCTTCTTCAGTGCATACACACTGAGTATATTCTTCAGAAAATGTACAAATTTATAAGATAATAGTTCAAGATATCAACATATATTTTACCTTCTGTAGTATAAATTATTACAATTGTTGATGGAGCACATGGCTGTTGTAGGCATACAGCAATGATACAATGTGTAGAATTAACCGTAGACAACCCAATAAAGGCAAAGTAAAGACACACCAAGAAATGCGAGGTGAGGGAGAATAACCAAAATGTATAAGAAACTGCAGGTAATATGAAGGGAAGATAAAAGACGGACAGAAATTTGAAATGGAGGAGGGAAGACTTTCTTAATTAAAATTATTAAATATACATATACTTTTTACCCAGCACTTGAATGCTCTCGGCAGGTTTTTACCTGGAATCGCTTCCGGAGATCACCGCCTCCATGGCCTGGTTCCAAACTAGGCCTCCCGGTTGGTGGTCTGATCGATCAAGCTTTCAGTATCCGCCGCACCACAACCCGGTTGACCAGGAACCTGCAGAGTTCCCTCTTGAAGACAGCAAGGGGTTTGTTGGTAATTCCTAATAACGCATGAAGGGTGTTGAAGAGTCGTGGTCCCATAAAGTCAGTACCTGATCAGCCGGGCTGTGGTTCGTACGTCGGTTTACGTGCGGCCAGCAGTAACAGCCTGGTTGATCAGACCCTGATCCACCACGAGGCTTGGTCTCAGACCGGGCCGCGGGTGCGTTGACCCCCGAAACCCTTTCCAGGTAATAGTTATTGAGATCTGTCAGTGTGCTCGTCGCTTCCCTGCTTTTCATCGGAGGTATCCTGCACCGTCTGCCTGTGTTGGTAATTTCCCCTTGCTGTAACCCACAACAGTGGACTAACACCCAGCTTCCTATTTTTATTACTAGATGAGCAGGGGTAACAGGGGTATGAGATAACTGAATCAGTGTTTCCCCGTGCCAGGGAATCGAAAATGAGACCTTGCGATTGTGAGTTGAATGCTCTCACCAGTGAGCTACGCGGCACAATGAAGCCACGAATCGAGATGGAAGGGGAAGTCACAACTAGAGATGAAGGTGGGAAGAAGTCAATACTGGAGATGGAGGTGTGAGGAAGTCAATACTGGAGATGGAGGTGTGAGGAAGTCAATACTGGAGATGGAGGTGTGAGGAAGTCACGACCAAAGATGGAGATGGGAAGAAGACACGACCAGAGATGGAGGTGGGAAGAAGTCAATACTGGAGATGGAGGTGTGAGGAAGTCACGACCAAAGATGGAGGTGGGAAGAAGACACGACCAAAGATGGAGGTGGGAAGAAGTTAATACTGGAGATGGAGGTGTGAGGAAGTCACGACCAAAGATGGAGGTGGGAAGAAGTCAATACTGGAGATGGAGGTGTGAGGAAGTCACGACCAGAGATGGAGGTGGGAAGAAGTCAATACTGGAGATGGAGGTGTGAGGAAGTCACGACCAAAGATGGAGGTGGGAAGAAGTCATGACCTGAGATGGAGGTGGGAAGAAGTCATGACCTGAGATGGAGGTGGGAAGAAGTCACGACCAGAGGGAGAAAGTGACGACCAGAGTGAGAAAGTCATGACCACAGGAGGGAGAAATTCACGACCAGACATGGAAGAGGGAGAAAGTCACGACCAGACATGGAAGAGGGAGAAAGTCACGACCAGAGATAGAGGAGGGAGAAATTCACGACCAGAGATGGAGGAGGGAGAAAGTCACGACCAGAGATGGAGGAGGGAGAAAGTCACGACCAGATATGGAGGAGGGAGAGTCACGACCAGAGATGGAGGGAGAAAGTCACGACCAGAGATGGAGGGAGAAAGTCACGACCAGAGATGGAGGAGGGAGAAAGTCACGACCAGAGATGGAGGAGGGAGAAAGTCACGACCAGAGATGGAGGGAGAAAGTCACGACCAGAGATGGAGACGTGGAGAAAATCAAGACGCGCTGTAAAAAAAAGTTAAAAAAAAAGAAAAAGTGAAAACTAGAACTGTAGGAAGAAGTGTCAGCTAAAAATGAGTCTAAATGAAGGAGAGAAGGAAGGGTGGGACGCTAGAGGAAGGTGTAAGAGGAAGGAAGCTGATGATGATGGGAGGGAGGGAGGGAGGTTGATAGTTTAGAGAGGAGGAGGGATGGAGGCTGGTGGTTTAGAGAGGGAGGAAGGCTGGTAGTATAGCGAGGGAGGGAGGATGGTAGTTTAGAGAGGGAGGGAGCATGATAGTTTAGAGAGGGAGGATGGTAATTTAGAGAGGGATGGAGGATGGTAATTTAGAGGGAGGGAGGCTAGTAATTTCGAAAGGGAGGCTAGTAGTTTCGAGAGGGAGGGAGGGATGGAGGATGATGTTTAGAGAGGCAGGGAGGCTGGCAGTCTAGACAGCGAGGGAGGCTGGTTGTTTAGAGAGGAAGGGAGGCTAGTAGTTTCGAGAGAGGGAGGGATGGAGGATGATAGTTTAGAAAGGGAGGGAGGGAGGCTGGAAGTTCAGAGAGGGAGGGTGACAGTCTAGACAGGGAGGGAGGCTGGTAGTTTAGAGAGGGAGGCTGGCAGTCTAGAGATGGAGGGAGGAGGGAAGGAGGCTGGTTGTTTAGAGAGGGAGGGAGGCTAGAAGTTTCGAGAGAGGGAGGGATGGAGGATGGTAGTTTAGAGAGGGAGGGAGGGAGGCTGGCAGTCTAGACAGGGAGGGAGGCTGGTAGTTTAGAGAGGGAGGGAGGCTAGTAGTTTCGAGAGAGGGAGGGAGGATGGTAGTTTAGAGAGGGAGGGAGGGAGGCTGGTGGTGAAGAGAGGGAGGAAAGCTGGTGGCAGTGAGGGAGGGAGGGAGGCTGGCGGAGATAGAGGGAGGGAGGAAGGGTGGGAGGCTGGTGGAAAGGGAGGGAGGTTGATTGTGGGACGTAAGAGGTAAGGAAGGTGATTAGTGGCCGAACGTGGGATGGAGAGAGGATGTTGGTGGGATGTACAAGAGGGAGAGCGATAGGGAGTCTGGTGTCGGTACCTGTGAGGGAGACTGGTGTCGGTACCTGTGAGGGAGACTGGTTATTGTACCTGGGAGGGAGACTGCTTATTGTACCTGGGAGGGAGACTGCTTATTGTACCTGGGAGGGAGACTGCTTATTGTACCTGGGAGGGAGACTGCTTATTGTACCTGGGAGGGAGACTGCTTATTGTACCTGGGAGGGAGACTGCTTATTGTACCTGGGAGGGAGACTCTTTGTACCGGGAGGAGACTGCTTATTGTACCTGGGAGGAGACTGCTTATTGTACCTGGGAGGGAGACTGCTTATTGTACCTGGGAGGGAGACTGCTTATTGTACCTGGGAGGGAGACTGCTTATTGTACCTGGGAGGGAGACTGCTTATTGTACCTGGGAGGGACTGCTTATTGTACCTGGGAGGGAGACTGGTTATTGTACCTGGGAGAGAGACTGGTTATTGTACCTAGGAGAGACTGGTTATTGTACCTGGGATTGAGGGAGGATAGTGATGGTACCTGGCAGTGAGGGAGAGTAGTGATGGTACCTGGCAGTGAGGGAGGGTAGTGATAGTACTTGGCAGTGAGGGAGGGTAGTGATAGTACCTGGCAGTGAGGGAGGGTAGTGATAGTACCTGGCAGTGAGGGAGGGTAGTGATAGTGCCTGGCAGTGAGGGAGGGTAGTGATGGTACCTAGCAGTGAGGGAAGTAGTGATGGTACCTGGCAGTGAGGGAGGGTAGTGATGGTACCTGGCAGTGAGGGAGGGTAGTGATAGTACCTGGCAGTGAGGGAGGGTAGTGATAGTACCTGGCAGTGAGGGAGGATAGTGATAGTGCCTGGCACTGAGGGAGGGTAGTGATAGTGCCTGGCAGTGAGGGAGGGTAGTGATAGTGCCTGGCACTGAGGGAGGGTAGTGATAGTGCCTGGCACTGAGGGAGGGTAGTGATAGTACCTGGCAGTGAGGGAGGGTAGTGATAGTACCTGGTAGTGAGGGAGGATAGTGATAGTACCTGGCAGTGAGGGAGGGTAGTGATAGTGCCTGGCAGTGAGGGAGGGTAGTGATAGTACCTGGCAGTGAGGGAGGGTAGTGATAGTACCTGGTAGTGAGGGAGGGTAGTGATAGTACTTGGCAGTGAGGGAGGGTAGTGATAGTACTTGGCAGTGAGGGAGGGTAGTGATAGTACCTGGCAGTGAGGGAGGGTAGTGATGTTGTCTAGTAGGTAACAGGGAGAGATTGGGTTGTACCTGGGAGGGAGAGGGGGAGGGGGAGAGGGAGGGGGAGAGGGAGGGGGAGAGGGGGAGAGAGGGAGAGGTGATGACGGGACTCTCAGATAACATCATCACGAATTGTAATCTACCCAAATAACTGTGTAATAATGTATTGTTTGGAAATAAATCAATTATGGAAGAAGAGTGGATGGTGATGAAATGGGTAAGGGGGAGGAAGAGAGGAATGAAGGGAAGGGAGGGAAACAATGAGAGAGGGAGGGTGGGATGCTCAAATTTTGTTAGCGGTTAAGGGGATGATCGCCCCCGCGGCTTGGTCTCAGACAGGGCTTCATAAAATGGAAAATAAAGAGTGCAGGCATACGAAATATTAAGAATCACAAATGAAAATAAAGACAAGTGTATAACGAATGCAAATATACATTTGCCAACTTTACCTGTCATTTTACATGTTCATGAGACAGAAAATAACTAGCAAAACTGTTATCCGTTTTGTGGAATTATATTATTACTCTTTTAGACTGTGGTATAAGGAAATCTTTTACCCAACATTTGGACACTTCCAGCAGGACTTTAGCTTCTGACAAATTACTCAAATTACCACAATATATTCCTGAATGTCACCCAGAAGATTCCCGCTAACAGCTCCCGTAGCTGATGAACCCATAATGTAATATCTGACGATCCTCATCGTCCTACAGAAATCTCCAGCTCAGACTGACAGATGCTATCACTACGTATGAAACTCAACCTGTGTCATGGAATATGACAACGAAGCTTAGTCACATAAGAACAAAATCTGTCATATAAAACAGGGTAGCAGCACACTCCTGTTGTATCCAATTTTGATAAAAATAACTGGTAACTATTTTGACTAGTAGGTAGGCTTAGGTGTAAGGAAAAGAAACCGTGGACCTCCAGGATGCGAATGTTTCACCAGAGCTACAATGAGGTGCTTCCATATGTTGTGATACTTACATAGCAGGAATAAAAGCTATCTATATTGCCCTGTCACATTCAATCACTCAGAATGCGTTTATACATCAGGTAATGAAACATGTCAGCCTGAGCTGGGAGACTTCAGTGGGGGTATGTGGTGGTTGGTGATGCGATTTCGTAGGGAAAGAGATGAAGAGGGAGAGGGTGAGAGGAGAGGGAGTAAAAATGAGGAAGAGAGGGAAAGATGACGCAGACGGTACATTACTGTTGATACTGACATCAATTTCCTACATCACAAACTGAAAACGCTAATTGAGATATCTCATGAATTTTTTGGGGGTTATCGTAGGCTAAGTGTATGCCTATAAGTATTATGTTTTACAGTTATACATAAATGTATAATTATAAAATCCGCTTTTGTGAACGTGATTAAAGAGTATCCTAACATGCTGCAACTGCAGTATCTTACCACCTACAAACACGTCTAAAATTGCCAGTGTGTAAAATGCTTTGTCAGTATATAAGAGCTTAAATTTATGCCTCACTGTTCTCCGAGATTATAAAAAATATGCAAAAAGTGGGTGGGGGACGAGCGTGGCTGAAGGTGCTGGAGGGGAGCTTGGGTAAAGTTTGCAGGTATTAGGATGAGGGGAAAGCAAATTATACCACTTGTGTTATACCCCACATAAAATGTCTCACTAATGCACCAGCGATGACAACACTCTTCAATATAACTCTACTCTACGAGCCCTTACAGCAAAGCATTAAATAATGCACTGGCAGATGGTGTAACATGAATGATCACATAGAAGCATTGAATGTATATGAGAATTGTTCTCTCTATCGGGGTAAGAGAGGGTCTTAACACAATGCAGAATATAGAAAACCTAACATACACAACCTGAAGACTACTAACGTATGTTTTATCCTAAGATGGTGCATGTATGTTTAACAGTGAAGTTATTGTAAAGAATATTTTAAGTAGTGTTAAGTTAGGCGTAGTACGAGGCAAGTTCGTTATAACGAGGTGAGGGTAGGTATTAGCGTCAAAGCGGAGGGGAACGAGTGAGGGGAGTAGAGTTGCCGGGTAGTCTGTTTTATCATGATGCATTCCATCATGTTATTTTTTTTTCCCCTCTGTTGACGAGCCGTAACACGGAGGTGGACCTGCCTTCAGCAAATTACGAAATAACAGTCTGCGAGTATACGCCCCCGGCCGCTCCAGCAGGCTACATTAAATAGAAGCATAACTGACAAAAACCCTCGTATTGGAATGAATTTATCACATGCACATCATCCCTTTACAACGTAATGTGCACAAAAAAATCGTCGAGTTTCGACGTAAACCAAAGATGATGATTAAGACACGTGCAACAGTTGGGTATCTTTAGTGTTGAAACGTTTCGCCTACACAGTAGGCTTCTTCAGTCAAATACAGAGGCAACAGTGTAGTAGTGAAATAAAGATGATGTAATCAGTCCATCAACCTTGGAGAAATAGTATCTGAGGTAGTTAGTCCATCAGCGTGTATGTGAGGTAGTTAGTCGCGCAGCCTATAGAAGAGTTCAGTCCCAGACCATGGGGCTAAACTCTTCTCCAGGCTGAGGAACTGATCACTTCAAATACTATTTCTCCAAGGCTGATGGACAGATTACATCATCTTTATTTCACTACTACACCTGCTGCCTCTGTATCTGACTGAAGAAGCCTACTGTGTAAGCGAAACCTTCCAACAAAGGTACCCAACTAATGCACGTGTCTCCATCATCAACTTGTCGGTATTTTATACCATTTTCAATATAACGTAAATTGAAGTTTATAATATACGTTCATAATTTCAGGACAACTCCGATAAGGTAGTCACATCATACCAAGACTAAAAAATATAAATATTTCTAGTAGGATTCATTAAAGAACGTATCACTGAAATCAGAATCTCACCATATAGTGCAAGAAACCAACTGTGAAAGGAATATTGGCGACCGAGTCAAGAGTCCTTGTAGCTTCAAGACGAGAACGGTAGACTACGTAACACCAACTTTTGCTGAGCACATTTTATGCAAAATTCCAGACATCACATGGTCCTCGTGGACACCTCATTTTCCTCGTGGACACAACAGGTGGCCTGGAACTGCAAGTCAACGACTAGCTAAAGCTCTCGCTTCACACGGCGAGTGTCTGGGTTCGATTCCAAGCCAAGGTAGAAACATTGGGCGTGTTATTTTTACACCGGTTGACTATGTTCACCCATCAGTAAAATGGGTACCTGGGTGTTACTCGACTGGTGTGGGTCGCATCCTGGGACACTGACCTAATTTGCTCGAAATGCTCAGCATAACAAGAGGCTTTCTATATAGTAGTATGTCATTGATGTCAGCTAGGCCTGTATACCTTGTACATGTACTTGTAGTAAATAAAGATATTATATTACATTATTAATATTATTAAGTGATTTCGTGACCTTGCAATTTTAGGTGTACTGATCATATTTAATATAACCGAATTTACTGCAGGTAAAGCAAATGCGTTTATTCGTTTAGGTGTACTGATCATATTTAATATAACCGAATTTACTGCAGGTAAAGCAAATGCGTTTATTCGTTAAATGATTCTAGAGTCTGGCATAAGTTAGATCTGTCGTAACTAGATAAATTAATCCATCATAAAGGAACAAGAAAACATCAGTACAGTAATTACTTTCCTGAGGTGTGGACATCAGAGCCCAGCTTGTCTTTCCTCATGTTTGCAATCACCGTCTATAGTACATACAATGAGTTTTTTTTGTTACATTTCTCTTTTATTTTTGTGAAATCTTATTTTTCTACCATACGGTCCCTCAAAAAAATTATTTAAAAATCACAGAATTATGGCTTGAACAATTTATAATTATCTTACAATTTGGAGTTAAGATGGAGTTCCTCAACTATATTTCTGAGCACTCCAAAACAATAAGATACATCGTCATGGAATTTACACATCGTGCTGTATCCAGCTTTACTTAATATCACCTGATCATAACAGGTGAGGAACGGAGTTAAAAAAAAAAAAAAGTCGCAGAAAAGTCTTGCACAGAGATTTTATTTGTACTGGGCTCTTAGACCGAGTTTATTGGAAACGCCACACATTCTTTGAGTAAACATACCGCTATAATAATAGTAATGGGCAATACCACTCATCCTGTAAATAAGCATATTGCCATAATGACATGACATAATAGAACAAATGGCTGACACGACACTGGCGATAGCAACGATATCCTTAGCTGTTTCATTTTACTACCTTAACACGTTACCCTACATTACAATAATCCAATTGCAGCAACTACTGCTTCTATTAAGAATTGTTTTGCACACTTTTAGTAATGCCTCCCGACGATCATTTTTGTTAGATTTCTTCAATAATATATTCATTATGGCAGAAGCTATTTGAAAGCCAGGTTGTAATAAAGTTGGTAGAATTTTCGACAATATTTTAAGTACGAGGATGTAACATTAGTTACATAAGTGTCCTTTTACCTAACGAAAGCCATGTTACCTTGGAAAACCAGAGAAAAGTTCTTTATAGTTACACAGAAGACATTCATGGGGTTATTATCGCAGAATAATCTAAGAAACCTAGCAGTATTTCCATTGGGATCCTTACCGTCCTTCCTCAGGATACACATTTTCAACTATACGTCGGATTTTTTAATACTGACGCCGACCTCACCAATAGTAATTCGGAATTGGTGTTGACATTTTCATGTACATTCACTAGATCAACAATAAACTGTTTCACAACGCTGTACTTTGTAAATTTAAAGTTGCAACTGCATACCGTTATTTTACTGGTTATACTGATAAAGCCTAGTTTGCCTAAAAGAATGAATGCCTTTTATTCCTTTTAGTATTGATGTCAACCAGTTTAAGATTGCATAAATTCACTAAAATTTGCAAATCAAAGCAGGCGAGTCAATCATTTCTATCTACGCCATACCTCATACTCTCACTATAACCTAATCCTATTTCACTCCTTACCAGTCATATAGTTAACAAATCATATAGTCAATAAACTTGAACTAGGTTGCGTGCAGAAAATATTCTTACCCCCTCTTCTCTCCTAAACACCCCATGCTCTTAAATCTAAATCCACATCAGATGGGGCTGGGTCACGAAACGCCAAAGTGAATCCATATATATTTTGTGCATCATTCTTTAGAATTTGACTGAGCTGTTGTTGGTCTATTCTTTTTTGAAAATCACATGGCATGGGTCTTTGTCATAAGACCCACTCAGTGGATCACCTGACACAAGTCATTGTTTTAAGATGACCTGTTCAGTGGGGCCAGCACATGTGAAGGAGAGCTAGTCGATGGGTATATGGTGAGGTAAGAGAGCAACTTCCCTCGCCTCCATGAGGAGAAAAAAAAGATTCAAACACCTCGAAATAATCTAGCTTGCAGCTGGGTCAAGCCCTGGCACTTTTGACACTTTCCTTATCTCTAAAAATAAGTCTGCTCCTAACTTTTTCCTTCACTTATCTCCTTTCTCCCTCAGTATTTTATGTTCAATGTTGCTCAGACCGACTCTGCTGACTTATAGGTTGGACTCAATAGTGTGTGCCTGGGTTGGATACACTGCTTCGGTTTCACAAATAGTTCACAATCAAAATATCAAGAACCATTAGCAGTCCGTGCAGCTTAAGGAGAGCGCCTACATTCTTGTACCACACAAGCCCCAGCAAACTTGACTCAACCTTTCGTAACTGCTAAATGTGTCAGATTGAAAAAGACATACTCTGGCGTTTGACAGTAAGTCCTGACACTTCTTAATTATCAACGAGTCTGCATAGTGACAGGAGTCGAAGACTGCCCAAGACCACTGAAACAGCATAATATAAAATTCATGAATAATCTTGAAGTGTCCTGTAATTTTCCATTCGCCAAAATATTCAGACAAGCTTAAAGGCATCCATACCACTGAAACTACTAGAAACGAAACATGCTATAAACAGTGGAATTGCCGGGCGAGTACCGCGCCTAATCACCTGATTAGGCCTCATACAACGCCTTGGAGGATAGCTCTAATTCCTTGGATCAAAAGGTCGTTAACACTGGAGCTGGCCTTCCCTGAAGGGAACATGAAGATTGTTAAGAAGGGGAGAGAATGCTAGTCTCCTCCAGTCTTGCTCATCTCGTGCCGCTCTGATCAATACACGAACAAAGCCGCCAATAAAAAGCAATAAGACAGCAATAACCCGTGTCAAGAGGTAGGCCTTGTCCGCATGCTATTCCTCCGGCTTTAGCGGCAACTTGACACCTCTTTCATATATACTTCAACTTATTATCATATTACCAACTAAAAGAAAAGGGTAGTGCTTTTCACAAGGAGAAAAAAGGTGAAAAATACAAAAAAGTAGGTGTGCCCGGCAACCCGATGCCAGCCAAGCCGCAGTGAAGGTATTGGGTCTCGCACATGTCGACAACCTGATCCACCTGACGTTACCCGAAGCAGGACACACTACTTATTTCTTTCCTCGTCCACAAGATGACAAACTCTAAAAACTTACTTTCGAAAAATTACTTTTGCCTATATGTTTTAATTTTTCCATGTCTTTTTCAAATTTGCCAATTTACCCAGTTAGTAAACCTAGAAGTCTCAGATTCTGTGTAATAATTGATAATTGCCTCTTCTGCTAGGATTATCAAAAGTTTAAGTTTTCAACTTTATTAAACAAGCTGGAAAGTGCCTTTTCCGATTAGCTCAGACCTTGAAAGTTGGTTTAACTTACTTACAGAAAGGTTTGAATTTATTTTGGCATGTGTAGTGCCAATTTGTCAATTTTATTAAATAATAATTTTTTTAACTGGAAATACTTATCAAATCAGCTTCAAAACTTCAGTGGGGAAAACTTGATAGTGTAACTGTTGAGCGACTTCAGACTTAAATTCCTGGTGAATTGTAGGACATTATTCTGTGTAATAACTAGAGAAATGCTTTGGATTGGCTTGAATCTTTCAAAACTGGCGTGTCTTAGTCCATGTTTTGAATTTAGTTTATGCTGTATAGGGTACCATTTTTTTTATTGAAGAAAGTAAGATACCTAGTTTTCATGCGATAAATTAATGCCCTTTCTGATTAGCTTCAAATCGTCAATGCTGATATATAATGTATTAGAAATTTATACCACACAGCTTACTAGTCTTTTTGCGTGCACTGAAGTAGAGGGGATTGGGCTTTTAAAATGTGGAAATGTCTTTCTAGGATCAAGATAAAGTATAAAAGGCAATTGCTAAGCAGACCAAACAATTTATTTTAATTTTTGCTTGTGACTCCCAATGAAGTACACGTATATCTCTAGAGGTCATGATTATACCCACAAACTTTCAGATAACTATATATATATTTGTAAGCTTTGTTGCTTTGAAAAATACGAGATCAGCACAAGACAGGCAAGACTGACTTTCAAGAATCAACGGGGTATATAACCAGACAAGTCCCATAAGTGGGAGGAATGAGAAAAGCTGAAGGAATTGAACTTAATAACCTTAGTGGAGAGAAGACTATGGGATACATGATAACGATGGACAAAATTTTTTGATAATTTAATAAAACAGATAGTGATAGCCTACTTGAATTAAGAGGACAAAGGAAATTGTGATAGCTAAGCACACACGAAGCATCAGGATGTTAGGAAGTACACTACAGTATTTTACTCTCAAAGCGATAAAAAAAAGGTGGAATAAGTATAATGAGGAAGTGGTGGAAGCGAATTCCACAAGCAGTTTCAAAACCAGGTATGATAAAGGTCCAAGCGCCAGAAACCAATAAAAGTCTGTCAATGTAGTTAAGAAGGTGGAGTCAGGAGAGACTGCTTATACGAACACAAATCAGTGATTAGAGCCATGTTTTGTTCTCTATACCCTTTTAGTTCGTAAGTTATTAATACATATAGCTAACAAATTAATATATTGCACACATGTCTACATGATCTCTAATATTATTAATATTTATCTCCAGGTTGTGGATTAGTTGTGCAATGTAAGTGATGGTATTACAGCTTCCATTTTTTTTTAATGAAGCAACCCTCACTTTAGTTAAGTTATGCGTCGTACCATACCTAGACTATTTACAAAGATAATTGCAATTATAATCGCTTATTATTTTAAGCTTATTTTTTTATAATTCGTGTGGCCTAACAGCACTTCTCGATCGTTATTACTCTTATTCATTACTAAGGTACATTATTTTTTCTCTTAGAAACAACTACATTAACCAGCAATATTGTATGGTCATATTTGCCTAAGCCTGGAAACCGCATTACTAACTCATGTCTGATCATGTAGATGTAATTTTATTTCTCGTAGCCACACTTGGCCGAGTTGCTCCCCACCATCACACGCGTCTTTTTAAAGCATCAGCATACCCGGGTATAAATGAAGCGACACCAGAGAAGCAACACACCGTCAATATTACCTAGTATTATTATTTCTTAAAACAGAGGAAGAAATTTTCATTATAAACTAAATAAACTTCTAAGGAGTGATCATGATCTATTGCAAATACGTATATGTTAAATATGATTCAGATAATTTGTACAAAGATTTTTATAACACCTATGAAAATAGAATTAAACAGTATTCAAAAATAAATCGAGGACACTCGAAAATATAAATAACTGTAAGCCGCATGCCACAAGCTGCACCGAGGAGCAGGATCTTCTGAAAGGTCAAGGCGAGGTGTGTGCCTAATCCTTGATCAGCCAATCTTACGCAAACGTTTCTTTGACCTTCGGAAAGCGACCGTGACACTAAAAATGTGAGTTATTAATTTCATGTTGTTTCAGTTTCAATGTATAAGTACGTTATAAGTGGTTAAATTTAGTTAAGTGACGCTAACAAAAAAACTGGTTTATGCAAATAGACTAAATAAAAAAAAATCATATTTTCCCTTAGTTTACCCTATTCAACACTAGCCAGGCATTCCCTAAGCCCATTGCAATCTGCTAACCTGAGATCTGAGAGCTTTACTGCAGTATCCTAATCATATTTCTTCCGTTACTTTCAAATTATTCATTAGCGTTTCCTTGTTTGCCAGAACCAAATCAAGTAAGTTTTTTCCCCTTCTAGTTGATTATGTAACATTGCTTTAAATAACATTCTTGGATTACCTAATGTAACTATGGATTCTTTGAAGCCCAGTCAAATAATTCCATTCACGTCCTTAATTTCGTTGCAAAGCAGTCTAGTCTAGCTTTTCTGTTGCCTCCAGTACTCTGGCAAATCATGTGGCCATTCCCCACTTTCCGACAGGTTATCACTCATCCTGAGCGTTCACAAAATTCCCCATCCTAGCACCTTGGAAGACATCCAAATGAACGATCCATACTCACCTGAAGTACCCAACAAGAATATATTTACTTTTGTTCTTTTATTATGTCTTACAGTCTGGGTGGAACTATGTCAGTTCTGAGGTATACCACTTTAGTAGAACAGCTTGCTGGAAACAAAGTTAACTATAAATCGAACATAATTTTGACTTACCTGGTAGGTGGTGTGAATATGTCCCTCGATGAGCTATAACCAACTTACCTGTAATGTTAGCGATTATTAGTATGAGCCCCGTATATGAAATTAAGCAACTTATTACACCTTGCAATAAACACTCAGCTTTGCAAAATAACTGTCACAGTTATCGACAATCAAGTGGCACAGTTGTTACCTTGTGGCGGTGGAATACACCTGGGTGTCTTGCCCTGTTTGGTCCAGCGGAGGACCTGGGACTGGCAACACCATTCCTGCAATATATATTACTTTTCAATTAACAACATATTACATTTAATTTAATATCGCATGCGCCAAATTACTTTTTTCAACCTGAATTCACAAAATCTTAAATTAAATGGTAAGCCAATTATAAGTCCACTGAAATCAATGAAATCAAGAACATTCCCGCTTGCAAGCTAATTTCAAAAGCCTTTTATTTTCTGTATTTAAATTTTCTGTTCAGATTCCTAAATTTCAAATTTGCTGTATCTCAGAGGACGTTTCACTATTCTATTGCCACAATAATCGCCAACTGACGAAAACGAATGAACACTTATAACTCCTATTAGTTAGAATATGGTACTTATAAATCTATTTATGCCATGAAAATGGCGTAGAACTCAGTAGCAAGAACTGAAGATCTTGTCTTTACATTGCTGTATAAATGGGGAAACGCTACACCCGCCTGGGGAATGCAAAGGAATCAGGTTACAGCTTTCCATAATAATGCAAAACCCCACACCACTACACTTCAAATCATCTATAAAGAATTAACCATAAACGTATGAACAGCATCATGCTCAAGGATAGTTTAAATGTAAGGATTCCCATGCGCTAACTGCAGTTTAACTCCAGACTTTTCAAGGAATAAAGTGAAAGACCTCCCTGAAAAACGTAACACCTAGACAACATCCAGTAATGATATACTAACGTGGAAAAGAGATGGGAACATTGAACGTCTTTCTAATAACTCCATGCAATAAGCCACAAAATCCTTGTAAGTAGGACTACTTATCCTTACTCTTAATATCTTAAATCAAGCTATTCACGGAAATAGTTTCCGAGAACTGATAAAAGGCTGAAATATTTAAATTATATGTGTTCGGGTATATATAGGAAATCCTAGTGATGATGTGTTGAACATTCTTAGAACAGCACAAACAGATACAGACCCCTAGAGCCATATATATATATATATATATATATATATATATATATATATATATATAATTTAACACGCTGGCCGTCTCCCACCGCGGCAGGGTGACCCGATAAAAACTTTCACCATCATTGAGTAAGCGAATGAAAACGCTCAGTTTTTTCCTATATTTACTGTGGTATTTTCATGTATTGCAAATAAACATGAACTAGGAAAGCTCATTAAAGTACATTTAACCTTATAAATTGAAATGAACTCGGAATGATAGTCATGAATTTACTTTAGCTGATGAAATTTAAAAGTTAGCTGACAGACCTAAAATGTGTGAAGTAGGTAGGGCTTTTATAAGTTTGTGAAGCGTGTTCCTTAAATAAAATGATTAAAACCTGACAGCCTACCAATTCGTACTAATTATAAAAAAGCGCTAAACAGAACAGAGAAATTTATATATATATATATTACAGATTAACTGTAAAAAAATTGAAAAGGAATTACATATCAACAACCAGAAAATATATTTTAAACGAAACTATCAGCTTTAAATATTTAATATCCCCGATGGGAGTTTCATGCTATATTTAATGCATTTTAATAAAGTGAACTTACTCATATTATTAAATTCACGAGGAAGTGTTAAACATGTACAATCATAAAGCACAAGGGAAATGGAAAGTTGTCAGGATTTATCGTAGAGGATACTTCTACTGATTCAATAATCCCTTCACATGACCTTGATGAAAGGGAACAACAAAGAAAATATTCATATTTCTAAATAAGTTTTGAATTAAATTGATACCAGCCAGACTTTATTTAGACGGTTTAAAAAGTGACATTTAGGGTAATGGTGAAGTTGTTGGCTTACAAGCGAAGCCCCTCAAGCGAGGTTCCTTGACGCTGGTGAGGGGCTTTTGATCTAGGGAATTGGATTTGTGCTCCAGTTCCCTGAATTGAGCCTGAATGTCTTCCATCAACCCCCCCAAAGGCGCTGTATAATCCCTACGGGTTTAGCGCTCTCTCTTGTTAATGATTACAACCGAAGGAACAAATTTTCAATTCCCAGACACAACAGGACGTATTGACAAGTCTTTCTATACCTCCTGCCCTTGTTGTACGACTAAGTAAGTATGCAGGTATTAAGACTATTGTGGATCAGGTCCTGGGGTGGTAAAATATCTACAGTAATTATAAGTGGGGAGATGCTAAAACCATAGGGGTCATAACACTGCATGGAGAATATTACATTCATGGGGAAGCACTTGGGGGATTGGGAGGCAATTAGGTTCGATTTAAGGAAGGCGAAGTTAGGTTTACCTCCTTGAACCAGGAGTAAAGTACTTTAAAGATTAGCCGAAGAAGGATAACAGCTCTTGGCTTTTAAAATGAAGTATAAAAACTATATTGCCTCTTTAGGCTTTGGAACATAACAATAAAACTGCAATCCTACAAATGCACATTATTTTTCTCATGGGTTACTTTAATTAAGAGGCAGAGCCACCCTCAGCAGAGAGGACAGTGAATGTCTGCGGAGAACTCACAAATTAACGCCCTCTGTCTTGCAAGCTTAGCCTTCTTTATTAAGGAAGGCTACCACAGTCAAACCTCGACACCCTGGCTTATTTCCTCACGAGAGCAAGAGCGTAATGGGCAGCGATTTTTTTAGGGGAAAGGGGCGGGGAGGAGGGGCAAGTTGAATACATCAGCAATATGATGTTACCCCTTTCAATATTATAGAATAGACGATGGTGATAGATGTCAATATGACTCTCCAGAGCACTGTACAAGCCGCCTTGGCACGCGCATACCCACTACCGTTTGTAAAATTTGTCTCAGATTATAATTAGATATCAATATAGCAAGAAATCAAGAAGAGTCTGCAGTGAAGTGATAAGTCCAGTGCAGGAGATTGTTTGGTGAATGGATTTAAAGCCTACTGACTACATGATAATCACTACCAGTCCAGAATATTTAAATCCGCAAAACAGGGGTTAAAAATCTTTTTTATCATATATACACTGAAATATACACCTGATTATGTATACATATTCTTGATTTGTGTGCCGACTTAACGAGTTTCGTTAATCACACGATACCCAATCGAAAACACAAGCTGGAACAGAATGTAGCAGAAGTACTTGGGCAGTCAGCAATTTGTTCTACAGGAGGGAGGGTGATACGTACATTAGCGCCGTATAATGTACGTAATATTACCACATTAGAAAAGCACTTAATTAGTGCTAGATAATGATATTGTAATTACCTTAAATAAATACGGGTATATTTGTATATACTCTGTGAATTGAATGTTAATTCAGTATCTTTTATCACTATGTATTTAATATTTTATTACTAGGTATTTAATATACTGTTAGTACTAGAGAGCTTTGAAATTATATAACTACTGTGATGTTACCCAAATGTACGTCATCACCCCTGCGCTCAGTGACCGGTATATGTTAGTGGGCGAGTGACAAGAAACAAGGCAGTTAGCTATACACTCAAGGGGGTTAGAAGTCTCTGGCCTCTTACATCATTACCGGCTAACTCATACATCTGTTCTGCCTCACTTCGTTTGTGGGAGGCGTGTTAGCTCCTATATTTTAACCTCCAAGGTCAAAGTATAGGAACTACACTTTTGACATTCGGAGGTACTACGGCTTTTAGTCTCCTGACACACTATCTTGTCTACAAGATAGTCCCTTATGTACACGTGCTAATCTTCTGACAAACTGGACTGTTACCAGCTAGACCCTGAGTAGGAGTTAATAGGTACAGGCAAAGTCCTTGAGCAGGAGCCACTAGGTACAAGCAAATCCCTGAGCAGGAGTGCCTGTGCAAATCTTAATATACTGGCTCTTGATCCAAATTATGTGATCTACCCTCAAATACTAGCTACGTCATGCACTGTAAGTTTCCCTCAAATAAAAGGCGTCGTGACTTATTTTATATTCATTCTGAAGCGCTACACCCTAAGTGGGTTGATGAGTAAGACACTTGTGCAACACTTGGGAATCTTTATTCTGGAAACGTTTCGCCAGCCAGTAACTTCTTCAGTCTAATACAGAGAAACGGTGGACTGAAGGAGCCACTGTCTGGAGAAACGTTTCCAGAATAAAGATTCCCAGGTGTTGCCCAAGAGTCTTATTCGTCATCTTGTCTGTTTTCTAAATCACTTATTCAAAACCTAAGGGAATGAAAGGTAGCTCAAGTTGTCAAGAGTCCTTCACTAGCAAGGACGCACCCACCCCCCGTTGCCAGATACAACACATCTTATCAGGGAACAAATATTTAAGATATGACTGAAGGGATCAAGACAATATACGATGCTAAACCCATAAGGATCATACAGCGCTGCAGTTGGTTTAAAGCCTATCGACTACACAATGGTCATTAAGACTGCATATAATCTGTTCACTCAAAATTACCTTAATCCCTAAAATAAGAATTAAAGTAAACTAGGTGTATATATACATTGAAACAAACATGTGTATATATCCTGTCTGGTAAGATACTCTGAAAATCTTAACGGAATATTGTCACTCACTAGTAGGAGGCAATTTTATCAAAACTTACTTTCCAAATATGATTTAGTTGTTCATTTACGTCATAACGTTTACGTTACATTCAAGATGGGGATCACTAAATCTGTAGAAAGTGATAGAACGCCTGAAAAGCAATCCGACTTGATCAAAGGAAAGAGATCAGGTCTAATTCTTTGGATAGAGGTTAGGTTAGGTAAGGTTCGTCAGGAAACAGGACAAGTGTTTCCTGACGCGGGTCTTAGATGACTCGCCGTTGGAGCTTTTGGTCATCTGACCGAGGCCTTCCCCTGGCTTACCGGTCCACCCCTTTAAAAATTATGGCTATAATTGGATAGAAGAGCTCACCGGCGTCTGAGAACCTCGCAGGAGGGGAGGGGGGAGAAGGCATAGCTTTGCAATCTTTTAAAAACGCATTTCTAGTTAGGGTAAGCGCTAAACCCGTAGAGATCATACAGCGATTAGTGACTGGGAAGCAATTATGTTTGATCCAAAGACAAGATGGAAAATAGACAAATGCGGTATAATGCGATCCTTCATCGATACGTTTCGCCCCCACAGTAGGGTTTGACTTCATAAACTCCACTAAGTGGGTGATACGTAGTCAATAAAGCATTGCATTATACTGCATTTGTCTATTTTTCCATCATTGTTATTTTTACCATTCATCTCCAAGGGTGAGACACCGCCATCAAGAAACCTACCTCCAGGGAAACTTGCTCAAAAATCTTACTATTTTTTTGTATAATTGCAAGAAAAAGCTTTTGATGTTGCTGGTCTGATTAAGGCTCACATTTTCTGTAATGTTCCAGTTATGTATACTAGGTGAACATGTGAATGTTGCAGGTTCACCAACCAGGCAGCAAACGGGAGATATTTTGCAAATATTTACATGAACGCCTAGTTCATGTAAAAATATCTAAACCTTTTTTATTTCACAGCTTCCCTTCACTACAAAGTTGACTTTTTACAAGTTACATAACACCTACCTCTTGTTTCTGCTACAATATCAGCAAAAACTCCGGGCACGCGGCCGTGAAATGTCGTGCTAATAATGGCGGGACTCACAGTGTCGCTCACCACTATGAATTATCCCGCTTAAAGTCAACCTGTCTTGATACTCTTCCCTGGCTTTACTTCTCTCCTTCTTCTGCTTCGAGTTGTTATTTAGGATTTTTACCATAATTAATCAATGCAATAAAATTTGGTACATGATTTTAGTATTTAATATCCTGACTTTTTTTTTTTTTTACTGATAATGCGAAAAATTATGACAATCTTTTCGGAGAGAAATCATATTTCTGTCAACCCTCGAACTCATTCCACATTTGCTAAATATTTTCTCCATTGAATTATTCAACGATGAAAAAAATATAGTTATAAATTTATTAAAAAAAATAAGTAAAATTTCACTGTTCTCTTACTGAAAAGAAAAGAGAGAAAGAGCCTATATATGGAATACTTGTTATTAACCCCTAATGAACACTTTCGAACACATCATACACAAGAATTACCAATTAACGCTTTCTTAATCTGTATTGCGTTTCCAGAGCTCTATTACCTGTGTTTTATATATAAATGAATATGTATACTTTTTAGGAAAAGAAAACTGAGAGGCAGATGGAAACAAATATCAACGTAGCAGCCTCTTAATACGTTATAGCATTCTGATGACGCAGGTCTTTAATCCCACACTTTATTATTACTATTTTTATTATTATGCTTTATGAGGAAACGCTATACACGTAGGAGTCACAACCTGAGAAATGGGAAGTATTCAGGTTTGATCCATGGTATGGGAAGGTAACTCCTATTAAGAGTTTTAATGTGACGAAATAAGAGATACTCAAAAGTAAGGCTGGATATCAACTGGCTGTCCTTCAGGAGAGTTTCCCTGATACTAGTGAGGGGCTCTTGATCCAGGAATATGGCTTATCCTTCCTTGGATCGAGCCTGATTACCTCTGACTCCCCAGGCGTTGTATGAATCCTGCGAGTTTAGCGTTTTCCCCAAATAATAATAATTATTCACGAGACGTGTCTGGAGTTTTGAGACTCTCTGACCGCGGGTTCGAACCTCACCCGTGGTATGGTTTGTTTGCAATCGTGTGAATACGATTTCGTGAGTCGAGACGTGTGTATTTCCTCAAACTTCGTGTATATTCTGATGAATATAGCCCTCTCTTGGTGTCGTGTGAAACTGGAGGAGTGTATTTCTCGGTATATGAAAAAAATACAACAGTGAACATAGGAAATATAACCTGAGTGCTTTCATGTGCTTACATACATATCCTCTGAAGATGTTTGCAAGCACATGAAAGCGTTCTTGTTTCCTCTGAAGATGTGTGCAAGCACATGAAAGCGTTCTTGTTTTATTTCCTGTTTTCACTGTGGTATTTTTTTTCATATTTGCAATAACACGTTTTATTGTGATTTCTTCCACTTCTCACTATATATCCATTTAGAGTTTACTTAAACCCCTGTATTAGGGTTTATATAACTGTATTAGGGTTTATATAACTGTATTAGGGTTTATATAACTGTATTAGGGTTTATATAACTGTATTAGGGTTTATATAACTGTATTAGGGTTTATATAACTGTATTAGGGTTTATATAACTGTATTAGGGTTTATATAACTGGCTGTATACATGTGACATGTAGCCTCAGTAACCCTCGTGTAATAGATAGGATTTAAATATAATAAATCAACTATTTTATAGCACACAGCGTATATAAGAGTTTTATACTATGTACATACGTTGAATTTAATTTCATCTCTGTTTTAGGTATTAAAATAGCATTAATACTGGTGACAAGGTAAATGTAGCCTTAGTGACACCCTTACAGTCGATAGGCTTCAAACCTAACAAATTAACACTTATATCTGTGAAAAGTGTACATGTTAGTAATATATTTTATGTAAAGTGCTAATTATTACATTTATTGGGAAGCTCTAAACACAAAGGGGTCACACAGCACCTAAAGGAAAGCAATCAGGTTTTAATGAATGCCAAGTCCAATCCCTTGGATTAAGTGCCCCTCACCAGCATCAAGGATTCTCCCTTAAAGGGAGTGACCCGATAAACCTGTGTGGGTTACACAGAAAAAGAATGGTGAAGGCTCGATCCACCGTCTATAAAAAGCACTAACACCAACAAAGTTCAAGAATATTATCAAGAGTTTTTGTTATCAACTCCGAGGGAGGTGTCTTGATGCCGTTGAAGGGCTCTCGATCTGAGGAATTAGAGCTATCCTACATTGGATCAAACTTAATTGCATTCAGTTATCCAAGCTCTTCATGACCCTTACGGGTTTAATGTTTATGAACATTACCTCTCAAGGGAGGTTCCTAGATACCGGTTAAGGGCTCTTGATGCAAGGAACTTCATCTCTCCTCTTCCTTGGAACGAACCCGAATGTTTCCCACTCTTCCAGGCGCTGTTTGATCCTTACGGGTTTAGCGCTTCCATAAGCATAAAAATAATAATAATAATAATAATAACAACAACAACAACAACAACAACAACAACAACAACAACAACAACAACAACAACAACAACAACAACAACAACAACAATAATAATAATAATAATAATAATGAAATAATAATAATTATTATTATTATTTTTATAATAATTATGAAATAATAATAATAGTAATAGTAATAATAATAATATTTTGTAACATAATAATACATTATATAATTATAAAAAAATAACCTTTATTAAATTTATTTTTAAAATTTGATAATAATATTAATAAGTAATAATAATACTATCCATCAAGATCATTCTTATTAGCAAATTCTTTTTATACGTAAATAACCTATCTTTGGATATTCTGATCAGCCAGACTTCTTGTCTTATTTCTTAGAATAAAATTAGACCTCTTCATTCATTATTAGTGTACAGACTATGGGTTTCCGGAACGCTGGCAGCTCTTTCCAGCTCGTATCCCCTTGATTGAGGTTGAGCCTCTCTGATGATGATACTGATAATTAATAACAATACAATAATAATAATAATAATAATAATAATAATAATAATAATAATAATAATAATAAGAAGAAGAAGAAGAAGAAGAAGAAGAAGAAGAAGAAGAAGAAGAAGAAGAAGAAGAAGAAAATTATAGAAGAATGAACCAGTTAACAAATAATTTATTTGTTTGATTAAACCTGTGTCACGAGATATTTATCTTGTTTCCCGACCTACAAAACTATTTATATTTTTTTGTAAAGGCAAAAATCCCCGGTACTTGAGGGATGACCTACCACATGTCCTTAAATCTTACAGAGTTGAGCTTGAATTTAATCCCTGTGATATTGATTAAAATTAAATTCTCAGAGAATACAAAATGAGAGAGATAAATGCTTCTTTGTATATATGGTGCATATCACTTGTTTTCTAAATTTAAATTTAAGCGTATACTAAATTCACAAAACCAAAACCTGTATGGGTGTGTCATTCAGTGCTATCTTATGTTAATTTTAAGAATTTACATACAGTGGAACCCCGGTGTTTGAACTTAATTGGTTCCTAGGTGGACGAACTGCGAAAAGTTCGGTGTCTAAAACAGTATTTCCCAGGCTTTAATTATAAGCCTCACACACTTGAGGATGTGAAGTGACTCTTCCAAAAGTCTCTGAGAGTTAGGTCAGTGTCAGAGGTCACTTTCCAAAAGTCTCTGAAAGTTAGGTCAGTGTCAGAGGTCACTTCAAAGCGCTTTTGAAACAGGGCTTTCATGTAAAGTTTTTTACATATGAATTTTAAACAAGTCAACGCGTTCAGACTCCAGAAAAACGTTCAAAGACCACGTCAATTTTTTTTTCTGAACAAAATTGTTCAGACTCCGGTTTGTCGAGCACCGGGGTTCCACACTATTAGCATATCTTTTACAGTATGTCTCTTAAGAAGGGCTCATTGATTGTGATGAAGAGCTTTGGGTCTTAATAATTGAAGCTACTCTCTTTTTCGTAGCAAACATAACTACCTCTTCATTTCTGCAGGACCCTTTCGAATTTAGCGCTTCCCCATAATATAAAAATTGAAACGTAAACAGTGTGTTCGAAAGTGTTCATTTATAGTGAAAAAATAATAAAAATATTACAATTCTTTCCAGTAATAAATCGTTTTAATTTTTTTCTGTATAAATTAAATAACAGATAGTTTTTCCATTTTAAAGTAATTCAAAGTAATTAATTAACTGAGGTACTTGAAGCAACTATTAAATTGAAAAGGAAAACATCGATCTACATCCGAAAGAATTAAATTCTAACTTTTAAATACATTTTATCGTAAGATTTCCGTATATTGGGAACAAATATTATATTAAATTTTATAATAAAATGAAAAATAAAGTAAAAGTATATAATATGATTATTTAAGCCATAATTAGGAAAAATAAAGAATATAAAAAATAAGTAAAGTCAGGGTAGAGTATCGGGACAGGTTGACTTAAGGCGGGATAATTCATAGTGGGGCGCGACACTGTGAGTCCCGCCATTACTAGCATGTATCTCCGCGGCAGCGTACCCGGAGTTTTTGCTGATATTGTGGCAGAATCAAGAGGTAGGTGTTAGGTAACTTGTATAAAGTGAACTTTGTGGTATAGGGAAGCTGTGCAATGAAGAAAGCTTTAAGTCTTCTTGCTAATGGGAGGGAACCAGGCGTTCATATTAAGGTATTTGCAGTGTCACCGCCTTCTGCTGCCTGGTGGTTTACAGTTTTGCAAGGCGCTTTCCTTCAAGGCAGGTTTCTTGATGCCTTAGACACGATGCAAGAAATTGGACCTGTCCTTCCCTTCCTTGAACCAAATACGATTGCCTTATATTCCCCAAGAAGGCGTTTCTGATTCTTGCGGGTTTAGGTTTCCATGAATATAGTATACTTATTTTGAAGGTTACATTATATTGAATGCTTTTGTCTCGTTAGATTAGGCTAGATGTTCTGTTTCGTTATGTTGGATTCTATCTGGTTAGATTACTAAAAATAAAAATATTGATAAAAGCATTTTGTCTAGATAAAAATTCTCAGGTATAGAGAGCACCGCTGTATGAGTTTAGATCTTAGTTTTGTTTGTAATAATCCCTATAGCTGAATATTATTAAGTTCTTAGCTAATAATGCCATATTTTCAAAATTGTTTTTAATAGAAAGGTCTTTAGGATACCCTTGGTGGTATCTTGGGATGAAGTATTACCTGAAATGAACATATGCTTTCTTTGTGCTTAATATTTTATTAATTCTGAACTACACTTTTTATGACCCCTGTGGTTTAGCGCTTCTTTTTTATTATAATAATAATGAACTACACTTTCTATACTACACAGAGAAAATAAGTTGCTCATTAAGATGCTCAATCACTTGACGGGTTTATTATGTAAGCTCAGTGTCGGGAGTCTGCTGTAGCCTCAAGAATAAACCACAACACGAGTTTGCCTTTTGTGCAGCTGTGGAATGAATGTATAATGCGTTGTTTCATACCTAATTCAGTGAACATACATGACTTCATTGACTCGGCTGGCCACGGATTTATATATCGGTTCTTATTAAATTAATGAGTTTGAATTTTGCCGTCAAAGCTGCTCTTCTATTGTGTAGCTTATATATATATATATATATATATATATATATATATATATATATATATATATATATATATATATATATATATATATATATATATATAATTTGTGTGTCGTGCCTAATAGGTAAAATTGGTCAATTAGCAAGAACTCATTTAAAATTTAGTACTTTCTAAAACTTTCTCTTATACGTTTAAAGATATATTTTTTCATTTATATTAATATAAAAATGAATAATTTTGTACCAAAAGAACCTTAGAAAACTTACCTAACTTTATTATAACAAGCGCAATTTAATTTAGTCTAATCCAACTATATATATTTCAGATAAGTTTACAATAATTTAATAATAAACAAGCACAATGAAATATTTTTTTCGTTAGGTTCGGAATGCTTTTTTCGAAATTATTGCATATACAAATTTTCGCTGGCCTTATTCGGCAAGAAGAGCGTTGCCATTTAAGCTAAAATCGAAAGTTTTACCTATTCGGCACATTATATATATATATATATATATATATATATATATATATATATTTTATATATATATATGTGTGTGTGTTTGTACTCCCTAGTTGTGGTTGCAGGGGTCGAGACTCAGCTCCTGGCCCCGCCTCTTCGCTGTCCGCTACTGGGTCTCTGCTCTCCCTGCTCCATGAGCTTTATCATACCTTGTTTTAAAACTATGTATGGTTCCTGCCTCCACTATATCGTTCGCTAGACTATTCCACTTCCTGACTGCTCTATGGCTGAAGAAATGCTTCCTAACATCCCTTTGACTCATCTGAGTCTCCAGCTTCCAGTTGTGCCCCCTTGTTTCTGTGTTCCCTCTCTGGAACATCCTGTCACTATCTACCTTGTCGATTCCCCGCAGTATTTTGTATGTCGTTATCATGTGTACTCACCTAATTGTACTCACCTAATTGTGGTTGCAGGGGTCGAGACTCAGCTCCTGGCCCCGCCTCTTCGCTGTCCGCTACTGGGTCTCTGCTCTCCCTGCTCCATGAGCTTTATCATGCCTTGTCTTAAAACTATGTATGGTTCCTGCCTCCACTATATCTTTCTCTAGTCCATTCCACTTCCTGACTACTCTGTGGCTGAAGAAATGTTTCCTGACATCCCTTTGACTCATCTGAGTCTTCAGCTTCCAGTTGTGTCCCCTTGTTTCTGTGTTCCCTCTCTGAAACAACCTGTCACTATCTACCTTGTCAATTCCCCGCAGTATTTTGTATGTCGTTATCATGTCTCCTCTGACCCTTCTTTCCTCCAGTGTTGTTAGTCCTATTTCCCTCAACCTTTCTTCATAAGACAGACCCCTGAGTTGTGGAACTAACCTTGTCGCAAACCTTTGCACTTTCTCTAGTTTCCTTACGTGCTTGACCAGGTGTGGGTTCCAGACTGGTGCTGCATATTCTAGTATGGGCCTGACGTACACGGTATACAGTGTCTTGTGTGTGTGTGTGCGTGTGTGTATTCCTTAACCTGAGAATTAATTTCATGAATACTTAAGCATCTGTAGGGCCGGTGTCACTGGCAAATGGAGTCTAGAAATATGGGGAAGAGAGATAGTTTCCAAAGCCTTCGCTGATGACGTAGTTCAGTGTTGAGCTTCATCATGCCGTGACTTGAAGGTAAACAGTGGAAAGTTGCTTGAAAAAAAAAGACTTGCTCTACACTGTCTATTTACCAAACTATCGAGTTAGCTGCAAATTTTACAGCAATACCTGTGCATGCCAAACATTAATACACTAATAATTAAGCCAGAGACTTACAACAATGTAAGTTGCTCTGTAAAGTTTGTAATCGCAAGTGTAAACATAGAATACATACGTATATACAATAACATTTAAATACGAAGTTTGATAAAGGTGGGGAGGAGGGCTTTCTAAAAAGCCAAATTTGCAAGCACCTCCTCGTACTCGCTTGACATCATGGTATTTTATTCGTCGGAGTTTGGTTTTTAAGGGAAGTATGACGAGGTAAATAATGCCAAAAAGCTAATGTGAAAGAACATTTCCTATGAATATTTGATAGAAGAAAAGTAGTTAGCCTAGTAGCCATTGAATAGCGGGTCTTGATCACTCATCCTGCCTTAATCGCATATGACCAATTTTTAGTTACATTAAGTGTTGGGTGGTGTTAATAAGTACTGGTCATTTAATTCTGGGGAAATGACAAGTGCATAGGATAGAGTATTTGGGTAGTTTCCAGGGAAGTTTGTATGGGAGGGGGTGCTGAGACTTAGTGATGAATTTGTTGCGTTTGGTTCATTCTGAAGAATGTTCCCACCCATTATTTTATTTACCCTTCCAATACGTTATGGACTATTGGAAGGCAAGAGGTAAATTCTTCTATATGCCCGGTTCCTGATACCGGTTTTAGTGTTACCCTTGTTTTACTCTTGACGGGAGAGAGCCCACTGGCAATCCAGTGACAGGCTTCATTCGGGACGATTCTTATTAGGCCATGGTGAAGAGATTAGAGCACTGGCCTGCTAGATTTAGGATTTGCTTGCCATGTTTTCGAATCCGTTCAGTGAGTTGTTAACAGCTGTGTTATTACGATTTGGCGTGTTCATTTATTAATGTCACGGGGAAATATATTTTGTTAAAGATTGATGGTCTCTTGTACCTGTTTTTTACCCGACACGACAGGCTTAATGACTTCGGATTCCATACATTTCGCTCAGTCATATTCCAATGTGAGTTTCATGCTTGACTCTAAGTTAGTCAGCCTCAAATACCAGCTATAAGGTTGAAGGGTCATCCTTACTAATATATATAAGATTTTTAAAGGTTTTAGACTAATGGCGTAGCATAAGCATGTTTCCTGCTTTTCTACATTGGAGTGGGTGAGTTCAATGTTGTCACTAATCATAATTATTGTTGGGGACCATGACTAGCTTCTTGATAATTAGGCAAACATACGGCTTTCAAGAATATGATCCCTCTTAGGGAAGTGCCTTGACGCCGATGAAGGACTCTGATCCATGGAATTGTGTTCACGCTCCACTTGAATCAAGCCCGATTGCCTCTCATTTCTCAGACGCTATGACCCATATTGACTTAGCGTTTACCCATAAATATAATATTAGTGCGTGTGATGTTCGGCTCTTGAGTTCGACAATACCTACTGTACGGGGGTGATGGTTTTGTTTTAACTGTGGAGGCGCAGAAAAGCTCCTTCATAATATTTCTGTTGGGAAATAGGGTTTGCGGGTAATCTGTTAGACATAGCCCTTAGGTTCCCTCTGCTGGGATTTGACCCATCTTGTCTTACAGCAGCTCTCCTGTGCTCAGGTGGATGTCCCAGTGGTCACTTTTTGGGTGAAACAACTTGTACTGCAATAAAAATTTGAGTTCTTAGGGATAGTGCAGAGTAATCTTATTTTTACTTAATGCGTGTCGTATGGTGTCAATATAAGTTATCTGAGGAAGCGAATGCTCCATAACCTTTCTCTTAGAACACTAAAAAAAATAAAAAATTTCCGTCCCCCAAAGGCCACTGTATTTACCCTTTGGACACAGTCTTCTGTTAATGGCAATAATGGCTTAGGCACTTTGGAGGAGTTTTTCCTTCTTGCTGCCGCCCGTGATGAGGGCAGGACATCAATATAACTCCAAGGGGTCCATATCCTCTCTCTCGGAAGGGGATTACACTGCCTCTTACTGCTACCATAGCGCATGAAAGAATAAGCTTTTTTTAAGGCAGAAAGCAGAGCTTTGTCACAGGGGTCACCAACTTGAATTTCAAGGGCCACATACTATCATTGAATGGCTTAAGTGTGGCCTCTCAGACCTTCCAACAAAAGGAGTTATTGAGTTTTGCTAGAATATTTTAACAGTAATTGAAAGTAAATTCATTTGAATTTTAATAGAATATTTTAATAGTAATTGAAAATAAATTCATTTGAGTTTTGTTCCCCCCAAGGGAGGTTCCTTGATGCTGGTGAGTGGCTCTTGATCTAGGTAATTGGATCTGTGCTCCACTTCCCTGAATTGAGCCTGAATGCCTTCCATCTCCCCCCTCTCCCCACTGGCGCTGTATAATTCCTACGGATTTAACGCTCCCCATGATAATAGTTTTGCTAGTATATTTTAACAATAATTGAAAGTGTAAATTTAGTTTCATTTCAACTTTGTGAAGTAAGACTAAGTAAATAAGAATGTAAACACTTGCTTTATTGAAGTAGATTAGGTTGTAACATATGTAATAATGAGTGAATTTTAATGATAGCTTAAACTTATACATGCATGCAAACTTAGTGTAACACTGCATAAAATGTACGTGCTGAGGGGTGTCTGTATATATTCTTAGTTTACTTTAATGCCTATTTAAGTGATAGAGTATTCTTGACTAGTGGTAAACAGGTGACTTGAAGCCTAGTGTTGGAGATGAATAGAACAAACTCGTATAGTGTCATTGAGGGGAAGCTTGACATATTGGACGGATGAGTATGAGTGGGCGTAAGTTTGACCTGCCTAACATGGGTCAATAGACCCACTGCAATGTTCATTCTTATGTTCTCAATGACCCTAGTGTGTTAATTAACCAACCACTTGAACCCTGCAATAAGATATAATCTGAGAGGTGTATGTTTGTGTGTTTATATGCAGAGTTTAATCTCTAGTGTAGTCACTAGGATTTAACCCAAATTAATAACCAAACGTAATTCTGAGTTGTGAACACAAGTGTGATAACATTAATTTGCTGTATTGCAGAAAGGTGTTCCCAGTCCCAGGTCCCCCGCTGAACCAGACATGGCTAGACACCCAGGTGTCCCTTCCACCGCAACAAGGCGAGTAACAATTGTGACACCTGATGGTCAATAACTGTGACAGTTATAACGTAGTAAAATTGAACGTTTATTGAAGGGTGTGAATTAATAATAATTTAAAAAGTGGGAGTGTTATTTACAAGAAATGGAAGGATAATTTTAATCTAATGTTACAGGTAAGTGTGATTTATAGCTCATCGAGGGACATACATAACTTATCAGGTACGTCAAGATTATAAAATTTTAATACACATGTTTAGATATTTAACTGCATTAGAAATTTATGATGGGTTCTGTACTATTCTTGTGGCATTTGTTGAGGTAGATTGAACAGCGCTTGTGGGACACTGGGATACCTCTCTCGGGTCCCGCAGCGACCGAAACACATTTAGTTGTATTTATTAGTTCCACAAATAAATGTTATGTTGGTTCGTTAACATTAATTAGTTTTCGAAACTGCTTATATAACCATTATTTATTTATTATTATAATAACGTGAGGCGCTAAACCTGTGTGGGTTTTTCAGCACAAGGATTGAAGACTTGATCCTCCGTCCGCTTTTATAGCGAGACATGCTACTGATACTGTAGGTGTTGTGAGAAAAATAATGATCGAATATATTGTAAGGTAAGGTTAGGCACACCAGTTTTAACAGGCAAGAGCAGGCTATTTATAACTTTCTTAACACTACGTGATTCTTGAAGCAAACCGATTCTGCAACATTCAAAAACTTTACCATTTTATCACGTTAACTCATTACCCACGCACACACTACACTCCCAGCCGCCACCACCACATTCACCATGACACCACACCCAGCCACATCACTCGCCATATACTCGGTCACACTAGACACTCACCATATACTCAGCCACACCACACACCATATGCTCAGCCACAACATACCCAACTACATCGTTCACTCAGCCATACAACAGCCAGCAAGCCACATCACACACTACCCCACCACACTTTCAGTATCTACTTGCCTGACGACTAGCTAAATAGTTCTGGGAATCATCGCCGCCGCTGTCGAAACTCATACCAAGGCTTCTGGTTGATGACGTGGTCAGTGTAACTGTTATAGCTCGCTTCCCGCATACCACCATCAACACCACAGCTTGGCGGATGAGGAGTGTTTTGCAGGAATTTGTGAAACTGCCTCTTGAAAACAGATAAGTGTATTAGTAATTTCCCTTACATATAATGGTTTTAATTGCACTTCTTGTCTCCTGCTCTTTTAAGGGGGTTGTTTCAATGTGAGGATTTGATACAAGTCTCCAGTATTTTCCAAATGTATGTTACATAACTTTTTCGCCTGCGGATTTTAGGATTCTAGGCGTTCCCAGTAGTTTGTGTTTGACTTAATAAGGGTTATGAAATTTTTCTACTCGTAAAAATTTAGCAAAACTTTTTATGAAATATTTTTCGTGGCCTTAAGGCAATAAAATAATGTTTAGATATTAGTCATTCTGCCTAGTCTGTACAATAATTTTTCCTTTCGAATATTAATAAGACTAAACCCGGTAAAATTGTTTATTTATAAGTTTTCACAGATAGCCCAAAAACAAAAACTGGAAACGGTATAATCCAAGTTTATAAGAAATATCTAGTCAAATCATTATTAACAAAAACGCAAAACTCGTGTGAGCAAGTTATATACACCAATAGGCATATATTTTTTGTATATTATATTGAGAGTTTACTTTAATCTGTTACATGGATTAAAGTATCCTTAACTATTGGTGAGCAGGTTACATAGTCGACAAGCTTTAAACATAACCATTGTGCGAGCACTTGATATATATGCTGACGAGTACATCACATTTGAAGTGCATGCACTGAGAACAACTGTGCATTTACAAATGCAGGGGTGTATATCTCAGGATGTATACAGTTTACTTTAATTTCTGTATAAGGTATTAAAGTATCCTTGATTGGTGGTGTGCAGGTGACATGAAGCTTAATAACTCGTGTAGCAATAAGCTAACACGATGAACTCTTATCATTTAACGCTGCTAAATAAATTGCACTTGAAGATCTACCATATTTCTGGGATAATAAAATATAACCAATAATGATTGGATATGGTTTATGGTGTCACTATAATTAAATCACATGGTCAGTATGGGGCTAGTCTGCCCATTTGCAGTACTACTAGTATTGTCTTAAAATGCGTTGTGTTGCGTTTTGAGTTAGTGGGACAAGATGTTCATATAAGACAAGACTGTATTGGTACAATGTTTCGTTCTAAGTAGAACGAAACTTGTGCAGATATAGTTTTTATGGACTTTGTTTGTGTTAACTTAAAAATATACACCCTTACCGGTTTATATTTAGTATTAGGGAAATATAATCAACCGTCCTAAGGAGTTTGATCAACTTACTATTCAAATGTTGGCTCACAGATAATCCCAACTTTACCATGTTCCCGTAAAGGGCTTTTGATCCAAGGAATTATAGCTTCATTACCCAGGCTAAGCCTGGGGAATGATATAAGATACTGACACGATGGAAAAAAAGAGACGAATGTTGTATAACGCCATCCTTTATTAATAATAATATCTTTATTTACTACAAGTACATGTACATGGTATACAGGCCTAGCTGACATCAATGACATACTACTATATAGAAAGCCCCTTGTTATGCAGAGCATTTCGGGCAGATTAGGTCAGTTTTGTCCCAGGATGCGACCCACACCAGTCCACCAACACCCAGGTACCCATTTTACTGATGGGTGAACATAGACAACCGGTGTAAGGAAACACGTTAAATGTTTCCATCCCTTCGCCGGGAATCGAACACGGACACCTCACCGTGTGAGGCGAGATCTTTTGCCACCAGGCCACGGGGCACCAAAACGAACAAAGGAACGCATTATAATTCTTTCGTCTCTTTCTACGAGTATAATTTTTTAATTCGTTCTCTAATATATAATTGGCTGATTGGATATTTGCAGTAATGAGCAGGTGTACCTAGTAAAGTGGCCACAGAGTGTATATTGCTCAGAATAAAGTAAAGCTAAATTTACTTTTTAATAGAAGTATTGCTGGGGCCAAGCTTTAATGTGAGGCATGATGTCCTACTCTAACACATGGGAAATCTAAATAATTGTAATATAAAAAATAGAAGGCTGAAAGAGAGCCAAAGAGGGTGAACGTGAGAAGAATAAGACATGAAGAAACCAAATTTGCAAAAAGGGAGTTGTTAGAGCAAAAAGTAACAAAGAAGACAAGCGTGGAAACGGCACACATGTTAAGACAAAAGTGCATCAATATTAGAGGAAAGGGTAAATAAGGGGAGTAAAAACGGTGAAGTTTCACAGAGAATAAATCACCACTCGTTAAAAGGGAGACAAGTGTGGAAATATGAGTAACACAGCGTTTCGCTCTTTATTGGGGTTATGTTGTATGACCCTAGTGGGTTTTAACGCTTCTTTTTTATTTTGATGATATTGAATAGCGTTATCATGTCAGGACATGACAGGGTCGGTGCCTTGTGTCCTGTGTTCTCTTTATTCAAGAAATGGAGCTGGCCTTCCCTAAAATAGGAATTAAACTCTAAATATTTATATATACTAGTACAAAAGTATTTGCAATTCTGTGTATACAGCCTGTCCTCAGATTCGTAAGTTAGTTACATAACTGATTTATATAAGGAGGATTTTCAACATATATAAAACACTGAAAAGTGAAAGCGTATTATTATAATCAAGGGGGGCGCTAAACCCGTAGGATTATGCAACTCCTGTGGGGGGGATGTGGAAGGTATTCAGGCTTAATTCAGGGAACTGGAACACAGATCCAATTCCCTAGATCAAGAGCCCTCACCAGCGTCAAGGAACCTCCCTGGAGGGGAAGTGAAAGCATAGCCAAATTTTCTTCCAGATGTAAGTAAAATTCATATTTAGAACGTAATAAGTGGACCATTCACTTTTTACGTATTTTTAAGCTTATTTCTCTACGTGCGTTTTATAGATTAGGTTTGGTTTGGTTAAATTACGTTAGATTAAGTTAAGGCTGGTTAGTTTGATTTGCGTTAACTCCTGATTATCATTATTGGAGTAGGGATTGTCAGTGTAATAACAGACAGTAAAGGTAAATTATGTTTTATGTTATATATATATACGTATATATATGTATGTTACTTACATCTGGAAAAAAAAATTCTTATCATTGATCTATGTTTGCTGTAAATCCCACTTTTGTTGGTAAGATAAGTAAAGAACCTACAGATGTGACAGACGGATATATATGCCCTGAGATCAGGAGAGCACCACTGCAACGTAAACAAGTGTAATTTTGTAATCACTTTAAAGTTCACAGCATCATAGGATAACATCTAAAAATATTACCAAGAATCCCAAATTACACACATACACACACACACACACACACACACACACACACACACACACAGACACACACAGACAAGATGTTCCAGAGAGGGGACACAGAAACAAGGGGTCACAGTTGGAAGTTGAAGACTCCTATGAGTCAAAGGGATGTTAGGAAGTATTTCTTCAGTCATGGAGTTGTCAGGAAGTGGAATAGCCTAGAAAGTGACGTAGTGGAGGCAGGAACCATACATAGTTTTAAGACGAGGTTTGATAAAGCTCATGGAGCAGGGAGAGAGATGACCTAGTAGCAATCAGTGGAGGCGGGGCCAGGAGCTATGACTCGACCCCTGGAACCACAAAAAGGTGAGTACACACACACACATATATATATATATATATATATATATATATATATATATATATATATATTGAATGGATGGTATTTAAACTTCAATATTGTTGAGAAATGTGTGGCTGCCGTGGCCACATTTCTTATTTGCTCCGGATCTTGTTAACAGTGACACCTATACAGCACATACACTTCGATGCACCGACACGTTACTTGCTCGAAATGCTTTCCGTCACCACCACCACCTGTTCTGTGGACTAAGGGAATGGGGATAACGTGTCTCTTTCGACCTTAAGAGATATACACACCTTTCTGAGATATGTACATCTTTCGGTTTATATACATTGAGATCCATATCTGTCGGTGTGTATGCAAATATGCACCTCCGTGTGTGTGTGTATATATATATATATATATATATATAGATGTTTGTGTGTGTTTAAGTTATTTTAGGTTAGGTTAGGATACATAATCTTATAAAAACGTATAATCAAAACGCAAACTAACAAATGGAAAAACGGTTACGATACAACTGGCAGTGAGGTGGCCGAGAAAAACTGCAGCATTCATATCTGAATGTTTATCTTTGGTAATGTAAGTATGGGCCGATGTAGATGAGCCCCCTCCATATTTTTTACTGGACGTATGAAAATGCATCCTTATAAATAATAAGCCTTGCTCCGCCCTTCGCTACCAGACTTAAGTTTTATGTAGGCTTTGTGTACATAAAATACAACATATATATAGGATGGTGTCCACCTCTGGTACAAAATTGTGGACCCATAGCCTCGGAGAAGTGGATAAAAAGGCTTCAAGGAAGAATATTTGGATTTCTTCCTGAAGCCATTTGAATATTCCACTTCCCCTACCACCCCATCTTTTTTTTTTTTTTTTTTTTTTAACCAATAGGTACATTTTTACACAACATGGTACAAAAGATTCAAGATATATATATATATATATATATATATATATATATATATATATATATATATATATATATATATATATATATATATATAAAGGCACACAGATATTGTAGGAACATAAAAGTACAGTATGTACATTTATCCAGGATAACCAAATAGTCAGTGTGATAGTTCTGTTGAGGTCTTACTGCATTTATTTCGTAATTATACGAAAATATAGGTTAAGTATTTAACCAAAGCAAGCCTAGCCTACCCAAACCTTATGTAACTTTACCTATTCTAAGGTAACCTAATGAGGAATAATGATTATAATTCCATTGAGATTGCGGGCGTATTGAAATGCACGAAAAACAATTTTTGTTAATCTGGCTGCATCAAGTAGAGAAGAGGTCATATTACAACACATTACCTTGGGCTGACTTATGTTATTAGCTTTGGACTGTAATAATTCCAATTCATTCTCGCACCACGAATGATAATCGTGCAGATTTAATTTAAGTTTCCTGATTATCCTAAGTACAATCTTCTAAGTTGTCATCGATTCTAATACTATGGGCATCTGATCAAATTCTATATTAGTATCAGAAAAGATGTATTATACCGATAAGTGTGTAAATAAGACGACCCAGTCCAACCTAATTTAACCTAGCCAAACCCAGCCTAACTTAACCTAATTTAAATCAAAGAAAATATATTTAGTTACATGAAACACTAAGAAACTGATGCTGTGAACCTCTTAAGAAAAATTAACGTAATAAAAAAGTGTAAGTTGCATCATAAACAAGCAGTGGAACCTACTTCCCCTAATCATACATTTTCCCTGCCAGACGTAAGAGTACACCTCCAGGATGACTTGTCTAGGAAAAAAGATAGTTTGCCTTTCACGTACAATGAAAATGCTTAATTCACAGACAGAAATATGCAAGAACATGAAATGTTGCAAAACTTTTGTTGTAAAACAAGCATTTGAGTTTATAGACAGCCAGTTGTACCGTAGGCTAAACACAACACAGTAACCGTGAGCGGGTCTACTGGCGGAACCCCTTGCTACAGCAACACGGATAAAGTCCTTATATCGACAGAGAGCAGAGTTCCTAACATTATTCAGGCTCGTAACAGATTCATTCCTTTCGCCCGAGTCCCCCACTCATTACCTCCTGGTAGCTCTAAGATATAAACCCACACGCCGCCATCTTATGTTTATGTAGTTTGAACTCATAGCGTGATTGTGTGTAGATAGAAACTACAAAAAAAAGGAAAAGTCTTTCCTCAATAGTCTCTGATATTGTTTAATATAATTTACTCACCAGTAGACATAGACATATATATATATACACTTGATAGTTAAAATAGTGTATTAGGCTTGAATCATAAGACCTCAATACACAACACTACTCACAACAGCCTCACACACACACACACACACAAGCTTTTCGACCTCTAAGTAAGGAGTCATTCACGACTCTGTACACCATGTACGTTAAACCCATATTGGAGTATGGAGCACCAGTATGGAACTCGCATTCGGTCAAGCATATTAAGAAATTGGAGAAAGTGCAGAGGTTTGCAGCAAGACTAGTCCCGGAGCAAAGGGGGTATGTCGTATGATGACACTGGAGGATAGAAGTACTAGGAAAAAAGGCTAACAACGTAGAAAATAGTGAGATTAATTGACGGGGTGAACAGGTAGAAAATGTTTCAGAGATGGGAAATAGGAACAAGAGGGCACAACTGGAAGTTGGAAACTCAGATGAGTCAGGGATGTTAGGAAGTATTTACTCAGCCTTAGAGTTGTTAGGAAGTGGAACAATCTGGAGAGTGATGTGTTGAGGCGGGATCCATACATAGCTTTAAGAAGAGGTACAATAAGTCTCTAAAGCCAGGAAACAGTGGCCCTAGTAGCGACCAGCGAAAAGATGAGGCCAGGAGCTGTGACATATGCGTACACACACACACACAGCAGATTACAGCATACGCACAAGCAACTTACAACACGCAGTAGCTCGCAATATACACATAACCGCTCTCAACACATAACCACTCTCAACACACATCAACTCACAATATATACACAACAGCGCTCAACACAACAGCTCACAGTATACACACATCCTAAAGCTTCCAGAAACTAGCAATTATGACTCGCAATTTTTCACTAACCCTAAATTGGAAAAGTATTTCCTAGTGTTACTGTGACTCATCTAGGTATCCTGTCTCCATGTAAGTCCCCATGTACTGGTCCCTTTCATGCCAGAGTTTGCTCTAGTCCACCCTGTTAATTCCCCTAAGTGATCTCACCTTCCCAGATTCTTCGCTTTTCCATTGACATGAGGGTCAGTTCTTTTAATCTTTCATCGTAGCACATTTTCCTCAGATCCGAGAATAGCTTGGTTGTAAATCTTTGGATTCTCTTGATTTTTTTTGTTCTGTATTCTTTGTTAGGTTGGCTGTCGACTCTGGTGCTGCAAACTTGACAACCTATGTGGTATACAGTGTCGTTAAGCAGATCTTTGTGGTTACTGAAGGCACTTCTTAATTTTGTCAGTCGTGTATTCCTGATTTAAGTTCTCTAGATAAATGCTTCTGTAACATCCAATACCACGCAATTATTTTTTTTTTTTTCCGAAATCCGAAGTTTCTCTAAGTGCAAGGGGATCAAGACTCAACACCACCCTTTCATGTTTAAGGGAAATTACCAATAAACTCCTGTCTATCTTCAAGAGGGACCTGCATATGCTTCAAGTCAGTTCATTATCAGCTGGGCTGTTGTGCCTATGTTGGTCTGGGTTTGGCTGACACCAATTATCTTGTTGCTAAGTCTTGCAACCTGAAGCCCTGCATTGAGTTATGTGTGGAGACAAAGAACGTTATTCACTATACACTCATACATTCCCATGTATAAGCGTATACGTGGTACCAACATATATATGGGTGTGAAGCATGGGTTGTGAATGTTGCAGCCCCGAAACCAACTACAGGGAACCTTCCTCTTGGTATTTATTCGTTAATCGCCATTCTCCTGCATGTTATTTTGTTATTGGTGGGGGAGGGCTGAAAATCAGTAACTGCTTGTTAAACCATTCAAGCAGATGGTCCTCATTACCATACAGTTTTTCTTCCATATATTGTTAAGTATTCTTATTAGTTTTACATCATCAGCGAAGACAAGTAACATACAAGTGTTTCTATAAGGTATAGCAGGAAGAGTTGAGGCCAGCGACTGATTGTTTAATTATCCACACAAAAAAAAAATTGTGGGCGTGAACTGCCTATATGAGTGAACACTGTTATTTTTTGCCCAATCCACTACTTCATCTTTCTGGTAAGTTTTCCCGGTACTCGTTAAGTCGTTGAAACACTTCCTGTCCCCCATGTTTGTTCCAGCAGCTTGTGGATGAATCTCAGTCTAACCAACCCACCTCTCTGTCTTGCTTAATGTCAACCTCTCATAGGCTTCCATTAGTTTCTTGAGACAGGGTTTACAGTTTCCAAATTTGTGGCAAACCCCTTCTCTCTATTTGATCAACCAAGTCATTTTCTAATTGCTTTTTCATAATTATTACTATCAGGAGGAAGCGCTAAACCCGTAGGAGTCATAGCATCTGGGGACTGGTAAACAGTCCAGTTCGTTCCAAGAAGGAGAGGATAAGCTCCATTTCCTTAAATCAAGAGCTCTCGCCAAAGTCAAGGAACCTCCCTTCATCATTTTACACACTGCCTATCAGAGATACTCCCCTTCCTCGGCTCAAAAATTATTGGCTCCTATTTCTCAGGTGCTAAAGGACTTCTACTGGTTTAGTGCTTCTCTTTGAATATAATATTTTTAACAAGTTAGTGTCGACACTTGTGACGCTGCTACTATAGCATGTAAAGCTCTACGACTCCTCTCTCTTGGCATCCTAGGGCCTGTTAAACCAAGGTGGGTTATAAACTCGACAAATCGTATGTGGTCTTTCCCTAGGATGATGTGCAAAACAGTCGAATCCCACTTAGGTGCTTTTACTGCTAGGTGGATATGAGCAGCAGGTGTCAGGAGACTTGTACTCACCCCCAGTTAGTCACTCGTCCTTCGAGTAAGTCGAGAGTTCTTGAAGGGCGTTTGTCATGTGTCTTGTTCCAACAGTTAGACTAATATCAAGAATATCAGTCTACTTGTAAAGTGTACTAGCATACTAATATATATAGCTATACATAAGACTGGGTGATATTTAAGTGCCATTTACACATGAAGTGCTCTATCAGTTTTCAGTATACCTGGAGAGGGTTTCGGGGGTCAACGCCCCCGCGGCCCGGTCTGAGACCAGGCCTCGTGGTGGATGAGGCTCTGATCAACCAGTCTGTTACTTCTGGCCACACACAAACTGACGTACGAACCACAGCCCGGCTGGTCAGGTACTGACTTTAGGTGCCTGTCCAGTGCCTTCTTGAAAACAGTCAAGGGTCTATTAGTAATCCCCCTTATGCATGCTGAGAGGCAGTTGAACAGTTTTGGGCCCCCTGACACTTATTGTGTTGTCTCTCAGTGTACGTGTGGCGCCCCTACTTTTCATTGGGGGAATGTTGCATCTCCTGCCGAGTCTTTTGCTTTCATAGGGAGTGATTTTCGTGTGCAAGTTTGGTACTAATTCCTCTAGGATTTTCCAAGTGTATATTATCATGTATCTCTCTCGCCTGCGTTCCAGAGAATACAAATCAAGGAACTTCAACCGTTCCCAGTAATTTAGGTGCCTTATCATACTTATGTGTGCCTTGAAAGTTCTTTGTACACTCTCCAGGTCAGCAATTTCGCCTGCCTTGAAAGGGGCAGTTAGTGTACAGCAGTATTCCAGCCTAGAGAGAACAAGCGATTTTAAGGGAATCGTCATGGGCTTGGCGTCCTATCATTTTTCTAGCAGATGGGGTAGATACATTGTTGTGATCTTTGAAGGCGAGATCTGAAATTATCACTCCCAGGTCCTTCACATTACTTTTTCGCTTTATTGTATGGTTAGAATTTGTTGTATACCCTGATACAGATTTAATTTCCTCAAGTTTTCCATACCTGAGTAGTTGAAATTTCTCTTCATTGAACTTCATTACTTATGTAGTAAACATAAAAATATTAACTGCAAAGCTTTACACGCTTGGCAGCTATGTCAGCCTCACCCACCACACCAACTCTAAAGGGACGAGGATCCTGTCCTGGTTCTATCGAGTTAATTTTCTTTCATGAGGAGTACGAGTCGCCGCTTACCAGTTTAAGACTGGTTATACCTAACATCAATGGTGGTATAACTTACATTTGACCAAATGGATTTTGTCAAGGATCCATCTCTTGGGCCACCATTTTAGCCTAGTTTCACCTACTGTCTTGGACATTATTCACAAATTGCACAGGAATAAATTGTTTAGTTTTCACTTATCAAACACTCGTAGGCTTCAACCATACTGCTGACATTTGTGTACAACTGTGTTGATAACACAAGTATCAGTTTTAAGTTATTTCATAAAGTGAGACATACCCAAGTCGGTTTTTTTTCGTTTATATTACACTAGTGGGGGAGGGAGGGTGAAGCATTAAACCCGTAGAGGTCATACATTGTCTGCAGGGAAAGAGTGAAGACGATTGCAGTGAAGACCTTTTTACAACGTTAGGCTTTTTCAAGTACACAGCAGACACAAGGAGTAACGTCACTTGTCTGGTGTTTGAGTGTAAGTAAAACTACTTGAGCGTGGAAGGCGCACTGCGGGAGGCCTACCGGCACATGTTCAGTTTACTATTTTAAAACAATGTGCTGTGGGAGTTAACAGAGTGGACATCCCATTCTTTTGGTTAAGTGTTAGTTAGCTTTATAAGTGATGATTCCAGAGATCCTCTCAGGTGTTCATGTTCATAGTATAGTAGTTTGTTCACGCCATGAGGTGTGAATTTGAGTTTCGATGCTGCATGAAGGCATTAGTGGTGTTGTCTAAGAGCATACTGGTACACCACTGGCTGTCTCGCCGATGAACACTTGATCACAATTATCACACCAAATTATGTATGCTCCTGCATCCTTGGGTCAGGTACATGATGTCGAGGTCCTTGTGAAGTCCTCTGTGATCTTTATAATTTACGTATTGTAGCTAAGAAATGAGGGATGTCAGAAAATGTTTCAAACCGCTCTAAGTCGTCGAAATATGCAATAAAATAACATTTAAGCACATTTTTCTTATTTTTTTTAATGTTTCACTTATTTTTAAAATATACTGTGAAATATTCAGTGTGTGAATTAGAATAAAGGTTGTAAGTGAGAAATGGGTTATAGTAAGTGTTCAGGCACCTGAGGAAAGAGGAGTGTGGAAGAGAAATTTTATAACGTGTTAAGTGCAAGTTTAGGGAATTTTGAACAGAGTAAATGTGTGGGACCTCAATACTAAAGTGGGAGAGACTGTTGTATATGGTATAGTAGGTAAGTTTGGAGTGCCAGGGGTAGATGATCGGGGATGGGGTTGTCTAATTGAATTATGTATAGAAAGACGTTTGTTAATAGGCATTAATTATATATTTTTTAAATAAGTGTACGAGATAGGATATAGGGTGCAGTGACAGCAGTGTGCTAAATTATGTATTGGTAGATAAAAGGTTGTTGGGTAGACTTTAGGATGTGAATATATTTAGAGGTACGACAAACATATCAGATCATTATTTAGCTGCAGTGGGAGTAAGAGGTAGATGGAGTACATGGAGACTAGAATCAGTGGGTAAGAGGGAAATGAAAGTGAGTGAACTAAAGAGGGAGACAGTGGAAGATATAAGAAATTGTTAGTCTAAAGATGGCTAGAGAGAGTACAGGTACTGAAGAGGTCAAAGAGGTATGGGGTAAGTGTAAGAATGCAATTCTAGAAAATGGAGCAGAAGTTTGTAGGTATTGGAAGGTGGGTGCAGGTGGGAATAATAATAATTGGTGGAATGTTAAGGCAAAGGCAGTAAAGGAAAAAACTTGACATATGAGAAATTTTTACGAAGTAAAAAAATTATATATGGAAAGGACAGAGTGCAAAAGGAGAGCCAGTGAGAGAATGGGCGAGGTTTTATCAGTAAAATTTGCTGAGAAGAAGAAACAGCTTTTGATGAAGATTAATAAGTTGAGAAAACCTTGGAAGCAAATGGACTTGTCAGTTAAAACCGAGGGAGGGGAGATGTTGGATGGGAAGGTGGAGAGGCTGTAAAGATGTAGGGAATATTTTGAAGAGTGGGCTGGGAGGAATAACATCTTACAGGAGTATGGCTGAGCCAGATGACTGTGGGAAAAGTGGGAAGAATGAAAGGGGGTAAAACAGCTGAGATTGATGTGATTAAGACAAAAATGTTAAAAGCAGGTGGGATATAGTTTTGGAGTGGTTGGTGCATTTGATCAAAATATGCATGGAAGAAGGGAAGATATCTAAGGATTGGCAGAGTATGCATTTTACCTTTACATAAGGGAAAAGGGAACAAAAGAGAGGTAAGAATTATAAGGGAATAAGCCTGTTAAGTGTACCAGGTAACGTGAATTATTATTGAATGAGTTAAGGGTAAGACAGAGTAGGATTGCAGAGGAACAAGGAGGATTTAAGAAAGGTAGGGATGTGTAGATCAGGTGTTTACATTGAAGCACATACGCAAAAAATACTTAAGTAAAGGTAAGGAACTGTTTGTTGCAATTATCGATTTAGAAAAGATATAAGATAGTGGATAGGAAGGCAATGGGGGCTGAGGATGCAAATATGTGTATCAGTAGGGTATGTAGGATGGAGGGAAGACTTTTTAAGTAAAAGTAGGCCTTAGGCAAGAATGTGGGATGTTACCATGTTTAACATATTTATAGATGGAGTTGTAAGAAAAGTGGATGTTATGGTATTGGGGAGAAGTGCAGAATTAAAAGATAATGAATCTGATACAAAGTGAAAGTTATTGCAGTAGCTCTTTGCTGCATCCTGGGCAGGAATCCAGGATACAGCAGGCATTTCCCTCTTAATCGCAGTGCTGAGGTGCTAGAAGTAAAAGGCGGCAAACCTTGGATCTCTAGTGGCTTCAATGAGCTTAGAACCCAGCTCTTAGAGGAAACTTATGGTACTTTTTCTTCAGAGGGCAAGGATCTGTGATGTTATTGGGACGAAGCAGTACTAGTTATGATTGTGTTGTTCATTATGATCAGCAGCATTATCTTACTGACTAAATGGAATGTAGTTGCCAGCTAATGTAGATGCATTTGTATAGTTCTCACTTTGCATGTAAGTCGATATAGTATTAAACATGCTTATCTTTCATTGCCCAGCTGGTTTTGATAAAGTGATAAGGACTACAACCAATTTCCTAGTGCTGTTAAAAGAGATGACCATATCTGTTTGACAGTAAGAAAGTGCTGAGACGGCTTTTAGAAACACACCTAAGACGAACCTTACTGCTCGAAAACTCTTGCATTTTTCTTGAATTATATGATTACTTTGAGATAGGGCATGTAGGTGCTTGTGTTTCTGGACAATAAAATTCAAGCTTCTCTTTAAGATGAGCCCTTGCCCGTATTCAAGCTTATTTTGATGATCTCGTTCGCGTCATTATGTCTAATATGCCATCCTTGGGAGCTTGCACAATCAAGGCATGCAGACCGTATTGGTCAACTACCACTTTGCAACAAATACACCTGTATGCAGTGAATAAGGGCAATAATGCGGGGAGCCTCTGCAGTGGGAAGGGTCTGTAAATCAAGACCTCTCAGGGGAGGTTCCTTGATGCCGGTGAGGGGGTCTTGTTCCAAGGAATTTGAGCTAACTTCCCCTTTGTTGGATTGAATTTGATTACCACCCATTCCCCATGTGATTGTATAACTTCTATGCTTTGTGCTTCCTCCATGAATGTAGTAATAATGCGTGTGGCAGTCGCACAGATAGGAAATGTTAGGAGAGTTACCTGAATGATGTACACTCACAGCTAAGAGACTAACTCTCTCCTTTGGGAGCTGATACCTCGTACCTGGAATGCTTGTGGGTTATAGTTTTAACTGGTCTTGTTCTCTGGACTCAAAAGATTATTCACATGCTGGTGCTATTAGTGTTACTGAGTTATTGAATTAATTTAAAAAAAGGGACTAGCAGTTAAATTCGAAAAGAAATTTTAACTTTAAGAAATCGAAAACGGGAGACGAATTTCAGGTTACATGGAAATTATACATATATATATTGGGTTATGAAAATATTATGAGGGCGATTTCATAGAGTCACCCTTTGAGAGGTTGCCTTGATGCCGGTGAAGGGTTCCTGATCCAGGGGAATTCGGGATATCCCTTCCCATTGGATTAAATCTGATTACCTCTCATTCCCCAGTGCGCTTTCTCCATAAACTTAATAATAATTTGGCTACCAATAATAACATGTGTAAAGAGGCAAGGCCTCGCTCACTTGGGCACAAACACAGTGATTGGCCTCCACGCTGCTAATATACATTACACTACCTATGTCAGATATATATCATCATAGCTCATTATAAACCCATCAATCATTTCCTATCATGCCGTGGGTGGAGAAGATAGGCTCGTCCCCGGCTAGTCAACTGCTCTCTCGTCCCCAGCCACTCTCCTCAGAAAATCAATGCTGGCTACTTGGATGTCAACACTGACGATGCGGAAAGCAAATCACTTTTTAAAGTACTTGTTTAAGGACATGGGTTAGTTGTCTTACTCTGAAGTCATTGAGGGAAAACGCATGTAACTGAGGCACATGAAAATGAGGCTAGAGAAATAGTGAGTGGTTAGTAGGCTGAGTTTTTGTCTGGTCAAAGTATGTTCTGGTAACCATAAGGGAAAAGTTTGGCAGGTTGTCAACCAACAGAGCAAGGAGAAAGGCAGTCAGCTGGAATACTGCGCTTAACTGCGTTCTGTGACACGAACGAGTTTAGGGTCTGTATCTGAATGATGATGGTAGTAATAACAGGGTAAACTGCGTAATCATGCTTCATTGTGTAACTATCCCCTGGTCATAATTTCCTTGACTAGAAACGGAGAATGAGAGAGAGAGCGTACATAGGAAAGACAGCTGGATAGATAATGAGTGGACTTGGAAGTTCACACTAAGACTATATGCCGAGAGTTGTCTGTCTACTTATATCTAGACTAGCGTGTATTATCTAGGACTATCGTATGGTATCTAGGTATTTGAGGAAAGTAGAAGGCTCTCTCCCCACCCTTTGCTCCCTCCGATCGCTGTCGGCATGAAAACAGAAAAAGTACACCATGCTGTTATGGAAAAATGACATAGTATTTACAGGAAAGATGGAAGTGGCTGGAATGCAATGGCTACGACTGCTTTTACTTGATTAGTACTGATTTTATCGTAACTACTCTTGTTACTCCACTGCCACTCAGAGCTGTGTATTGTGTATAGGTAGTTCTAGTTCTAGTTCGAGAGAGAGAGAGAGAGAGAGAGAGAGAGAGAGAGAGAGAGAGAGGGAGGGAGCGGGAGGGAGGGAGGGAGACTGACAGAGACAGAGTAGGAGAGAAAGAAAAGACGGAATCAGATATTGTCGAGTCTTAAAGCTTTCAACAATACGACAGTTCGTGCGTAACTTGAGGTGGGATACGACTTTTAAGCACAACCTAGTATATCTGCAGTGTGCTGCTGCTCTATTCTATATGAGTTATATTGTAAGAACACCCATAGTGTTCTGTTATTCTATTTTGCATTATAGTTACATTGTAGAAACACTCTCAGTGTGCTGTTATCCTATTTTATATGGTAGTGACATTGCGGGAATACCTTTAGTGTGGTGGTACACTATTCTATATGATAGTTAATTTGTGCGAACACCCACAGTGTACCTCTGCACTATTCTATAGGAGTTACATTGTGGGAGCATCCACAGTGTGCTTCTATATTATATTTATAAGAGTTATGAAGTGGACCCCAATGGAAATAAGTCACTCTGACTTTTTTGGGTTATGCTGGAGGGTTCTCTACACATATGCTGCTGTGTATGATAATCTATGTAACTATTTGTGTATACCTGAATAAACTTACTTATAATAATGAAGTCTACCTGGAGTGTATTCCGGGGATCAACGCCCCCGCGGCCCGGTCCATGACCAGGCTTCCTGGTGGATCAGGACCTGATCAACGAGGCTGTTACTGCTGGCCGCACGTAGTCCAACGTACGAACCACAGCCCGGCTGATCCGGCACTGACTTTAGATATCTGTCCAGCTCCCTCTTGAAGACAACCAGGGGTCTATTGGTAATTCCCCTGATGGCTGGTGGGAGGCTGTTGAACAGAGTTTGTTTCCCTGCCCCCATCCACTGTGGGCTCAGTAGCCAAGAACTTAAAGGTTTCGCTTCAACAGAGCTGCAGAAGGAAGGGGGCAAAGATAGAGTACGAGAAGGTAAGGAGAGAAAATGGAATAAATGGTAGGATGTGTAGGAGGGTCAGAATACGGGTAATGGGTGTGATATGGTAAAAAGGATCCTAAACCTGTTAAGATTTTCTGAAATGCACTGGTGTGTGTGTGTGTGTGTAATCACCTACTTGCTGTTGCAGGGGTCGAGTCTCGGTTATTGACTATTCTTAATGACCTGACTTCCTGACCTCCCTCAGAATTAAGAAATACTTCACGACATCCGCAACTCGTCTGTGCCTTTAACTTCCAATTGTGCCCTCGTTTATCTGTTTTCCTCCTCTGTCTTTTCCTGACCGCTCTATCAAGGCCTTCGAAAATTTTATTTTGTATTCTTGGTTCTTCTACCTTCTAATGTTATCAAGTTTAATTACTTTAGCCTTTCCTCATAACTCATACTCTTTAGTCTGGGACTAATCTCCTTGCATGCCTCTGTACCTTCTCCAGTTTCTTGACATGTTTTATCTGGTGGAGGGGCCTAACATATGTTGTAGAGTCGTGATGACTCTTTGTTGATATTCTTGAAAGCTTCTCTTCGATTTTTCAAAATATATTCGCAGCAGAGGTTATTCAGTTGATGCGAGCCTCTGGCAATATGCTCCGCATTATGCTTATCACTAGGTCTTTCTCCTTGTGTGTGTGTGTGTGTGTGTGTGTGTACTCATCTATTTGTAGTTGCAGGGGTCGAGTCGTATCTCCTGCCCCCGCTTCTTCGCTGGTCGTTACTAGGTTCACTCCCTGCTCCAAGACCTTTATCGTGCCTCTTCTTAAAGCTATATGTAAAAGAACGCTGTGGACAGGATTCGAACCTGTGCGGGCAGAACCCAATGGATTTCGAGTCCATCTCCTTAACCACTCGGACACCACAGCTGTGTATGTGTGTGGGTGAGTGCGTGCTCGCGTGCGTGCATGCATAAATATGTGAGTGAGAGTTACAGATACATGAGGCGTACATGAGGGAAATGAGAGACGTACATAAAATGAGACGTACACGAGGGAAGTGAATGACTTACATGGAAGAAAGGAATGTGTACGAGAGATAAGTGTAAATGAGGAAAATGCATGAGAGGTGAAAAGGATGTGTAAGACATGAGAAGGATGTTTACGAAAGACGAAAAATGAGAGATGTGAGTGGAGTTAAAGACGTGAGAGGGGAGAAAATGTGAGAAGAAAGATGTGAGAGGAGGAAAAGATATGCGAGATATAAGAACAATGTAGGAGGCGAGGTCTGCCTGAGAGGTGAACGACCTCTAGCAGACGGGAAACTTGCGAAAGAAAAGCCAAGGAAAAAATAAGAAGAATGGAAAATGAGCAAGAAAGAACTGAAAGACGTGTGAGAAGTGAGGGAAGTGAGGGACGTGTGAACGGTGAGGACGTGAGAGGTAAGGGAGGTTTGATAAAAAGAAAATGTGAATAACGCAAACAATAGACTGAATAAGAGATATATAAGAAAGAACTCGAGGGATTACAAAGAAACTTGTGGAACGTTTCCAAGTTGTGAAAGAGGAAGGTAACCGAGCGAAGCAGCGAGGTGCGAGGTGTAAAAAATGTGAGAAGGAAATATCACGAAGGCAACGTAAGGAGGTGTTTGTTGCATGTGTGCTCGAGATGTAGAGAAAGTTGTGACAGATGATGGGCTGGGGTGAACACGGTGATGCTGAGGCTTGTTGTTTGTTGGGTTATTTGTGTGCGTGTACTCGCCTCTGTGTGTTTGCAGGGGTAGAGTCTTAGCTCCTGGCCCCGTGTGTGTGTGCTAGAGATGTAGAGAAAGTTGTGACAGATGATGGGCTGGGGTGAACACGGTGATGCTGAGGCTTGTTGTTTGTTGGGTTATTTGTGTGCGTGTACTCGCCTCTGTGTGTTTGCAGGGGTAGAGTCTTAGCTCCTGGCCCCGTGTGTGTGTGCTAGAGATGTAGAGAAAGTTGTGACAGATGATGGGCTGGGGTGAACACGGTGATGCTGAGGCTTCTTGTTTGTTGGGTTATTTGTGTGCGTGTACTGCCTCTGTGTGTTTGCAGGGGTAGAGTCTTAGCTCCTGGCCCCGTGTGTGTGTGCTAGAGATGTAGAGAAAGTTGTGACAGATGATGGGCTGGGGTGAACACGGTGATGCTGAGGCTTCTTGTTTGTTGGGTTAGGTGTGTGTGTGTACTCGCCTCTGTGTGTTTGCAGGGGTAGAGTCTTAGCTCCTGGCCCCGTGTGTGTGTGCTAGAGATGTAGAGAAAGTTGTGACAGATGATGGGCTGGGGTGAACACGGTGATGCTGAGGCTTCTTGTTTGTTGGGTTAGGTGTGTGTGTGTACTCGCCTGTGTGTGTTTGCAGGGTTAGAGTCTTAGCTCCTGGCCCCGTGTGTGTGTGCTAGAGATGTAGAGAAAGTTGTGACAGATGATGGGCTGGGGTGAACACGGTGATGCTGAGGCTTCTTGTTTGTTGGGTTAGGTGTGTGTGTGTATTCGCCTCTGTGTGTTTGCAGGGGTAGAGTCTTAGCTCCTGGCCCCGTGTGTGTGTGTGCTAGAGATGTAGAGAAAGTTGTGACAGATGATGGGCTGGGGTGAACACGGTGATGCTGAGGCTTCTTGTTTGTTGGGTTAGGTGTGTGTGTGTATTCGCCTCTGTGTGTTTGCAGGGGTAGAGTCTTAGCTCCTGGCCCCGTGTGTGTGTGCTAGAGATGTAGAGAAAGTTGTGACAGATGATGGGCTGGGGTGAACACGGTGATGCTGAGGCTTCTTGTTTGTTGGGTTAGGTGTGTGTGTGTGTACTCGCCTCTGTGTGTTTGCAGGGGTAGAGTCTTAGCTCCTGGCCCCGTGTGTGTGTGCTAGAGATGTAGAGAAAGTTGTGACAGATGATGGGCTAGGGTGAACACGGTGATGCTGAGGCTTCTTGTTTGTTGGGTTATTTGTGTGCGTGTACTCGCCTCTGTGTGTTTGCAGGGTAGAGTCTTAGCTCCTGGCCCCGTGTGTGTGTGCTCGAGATGTAGAGAAAGTTGTGACAGATGATGGGCTGGGGTGAACACGGTGATGCTGAGGCTTCTTGTTTGTTGGGTTATTTGTGTGCGTGTACTCGCCTCTGTGTGTTTGCAGGGGTAGAGTCTTAGCTCCTGGCCCCGTGTGTGTGTGCTAGAGATGTAGAGAAAGTTGTGACAGATGATGGGCTGGGGTGAACACGGTGATGCTGAGGCTTCTTGTTTGTTGGGTTAGGTGTGTGTGTGTGTGTACTTGCCTATATGTGGTTTCAGAGGTCGTCTTAGCTCCTGGCCCCATGTGTGTGTATGTGTGTTCTCGCGTGTACATGTGTATGTGTGTACTGTCACGTAAAGATCCTCCCTCCACGCTCACACAGAGACATGAGAGAAAGAGTGGGAGAGACAAAGGGTTACCACCTTGAAAGTGAGGGCCGTCTCTGACTGTGTGAGTGGTTGACAGGGAGAAAGTGAAGCACCGGCAGAGTGCATGTTAACATGACCCTCTAACCTCCTTGTTGCTCCATCTCACTACACACGTCAACATAATCCTCAAACCTCTTTGTTCCTCCACCTCACAACTCGCATGTCAATATGATCCACTTACCTACATGATCCTTCTAACCTTTCTTCTCCACCTCATCACACACTCAACATGACCCTCTTAACCTTCTTGTTCCTACACCTCATCACACACTCAACATGACCCTCTTAACCTTCTTGTTCCTAAAAGTCATCACACACTCAACATGAACCTCTAGCCTCCTTGTTCCTACACCTCGTCACACACGTCAACATGAACCACCTCTAGCCTTCTTGTTCCTGCACTTCATCACATACACGTCAATATGACCGAATTTTGTTCTTTCACCTCATCACATACCCGTCAACCTGGTCTTCTAAACCTCCTTGTTCATTCACCTCGTCACACTTCAACATGATCTCTCTACCCTCGTTGTTCCTACACGTCACTATGACCCCTTTAACCTCCTTATTCCTGCACCTCATTATATCACACAACATGACATTCTAACCTCTTGGTTGCTTTACCTCATCACATACACATCAGCATAACCTCTTTGTTCCTGCTCATTACATACATGTCAACATGACCTTCTAACCTCATGGCACCTCCACCTCACCACACAACTTTCTGCCTTTCTTTCTCATTGGCTGTTATTCTTAACCTAACCTCTGATTGGCTGCAACTGACTCCAATAATCTTAACGCACGTAAAACTGAGCGTAATATTAATGTTTATTACGGTGTTGTATCATTTCTTTTTGTAGTTTATCATTATTGCAATTATGGGGGAGCGCTAAACACGTAACGGTCTTGTAGTACCTGTCTAATGGAAGGCAATCCGGTTATACGGTTCAAATCCAAGAGAGGATAGTTCCAGTGTCTTGGATCAAGAGCCCCTCACTGGCGTCATGGGAGGTCCTTTAAGGGTTATGTAGTTTTTTTGAAAATATGGAAATCATATGGGCGAGGATCGCCAGAAATGGGATATTGACTGATATAAATGTTTCACATTTACGAATAAAGAAAATTTATGCGAATCTCCTTCCATCTCATTTTTCTGATCCCCTTTACTGACACTTCATCATCATAATGGGGTGGGTGGGATAAGCGCGGTGGGAGAGGGGTAGGGAAGGAAGAGAGAGAAGAGAAGGGAAGAGGAGAGAGTGAAGAGACACGAATGATGTACTATAGTTAGGTTAAAAATTATACAGTTGCCGAATTTTGGATGTGTAGTGAATCAGAGTATTAAAAAAATCACGAGATGAGTACATTATATACTCTTAGAAGCACTTTAAGAAAGATGAGGTGGGAAACAGACCCATGATAAACTTGATTCACATCCATATGCTATATTACTGATGTTGTTATGGATATGCGTCTCATTTTTTTTTGGCTGCAGTTAAACCGCTGGTCCGCAGGTTGGTCACCCAGACGTATCCAGCCATGGTGCTGACACATACCTCTCCTCGGACTACAGTTCTTGTGTTGCATGTCTACAACACTGGCTTGTGTTGTTGGAAACACTGCTTCGCACACAGGCGATCTTAACTATGCAAGACAAGCCACGGGGGGTGGAAATCTTTAGCTCAAGTACTTTCACGCTTCTCAGTACGTCATCAGGGGCTATGCAATATTGCAAGGCAGCAACTGAAGGGGTGAGGGGAAGTTTTCTCAGAGTAGCGCAGTGCGGGTCTGTCAATTGCCGCAGCCCACTCTCAGAATGTGGGCCACCCTGCACCACCACCATCTCTGAGAAAACTTCCCTCACCTTCAGTTGCTGCCTTGCAACATTGCATAACTCCTGATGGCGCACTGACAAGTGTGAAAGTACTTGAGCTAAAGATTTCCACCCCCGTGGCTTGCATTGCATATATATATATATATATATTATATATAATTTTTTTGTCTCTACGTCCACAGCAGGACTCGAACCTGCTAACTCTGTATTAGAGTCCTGCTGTGGACGTAGAGACAATGTTTGTAAATAATTTTGCCTGTTTGCGAATTGTTAAGCATTTCAAACCTCTTTCGTTGTCCACTGCCTGTGGCAGGATTTGATAAAAATAGACTGTGGGGAGGGGTAACAGTAGCCGTAGGCCCTTCGGGCGGTTGGGTAACAGTCTAGCAGTGTGAGGCAGTGGTACGAGTAGCAGTGTGAGGCAGTGGTACGAGTAGCAGTGTGAGGCAGTGGTGACGAGTATCAGTGTGAGGCAGTGGTAACGAGTAGCAGTGTGAGGCAGTGGTAATGAATAGCAGTGTGAGGCAGTGGTAATGAATAGCAGTGTGAGGCAGTGGTAACGAGTAGCAGTGTGAGGCAGTGGTGACGAGTAGCAGTGTGAGGCAGTGGTGACGAGTAGCAGTGTGAGGCAGTGGTGACGAGTAGCAGTGTGAGGCAGTGGTAACGAGTAGCAGTGTGAGTCAGTGGTGACGAGTAGCAGTGTGAGGCAGTGGTAACGAGTAGCAGTGTGAGGCAGTGGTAACGAGTAGCAGTGTGAGGCAGTGGTAACGAGTAGCAGTGTGAGGCAGTGGTAACAAGTAACAGTGTGAGGCAGTGGTAACAAGTAGCAGTGTGAGGCAGTGGTAACAAGTAGCAGTGTGATGCAGTGGTAACGAGTAGCAGTGTGAGTGCAGTGGTAACGAGTAGCAGTGTGATGCAGTGGTAACAAGTAGCAGTGTGAGGCAGTGGTAACAAGTAGCAGTGTGAGGCAGTGGTAACAAGTAGCAGTGTGAGGCAGTGGTAACAAGTAGCAGTGTGAGGCAGTGGTAACAAGTAGCAGTGTGAGGCAGTGGTAACAAGTAGCAGTGTGAGGCAGTGGTAACAAGTAGCAGTGTGAGGCAGTGGTAACAAAAGTAAAAGCAGTGTGAGGCAGTGGTAACAGAGCAGTGAGGCAGTGGTAACAAGTAGCAGTGTGAGGCAGTGGTAACAAGTAGCAGTGTGAGGCAGTGGTAACAAGTAGCAGTGTGAGGCAGTGGTAACAAGTAGCAGTGTGAGGCAGTGGTAACGAGTAGCAGTGTGAGGCAGTGGTGACGAGTATCAGTGTGAGGCAGTGGTAACAAGTAGCATTGTGAGGCAGTGGTAACAAGTAGCAGTGGTGGCGTGTGCTGCAGCAGCCACAAGGAACATCAAGATTACATACTTTCACCTTTGCGCAAAACGTTGCCACTCACAGCATTGCAAAACATTTATTCGGACGCAGAAGTAACCTTTACTTAGATTCAACACTAACTTTAATGATCTTTCGCTAATAGGTAGTTGTAATTTTTACCAGCAGCAGAAGTAACATGTGAAGAATTAGTTCACGGGTAATAATGGTTCTTGGTGGCACTGCGTTGGCACTTTGTAGTCTTAATGCCTCTAGCATTTCACATTTTTCGAATTTCTCGTGTTTTAAGTGTTGTGTGGCACATAAGAAATGAACTTTGGTACAAAAGTGAATATTAGTCAGTTTTACTCTCTAACTTTCTCTCTGTATCTGTGTTGTATATACCTGCGATATACACGCCTCTGGGTAAATGCCCTGCGTGATACGCACCTCTTTGTATATACCGCGGAAGAGATGCACCTCTTGGCGTATAAACCCTGAAAAATACACACCTCTCAGTGTGTATACAAGAGAGATGTACAGCTGGCGTATATATTCCGAGATACACACCTCTGAATATATATTCTGAAGGATACACACCTCTCAGTTTGTATACGCTGAGAGATACATACCTCGGCAATATGTTTACAGAGATAAACACGTATTGCTGTATATACACTGAGATACACACACCTCTTTGTGGTGTATTTACGCCTTGAAATACTTCTCGAAGTATATACAGTTTTCGGTATACAGTATAAACGCGGAGATACATTTCCGCTGTAGAGTATATACCCTCTGCTCCCGTATCTGCTCCAGCGACTGTGTGACTCTCCTTTATACACACTTATCTCTTCTCACATAAACACTGTAATCTACCCTTTGCTCTTCCTATCACAATCCATTTTCTTCTCTCTTCCTCCTCCTTTCTTCTCTTTCCCTCCTTCTGGTTCTAATCCCCCTCCTCTTTCACACAGTTCTTTTGGACACTCTTAGAAAAGTTGCAATATAATTTTGAGAAAAAATATGGCGTGTAAAAGTTAAAATCAAGGTCATTTTCAATGATAAGGTGAAAATAATCACTCCAGTTACCGGAAGAGAGTTCCTAGATAATTATGGATAATGAGATACTGAATGATGAGTCAGGGAAGGAATCCTCAGCAGGTAGCTACTATTCTTCTGTCATGAGTGTGAAGCGGAAGCATGTACAACTTTTTGCACTCTGGCAGGATTGTTCGTCTTTTCTGTCTTATGTTCATGCAAGATGGCAGGTATATAAATCTTTATAACTACCACTTGCATTTGGTATACATTTAATTTTTATTTTCTTTGTTTCTTAATGGTTCTTATTTTCGTAATATTTTTTTCCCAGTTTTCCTTGGGAATTGTACTCAGGCGTAAATAGAATTATTGAATACCGGGAAGAAGGAATAGGTTAACCCTTATTTCGCATGCATTTAGCATTTACTACATTGAAAATGAACTACTGTCAGTAAATGAAGAGAATAATGGACGGGGGATTTGAACAGAAAGGTCCTGTGTGTGGCAGCCCCGCAGTGTACCATTCAGCTACGAAGGTTGTAATAGGAGATTCACCAGGAACACGCACTTAGGAGAGGAACGTTAGAATGACGTTTCGGTCCGTCCTACAACGAAGCAGACCGAAACGTCATCCTAATATTCCTCTCTTAACGGGTTTTTGGTGAATTGTTAAAGCCACGTGACTTTTTATTCTTCACAATAGAAGAGTTTTACTATTGTCACTTGTGATTCAGGTAGTTCCAGCCGCCACAATTTGCGACACTACTGTTCCTTCCCACTCCCCCACACGTCTTAGTACATTTCTTCTTATACCCTCCAAAGCTATATAGTCTATAAACCTAAGATACTTCACACAAAGGACCTCGGTTCGAAGCCCCGTCCATTCTTCCGTTTAGTCATTGATAGTTCATTACTACTTATTTTGAGTTCATATATAATGTCGTGCCGAATAGGTAAAACTTACGATTTTGGCTTAAATAGCAACGCTCTTCTTGCCGAATAAGGCAGTCGAAAATTTGTGTATGCAGTAATTTCACAAAAATTATTCTGAACCTAACGAAAAAAATATATTTCATTGTGTTTGTTTATTATTAAATTATTGTAAACTTATCGTAAATATATTTAGTAGGATTAGGTTAAGTTAAATTGCGCTTGTTATAATAAGGTTAGGTAAGTTTAAAAAGGCTCTTTTTGTTCAAAATTATTAATTTTTACATTTACATAAATGAAAAAAAATATAAGAGAAAATTTTAGAAAGGACTTAATTTTAAATGAGCTCTTGCTAATTGACCAGTTTTACCGATTCAGCACGACATTATATATATATATATATATAAGATGAGGTCCACCTCTGGTACAAATTGTGGGACCCATAGCCTCGGAGAAGTTGATAAAAAGGCTTCAAGGAAGAATATTTGGATTTCTTCCTGATGCCATATATATATATATATATATATATATATATATATATATATATATATATATATATATATATATATATATATATATATATATATATATATATATATATATGCTAGGAATTCGCAAGATTGCAGGACTGAAATACTCAGCAAACGCGATCTTCTGGCACTGGACGGAGCTCGACCTACGAACCTCATGACAAGGTACAGTGTTTACCGACAATCACTGGTCCTTGTCATGAGGTTCGTCAGCTCTGAAATCTAGTTGTGTCGCCTGCTGCATGGGAAATTCCTTCCGCTGTAAAACTTAGTGTGTCGAATAACGCAGGGATAATGAAAGCAAGCCTTCCTGCCAAAGCTGTGCCTTGGAATAACGTCTGCGAAGCTGGATGCCAGGTTTGGACCGGTGTGTACGGTCGGTAAGCACTGCGTACCTTGGTCATGAGTTCGTGGTTCGAGTCTCCATCAGGCAGAGATCAGTGTTATATATATATATATATATATATATATATATATATATATATATATATATATATATATATAATGTGTGTGTGTGTGTGTAATAAAACAAATATTTGTGGTGTTTCCACTAGGTAGGATTCTCCGCACCCCCTTTTCTTGCCGCCACTTTTTCCCATCATTACCGGCAGTGTGACAAAGCGGTCCCCAGGCAGCACTCAGCCCTGGCCGGGTAGTCACCCTCGCGGCTGGGGGGAAAAAGGAGAAACACCAGCGATATTACTGGAATTTACTGATGTTTTTTACTAGGAGATAAACACCCAACAAGTGTTTATTGCTTGTATACAACGTTTCGCTCGGGGCGAACTTCAGATCTAGAGACGAAGATTATATAGAGCACCTGGTATATAGCATCGGTAAGGCAGTGGATTTTTAACCATGGGTACATAACCACCAGCAAGCCATTGGTTACTTAATTACAGTACAGTGCATTGGTAAGCCAGTGGTTACTTAACAATACATTGCATTGGTAAGCCAGTGGTTACTTAGGAACGGTGTTTGGCACCGATACGACAAAACTAGTCGTCATCTGACAATGAATCGTGTCATTACACATTTTCCTGTTTTCTGGGGGACACCTTATTAATAATTATCGCTTTCTTTGATTATAATAACATTATTAATAATATTCATAGGGAAACGCCAAACCCGCATAGATTTTTATTTTCCCCATGAATATAATGGGGAATAGGAGAAAATCAGCTCTTATTCGAAGGGAGGGTAGCTCTGATTACTTTGATCAGAAGCACTTTACTAGCAACAAAGTTCCCCCTTTGAAAGGCAAGTGACAGTTTTACCACTAGGGAGGATACATGTATCTTCACGCATCACTGCCTCATATTCCCGACCACCCAACATAATGATGGGGGACCTGATGGCCTCAGCTCGCTGTAATGTTTTACAGTGGAATGCATAGAGACTACAGCAGAACCCTGATCTTGGCCACAGAACCGCTGAACTGGATAGACTTCTTCGAGATCCTCAGACGGGTCATTCTAGGATTAAGACCCGTGTCAGGACGCAGTTCCTGACGAATCACTCAAACAACAAAACCGCCTCATACAGAAAGAAAAGCAGTCACAATATAAGAGAGTCGCCGACACTTGCCCCTAATACTGTGGAGAATCAATCCGTATAATTCAATTCCAAGGAAAACTTTTCCCGTGGTTGCCTCTCCTTCCCCTAGTTCGTGTCCGTGTGTGATGAGGCTCATCGCTAGATGATTCCCTCGGGTGTGAGTACTTCTCAACCTTCCTCATCGTCAACCCCTCAGCCCCAGCCGACTCGATTTCTGAGCCCCAACCCTCTTTCTCACCCTGTTCTATCTGAGGTGTCGCATAGCTCCCTGGTGAGCACATTCCATTCACAATCGCAAGGTTCCTGGCACTATTCCATGGCGCAAAAAAAAAAAAAAAATATGGATCAATTTCGTTACAACCCTGCTGCCCCTGCCCACCCACCTGTGTGTTAGCTCACTGCTGTGGATCGTATCCAGAAGAAATATATATTAGCAAACTCCAGTTTCCCTGAAATGTCATATCCTGTGTAAGAAAACACTGCCCAGTGTAAGCAACACTCCTGTGTAACCAAACATTGCCCAGTGTAAGCAACATTGTCCTGTGTAACCAAACACTGCCCAGTGTAACACTGTCCTGTGTAAAAAAAAAACATTGTCCTCTTAAGAAAACATTCAGTCCTGTGTAAGAAAACACTGTCCTCTAAGAAAACACTCAGTCCTGTGTAAGAAAACACTGTCCTCTAAGAAAACACTCAGTCCTGTGTAAGAAAACACTGTCCTCTAAGAAAACACTCAGTCATGTGTAAGAAACCCCAGTGCCTGCTGGAAATACTCAAGTGTTGGGTAAAAGGTTTCCTTCTACCTAATGATGTTAATTCAAAAGTAAACTTCTATCTTTCACACCGGCACATCCATCGCCCTCCGTCACTCCCAGCCCTTTCCATGCACCCCATATGGCTCCCTACCTCAGCCCCACCTCTCTCTCTCTCTCTCTCTCTCTCTCTCTCTCTGCTCTCGCTCTCGCTCTCTCTCTCTCTCTCTCGCTCTCTCTCTCGCTCTCTCTCTCGCACACACACACACAGTGGAGCAACAAGTGCGAGAAGTTACTGTAACATTCGTCAAGAAAAACCACCTGATATGGTCTTTGTTCAGCCCATTCTCGTACCACGAGTAATGATTGTATAGATTTGAACTTTTCTTGTTTATTTTCGGCCGCTTTGTTGCCAGACGTATTGCGGCATTTTTTTATAATTTGCTTATTTGTGTATAATTTTGTTTTATAGATTTATGTAATTGAGCCTAAGCTAACGTAAATTAGAATAAAGAAAATGGCATTTTTATTTTTACAAAAAGCGTTAAGAAATTGACTCTAAGAACCACTTAAGAAAATTAACAGTAAAAGAGGATACGTTGCCGCTGCATTGTCATATAATGACCCTTTCCATGGTACCGTTGACACTATGGCGTGGGTGTGGCAAGGAGGAACCGCTAGCTTTCTACGATAGACGGTGGTGGCTACCAACAGTTGTGAATGTTGTAGCAGTCGGTCTTATGGCGGACAACGACGTAATGAGCATCAAAGATGTTTTACCAGATAATAATGTTACGTTGATATGGGTTCGCAACGTAACATTTTCCACATAAGTTTGTAACTTATGTGGAAAAAAAAGTCACTTATGTACAGATCAAGACATTTATTAGAGGAAACGTTTTGCCACTAGTGGCTTCTTCAATCCTATAATAACTCACATTAACCTAACCCAGCCTATTCTAATTTAAGCTCGTCTAATCTAGCCTAACCTAACTTAAATTAACCTAAGCGTACGTAAAATAAAGAAAAATAGGTTTTAGAAATGTGGAAGCGTTAAAAAATAGACACTTGAGTACCACGTCTTAAAATTGAGATGGTAAAATGTGAGAATATTTTGTATAACTTGAGAATTACAAGATGATCATTCTTAACCCCAGCACCGTGGCGACTAAACCTTCTAGCTCACACATATACTGTGAGAAGTGATGTAGATGCTGTACAAAACCCACAAGTTGAAGAATGACACTTGTGCAACACTTGGGAATCTTTATTGAGGACACGTTTCGCCAGCCAGTGGATTTTTCAGTCCAATACAGAGAAGAATATTCTTCTCTGTATTGGACGAAACGTTTCCTCAATAAAGATGCTCAGGTGTTGCACAAGTGTCTCATTCTTATACTGTGAGAACTTCATTTCTTACTATCAACTACGATTTTTTTTTTTACAAACTGACAGCTTCCCATCCAGGTAGGATGAAAGAGAAAAAACACACTCACCATCATTCCTTCCCTAGCTGTATTTCCAAAAGTTAACGGAAATCACACTCTCAAATGTGTATCCTTAGTTGTTGTTTTTTTCTTAAAATTCAAGAAAGCTGCTTTTCCTGTCAAAGTACCTCAGACTCTGTTACAATTTTGTATCCCTTGGTCTCCTGCTTCGTCTTCCTCCTACCTTCACAATCATTTCATCTTTTACAGAACACAGGTAACCCACACATAGGAGAGAGGAGCTTACGACGACGTTTCAGTCTAACTTGTATCATTTACAAAGTCACACTAACAGAAAAGAGTGAGGTAGTGTGACCTCGTAAATGATCCAAGTCGTAACCTCCTCTCTCCTCCTATGTGCGGGTTATTGGTGTATTGTTCCAGTCACGGTATTGTCTTTTTGTTCTCTATTACTTACAACGTCGCACTCTTATTCCACAAAGTCACGCTCTTATTCCATAAAGTCGCATTTATCCCACAGAATCGCAACTCTCGAGTCAGAATGCTTCATCCTTGTTCCACAGAGTCACACTCTTGTGTCACCAGCCATCATAACTCAGGAAATATTATTTGTTATCCTATCTATCTAGTTTAGCTTTAGATGTGCAGTTGTTGCCATCCCCGTGGCTATTACCTCTTGCTCCACTATCGACCCACTCTCTCCCAACACCAGTTCTAACCTCTTTTTCTCCTCACCTCCCACCATTCCTCCTTCCTGCATTACAACACTTATCATTCTTTCCCTTCCTTAAATCTTCCTTTCTTCTTCCTCCTCCTCCTTTTCCTCATTCTCCTCCTCCTCATCCTCTTCCTTCTTTTCCTCCTCCTCTAGTTCTGATATATAAATATTGCTTTAATTCCCCCTTCTAACATCTCATCTATTCTTCACTCGCTATATTCACTTTTTCACGGTTTCATTTCCACCCTTTATCAGTCTTTCTTGCCATCTACACGTCACTGAAGTATTTACCCTCCACTTCCTTACTCTCACTGTTCTCCTTGTTCCTGCTTTTACTTCATCAGTACATCCTCATTTCATCGTACTGCAAGCACTAACAGCTGGATTGATCAGGAGCCTTGGTCTGGGACCGGGCCACTGTGAAGATGACTCAGAATCAACAACAGATAGGCCCCTCATTGTCTCGAGAATACAGTATATTAAATCAAGTAATTCGCAGTCTTATGGTGGCTCAGGATTCACCGAAATGTCGTCTAAAGTTTTCTCTTTCGTATTATATCAACGTCTTTTAACAAGTGACTTAACCTTATAATGATATCAACCATTATAAACTTGTGTGAGTTATCTAGCGCAAGGAGTTGTGAAGGCTCGATCCTCCATTTGCAAAGAGCGAGACGTGCACTTCTCTCCCTGCCAGGCTTCCCTGTCCCATAAATCGGGTGGAGACAGTATAATAGAATAGTTTTTTTGTATTTTGGCCTTACACTAATACCCTCTTCAGTAAAATTCATAAAATATCAAGTTTTCCGTGTATGTAGCATCACAAGTCGCCGACTACACGGTCACACGTCAACATACCAAGTTTTATTCTTGCCAAAAAACAAACTCCATTAAAGATGAAATCCCACTAATGTGGTCGGCGGGCGACCCTTGGTGTTCCCGGTCTCCTCTGCAGCCCATTACGGAAATGTGGAAGAGGCGGGAATGGTTTTGTCATCTGGAATGGTCCCCCTAGATCTGTAGAAGAGTCGGGAATAGTTTTGTTTGTTGGAATGGTCTCCTAAAATTGCTTCCATCCGCATACAAACCCACATTTTTTCTTTATTCTCTTCAGAATAGTTGTAATGTGTACTGTTGACATTTTAATTTGTAGGTAATCTTGCCATAGTGATGCCGATATCTATATCTCTTCAAATTAATTTGCATAATATTGCTCTTCAACTTAGTTGTTAATTCATCATTAATGAGAGAAACGGATGGCAGGTATGGATTTACAATGGATAATGAGACATTGTTAATATATTTACATGAAGCGCAAGAAGTGTTGAAAGCTGAATACTCTGTCCACAGTCGTGAGAGACATTAATCTCGCACCATTGATAACATAAACCCATAGTAATAGTATTATAAATGTAGTCCTTCAGACTCTTCATAACTGGCCAGAACCCTGGGAATCTGGCCTCAGTCGTGGGAGCTTGGCCTGAGGCGTGGGAGCTTGGCCTCAGCCGTGGGAGCTTGGCCTGAGGCGTGGGAGCTTGGCCTCAGCCGTGGGAGCTTGGCCTCAGCCGTGGGAGCTTGGCCTGAGGCGTGGGAGCTTGGCCTCAGCCGTGGGAGCTTGGCCTGAGGCGTGGGAACTAAACCTGAGCTCTGAATTTTGGTAGAGCCGTAGGAGCTTGAACTAAGCCGTGGAAACCTTGCCTGAGCCTTGCGATCTTAGCCTGAGCCATGCGAAGTTGACATTAAGATCTGGTAGTTTGGTCCAAGCTGTGGAAACTTGTCCTAAGCCCTGGGAACTTGGTATTAAGGCCTGGAAGCTCGATCCGAGCCATGGGAACTTGTCCTGAGCCGTGGTAACTTTGCTCTAGCCTTGGGATATTAGTCTGAGTCCTGGAAAATCAGCCAGAGTGCAAGAAACTTGGCGGAATATTGAGAACTTGGCCTGAGCCTGGCAAGTCAGTCAAGCTGAACAGAAATAAAGACACTGACAATAAAAGCAGAATGAAAGGCAGAGTGCCGACGGCTTACCACAATATGTGACTGCAACAAGGAATTGTAATTACTCCCATTCCTCTTCGTACTTTTTTTTGTATTTGAAAATGAGAAACTGAGATCGACAAGTAAAGAATTTCTATCTTAAAAACTGCCGGCTATGTCCTGCTGGGTAAAAAGGTGAACAAGGAATTCTAGCACTACTGTACTGGTTCTCGAGAGGTTATTTTGCAATTGATATAGGAGCCTGGGGGCAGTAAAGACCGCTACACACAGCGAGAGAGAAATATTGAGCCATACGCAAGCTGGCCGTTAGGACTATCCGGCCACTTTGGTGTTGGTTAATGTGACAACAATACGCCTGATGGCGCTCTTGTGATTAGTTCGTTCTCTTAACATAAAATATTTCGAGACTTTTACGGCGGCAATTTTTCTTATATTAAGAACATAATAGTGTGAGTAATGTCACACGTTCACTTTACTTAAGCTTCGCCTCAGAGTAAATACACCACATTACTATTATTACATTTATGTGACAAAATACGTGTGGGACATTAACGTAAGCACGCTCAATCTTCCCATAATATTAGCTAACACTTAAGCATTAATGCTTTTCTCCACTGATTATGATGCTGGAGAAGGGCTCTTGAGGCTCTTCCATGGCTCAGGTCTGATTACCTCCCATTCATTACCCTGGTGTTGTATGACCCACGTATTTAGCGGTTAATAATAATAATTCATATTGATTGTGTAAGCAAACATTATATCACTCAGATTTCCTTTACTAAAATTTAAACAGTTCATTAATATATTTACCAAAATGCAGTGATACAGTAATATTGCTACTGTATTGTTATCATCTGTTGATGTTACGATGGTATCTTCCACTTATATTACTGCCGCTATGACTGTTTTAGTGGCACCTGCTTTTAAATATAGTGAGTTTATGCAAGTAGGGGTCGTTCTAGGAAAGAATGGAGGGAGGGGATGAAGGAAGTTTTATGTGCAAGGGGCTTGGACATACAGCAGGCATGTGTGAGCGTGTTAGATAGGAGTGAATGGAGACGAATGGTTTTTGGGACTTGACGAGTGTGAGCAGGGTAATATTTTGTGAAGGGATTCAGAGAAACCGGTTAGCCGGACTTGAGTCCTGGACGTAGGAAGTGCAGTGCCTGCACTTTAAAGGAAGGGTTTGGGATATTTGTTGTTTAAAGGGACATTTAAACTGTCGTATCTACGATCCTCTGGCAAGACAGTGATAGTGTGAATGATGGTGGAAGTGTTTCTTTTTTCGGGCCACCCTGCCTCGGTGGAAGGCTGCCAGCGTGTTATATATATATATATATATATATATATATATATATATATATATATATATATATATATATATATATATATATATTAAAATGTGTGCGCGCTTGCGGAACACTAATGTTGAAGCCATATAAAGCAAGAAACGCTCTACAAACTTGATCTCACGACTGTAGAGGAAGGTTTAACAAAAGACACGATCACTACAAAATATTTTTTGGTATATAATGTAAATAAAGAATACGCTGCAGTATTTTCCACGGTAAAGTCCAGAACAAGATTTCACAGATACCAAAGTGAGCCATAGAGATGTGATAAACTTGGATTAAAGTCTCGTTCAAATCGATGAGACGTGAGATCTGCTGAAAATCTGCTAAAGAGGATCACCAACTGCGGCGGAAATATACTGATCTCTTTTTTTTTTTTTTACCTGTTTCATTTCTGTCCGATTACTTTTTCATTTTCCACACTGTTAAACAGCTTTAGTGGTAAACAAATAGATTAAACAATCGAACGACATAGAAGCTGGATCCACATACGATTTCAAAAAAGCAGATAAACTAATTTAATCACATCAGCCAACCAATAATTAAGAGGACCCAAGAGCTGGATCTCAACATCTGTAAACCTAGGTATATACAGCCAAGCATACATATACATCTCGGGGTTCAGTAAATTTTGATGGCGACATATGTTAAAAAACCATCGGAGCCAAGAAGAGTTTCTCAGCATAGTCCCCCTTTAAGTACTTGTATTATCATGGAGCTGCTTCAACCCCTTCGCGAAAAACTTCCAGTTTATTTAGTTACCTTACAAAAGTCTGCTTCAGTTCATCATTGTCACGTGACAGTTGCTGTGCAGACGATGTTTCTGTTCTGGAAGTGGATTAAAAGCCCCTCCCTCAAGTCTGGAGTGTTAATATATGTATGGGGAAGCGCTAAACCCGTAAAATCCATACTGCGCCTGGGTAATGTGAGGGGTGGGAGTGTAATGAGTTTTGACCCCAGAATGATTAGGGCAGCTCCAATTCCATGGATTAAGAGCCCTTCAATAGCATCACTTGAAGAGATTTTTCTGAAATTGAAATCAAATTGACAGAATATTTCCCAAATTCTTTGACGCACACTGTCTGCCTTGGATTGACATAATAGTTGTCTCCATGTGTGGCGTATATATAATGTAGCATAGAGGTGAGCGTGCAACCAAAAGTTCACTGGATTGATTCCTAGGCAGGGCGAGACATGAGGGTCTGTCTTACAATTGCTGTCTTTCTTTTCCTAGCAGTATATAGGTACGTGGGAGTTAATAATGTTCTGAGTCGTATCCTGGAAAAAAGTTTAAATGCCATCTTTTCTATAATAATGTTAATGAAGACGGGACATACTGAGCATTGTTCTGCTCTTGTAACTACCAAAACCGTATTCAATAGAAGATGTACAATTCACATTATCCTGCCTGTATTGCGGTGAACGATGTGCGTCATAACAGCAGTGTGTTGTGGGAACCATGAAGAACTAAGTAGCTTGTGGGAACCAGACAGTAAAGAAGGCAAGAAAGAGTAGGGTGATATGCAGGCATTCAGCCCAATTCATAAACCTTTTGTGGCGCTTCAGTGCTGTGTCTCAGGGATACCACGTCTTACCTCTCTGTCATTTCCGGAGGGTTTTCCGGGGGTCGACGCCCCCGCCCCCGCATCCAGTCCTTGACCAGGCCTCGGTGTGCACTGCATAATGTTTAGAGCCTAGGACATAATGGCACTTGGTGGTATCTCTCTTGCACGTCTCCAGATGGTTAGTTACCTCCTCTCTTTCTCTGTCACTCCCGGATATGTCCACTTCAGTGTTGTTTAGAACCTAGGATATAATGGCACTTGCTTGTACTTTTCTTGCACATCTCCAGATGGTTAAATAATGTAGTCTGTACCCTGCATGCCCACTTTTTAGTCTGCCCTTAAGAATTTTTAGCTTACCGGGGCCTAAGACTGTTCAACTGCCTCCCAGCATACATAAGGGGGATTACCAATAGACCCCTGGCTGTCTTCAAGAAGGCACTGGACAGGCACCTAAAGTCAGTACCTGACCAGCCGGGCTGTGGTTCGTACGTAAGTGCATGCGGCCAGCAGTAACAGCCAGGTTGATCAAACCCTGATCCACCACGAGGCCTGGTCTCAGACCGGGCCGCGGGGGCGTTGACCCCCGAAACCCTCTTCAGGTATACTGATGTTTGCTTTACGGCTTTTGACGCAATGCAATAAACTTAACAACTCTAAGAATAAATTTAGAATTACCATAACTGAAACAGTAAGGCCGTACGGAACGTATTTGCAAGGGCCATATCATGGGTTGAATCTTTCTGAGGCCGTGTTACTACATTCTGTGTGCCAGAGATGTGCTTGATAAAATATCGATATATCTAGTTTAATGCAAGTAAATTCGCTCTTATAAAATATGCAACATCCCAGTGACATTAGACTTCTGTGCTGTAAGTCTGATAAGATATTTTCTGATATCGCTAGTGGGTAAGTGATCGTCGCGTCATTTTAATCTCAAAATTCCGCATTATTGCTGTGATTAAATCTGATTAAATGAAGTTCTCTTAACCTTACGTAAATAGTTAAAGTGGAGTAAATGGCTTCAGCAAATAAAGTAAAAGCCAACGTTGTCGTTAGGAGGACAAATTACAAGTTAGCAGTTTTTATTAACAAGGCTAGAATTTAAAAGATCGCACGTATCAGTTCAAAATATTACCTTTCAGTCGAATTTCCAGAATGTGTAGTCCAATTAAGAGCCTCATCTTTGAATAAACCTCAGGACATTGTTCATTTCAAACTTGTGCCCATTGTATACTTTAAGTAATTTGAGATGTATTATATTGTTTGGAAAGAGTGTATCTGTAAGGAACCACCTATACCATGGGTTTCTGCCGGGGTGTGAGGGGCAAGTGAGCAGTTGTTTTCCCATAGATCAGGTCTCTGTCAAGGACAAGTAACCATAGTGTTAGCCTCCCTATTCCTTTGTCTGCCTTTACCTTTTCCCGTCCCTGCACTAGAAACTTTTTCTGCTCCCCCTGGCTAATTTCCAGGAGGCGCTTGAGCTGTAAAGTGTCATATATAATCTAAATCCTTGGACCAGAGGTTAGGAAATTGGTGGGGACATAATGGTATACATCTCCGATAAGTAGTTAAGACACCTAGTGGTTAAGTAAGATACCCAATTGTTGCGCATGAGTCTTACTTTACCCAATTGGTGTGGACGCACTCCTGTGTCCTCACTGAGATTTTCATTCCTTTCCATGCATTCCTACTGAAGAAGCGTTTAAAACGCGAAAAATTTAAAGCTTTTCGCGTTGTGGTTGTTGTGCAGGGGTGATCGCATGTTTTGATATATATAAACGGATGAAATGGCGTATTGCCGATAGGTAGCTATTGTTGGAACAGCGTTTCGCTCTGTGTAGAGCTTTACCCAGTCAGGATAATGCTCTACATAGTCAGAAATGTTGTCCCAATAACTCGTTTTTGCCATTGTATTAAAAATGTGGCCATACTAATGATGATAACTTTATTAAGTACTAACTTGAGCTTTTTAAAGTAACTTCTATTAATATTAATTTGTCCCAAAGATATATCATTGTCAAGTCTACTTAAGGGAGTTAGATTGGTGACGGTAATATATACTCCCAGTGCATCACCCATCAAGAGGCGCCTAGTTGCTGGTGAAGAGCTCTCGATCCAAGGTGTTAGGGCTATTCTCTCCTTTGATCAAACCTGATTATGTTCCATTTTTTTCGTTTCTGTATAACCCCTACTGCCTTACCACTTCTCCATGAATGCAGTTATGAACACCCTTCACCTTCCCTCTCTCCCGCTCCCCATATCTCTCCCTCTGTTCTCTCCTTTTCCTATCCCCCCGTCCTTACCTCTTTCCCTCCTTCTCCATTTCCTTTGCCCTTCCCCACGCCGTTAAATATCCCTCCCCACGCCGTTCCCTTGCCCTCCCCACGTCATTCTCCCCACCCCTGCAACTCCACTCCCCGCCTGCAGCACCAGAGCATACTAATGACCCAGTATATCATGTGACAGCCATAAAGGCACCATTTGGCATCCCGCCTGGAATGGCAGTAGCCGGGATTGGAATGTAAACACACTAATTAACACATTCCAGGCGTCACGATCTGGAAACAAGAATTTTTTTAGGGGAAGAAATGTTTATATTACACTAGGGATGTACATTATTATTATTGTTACTATATTCAAGAAGTGCCTGAGGAATGGGAGGTATCAATTTGATTCAAGGAAGGAGAAAGTATTTTCACTTCTTGAATTGAGAAGCCTTCGCCTACATCAAGGTATTCAATTTGAAGGGTTGACCTACTGGAAAATATATGAATTGTCAAACAGTCTTTCCAGTTATCAATTATTAAAAACTGATAAATAAGAAATAAGAATGGAGGAGCAACGCAGCTGGCCTACCGGCCCATACTAGGCAGGTCCTTCTCAAACCCAAACCCACTTAACAAAAATACGTGCCCAACCCATTCTCAAGGCTTCTCAAAGAATAAGGTTTGATAACCCAACTAACTCATGTTGTGCAAGTCCCTCTCAACTCCAACCCCCCTCTCACTTATGTATTTCTCCAACCTATATTTGAAGCTACCCAAGGATTTAGCTTCAATCACCCTATTAGGCAGATTCATAAGAACATAAGAAAGGAGGAACACTGCAGCAGGCCTGTTGGCCCATACTAGGCCACTCTACTACTCTATTTCAAACCAGTACTTTCCTACACCCTTTCTAAACCTAAAATATCCAGTTTTAATATATTTCGAGTTGTTTTTTGAAGGGATATCCTCAGAATCTTATTTATATATCCTTTGAAAAATGGTTTGGTGATACCGACAAGATGTGGGAAAAGACAACACATATGTACCGTTGAGGACGTTTATTAGAGGAAGCGCTTAGCCATGTGTGGCTTCTTCACTCTTAATACACAGAATGAGTAATATCATGTTTATTAGCAAATTACATATAGTGTAGCTTTCGGACTTTTGATGGATAGTGTTGCTGTTAGCAACACTATCCATCAAAAATCCGGCAGCCTCATTACACCTTCGCCGAAGTAAATCGTCTTCCTTAACGACTAATCTAGTTTCACTGAACTTCATGAGGTGTCCAAACTCGTCTCTGTGTTGGACACTTGTTTTTACGGTGATCGTGGTTGTAGGCGCTCTTGTGTTCCTTGATCCTAATGTGCAGAGGTCTCGCTGTGGGGGGGACAGCTGCTTTCCACCTGACTCCTGTCTCTATATATACTCGTTCACCTGTATTACGACTGAAGAAACCGCTAGTGGTTAAACATAAGTGTCACTTTTCATTCCCCTTCGGCTAATGTAAGAATAATAACAATATTATTTTATTATTAATCGCCTTCAATTCTCCTGGCATTGTATGACCCTTACGGAGTTAGTGCTTCCCCATAATAATAATTATGATGATAATAATGATAGTACGCTTAGTTACGTCAGACAGACAAACACGTCAAATGGGCTTTTAAGCCAGAAATGATTACATCAATAAGATGGTATTTATTCTACTGTTGGATTGGTTCCTCCCAAACAGCGCTTCACCGAGTGTTTCGTGTCTTGTTATGCCACCATTTACAATAACTATTAACATTTCTTCTAACCTAATTTGAATTATAGGAAAAGCCTATCTTATAAGCTTTCTTACCTTCCTCTCTACTCCCTCTCTTCTTGTTTTTTCCTATATTTCTCTCACTGCTTCACTTCTTTTTCACCTTCCCACTTTACCATGTTCCTCATTCTTTCAGAGTTTTTTTTTTCCTTCTCGTTTGTCTAATTTCCTTTTCGTTCGCGTTCTTGTTCTTTTTCTTTCTCCCGATGTTCTCCATTCTCTATATAACCCTTCCTCCCTTTTCCTGATATCGCTTCTCTCTCTATATTAGCCACCTCCTCTCCTTACCCCTTCTACGTCTTTCCTATGATACATTCACTCTAGCTGTGTCAGCGTTCTCCCTCACTCACACTGTATTTATCTCTTATCCATTTTTTTCTTTCTACCATTATTACTTCCATACTCCTTTCATTCTCAACGCCTACGCTACTCCAACAACCAATGCCACTCCCCCTACCCTTCCATCCCCTCTCCCTCCCCCTCTCCCTCTCCCTCTCCCTCTCCCTCCCCCTCCCCCACTACTTTCAATATTTTACACACAAATGAAAGAGGGAGGCCTTCCACTAAGCCATCAGACTGGCTTAATCCTCTGATGAAAGCGCAAGGAAAAGTAATCTTTGCGTGAAGCGTACTTAAGAGCTAGGATTGGTATGCGTGTTGTGTGAGGGGCTAAGGCATTGCTCCCAGCATATCAAGGGGTCGGGCCCGCTCTGGCTTTAGAATTACCAAGGGAGTATTTTGGCACGAGGTAATAACCGCTACGAACGCCCACGCCAACATACCCCTCACCCCTTCAAGCAGAAGGGGCCTTGATGATGCCGAAGGGCTCTTGATCCAACGAACTGAAGCTTTACTCGGGTGCCCTGATGCTGGCAAACAACTCGTAAGGAATTGAAGCTTCGCACCCTATCTTTGATAGATGTTGATTACCTCCCATACTCCAGCCCTACTGGTTTAGCGCTACTCAATAATAACAATAATAATATCGTACCCCCCACAGCCACCGTTTTTATATTTCCTTGTTCATATATTTTCATTTGCATGAAGAGCTACACCCGTATGGGTCTTCTAGGGCAGGGATTATTAGAGGCTCGATCCTCCGCTCGCAACTCTCACAGCCAAGCTCAGGATGAATGCAAAAGAATAAAAGAAATAATATCCGCCAATGGTGATGAAGACTCGGGCGGCTGAGCTCACCAAACAAGATATTCAGGGGACTGAGCTCACCAAACAAGACATTCAGGGGACTGAGATCACCAAACAAGATATTCAGGGGACTGAGATCACCAAACAAGATATTCAGGGACTGAGCTCACCAAACAAGATATTCAGGACTGAGTCACCAAAAAGATATTCAGGGGACTGAGATCACCAAACAAGATATTCAGGGGACTGAGATCACCAAACAAGAAATTCAGGGGACTGAGATCACCAAACAAGATATTCAGGGGACTGAGCTCACCAAACAAGATATTCAGGGGACTGAGCTCACCAAACAAGATATTCAGGGGACTGAGATCACCAAACAAGACATTCAGGGGACTGAGCTCACCAAACAAGATATTCAGGGGACTGAGATCACCAAACAAGACATTCAGGGGACTGAGCTCACCAAACAAGATATTCAGGGGACTGAGATCACCAAACAAGAAATTCAGGGGACTGAGCTCACCAAACAAGATATTCAGGGGACTGAGCTCACCAAACAAGAAATTCAGGGGACTGAGGTCACCAAACAAGAAATTCAGGGGACTGAGGTCACCAAACAAGAATTCAGGGACTGAGGTCACCAAACAAGAAATTCAGGGGACTGAGGTCACCAAACAAGATATTCAGGGGAATGAGGTCACCAAACAAGATATTCAGGGGACTGAGGTCACCAAACAAGATATTCAGGGGACTGAGGTCACCAAACAAGATATTCAGGGGACTGAGGTCACCAAACAAGAAATTCAGGGGACTGAGGTCACCAAACAAGATATTCAGGGGACTGAGATCACCAAACAAGATATTCAGGGGACTGAGGTCACCAAACAAGAAATTCAGGGGACTGAGATCACCAAACAAGATATTCAGGGGACTGAGCTCACCAAACAAGAAATTCAGGGGACTGAGCTCACCAAACAAGATATTCAGGGGACTGAGATCACCAAACAAGAAATTCAGGGGACTGAGGTCACCAAACAAGAAATTCAGGGGACTGAGATCACCAAACAAGATATTCAGGGACTGAGCTCACCAAACAAGAAATTCAGGGACTGAGCTCACCAAACAAGATATTCAGGGACTGAGATCACCAAACAAGAAATTCAGGGGACTGAGGTCACCAAACAAGATATTCAGGGACTGAGATCACCAAACAAGATATTCAGGGACTAGGTCACCAAACAAGAAATTCAGGGGACTGAGATCACCAAACAAGATATTCAGGGACTGAGATCACCAAACAAGATATTCAGGGGACTGAGGTCACCAAACAAGATATTCAGGGGACTGAGATCACCAAACAAGATATTCAGGGGACTGAGATCACCAAACAAGAAATTCAGGGGACTGAGCTCACCAAACAAGATATTCAGGAGACTGAGCTCACCAAACAAGATATTCAGGAGACTGAGCTCACCAAACAAGATATTCAGGGGACTGAGATCACCAAACAAGAAATTCAAGAGACTGAGGTCACCAAACAAGACATTCAAGTGACTGAGGTCACCAAACAAGATATTCAGGGGACTGAGATCACCAAACAAGAAATTCAAGTGACTGAGGTCACCAAACAAGACATTCAAGTGACTGAGGTCACCAAACAAGACATTCAAGTGACTGAGGTCACCAAACAAGACATTCAAGTAACTGAGCTCACCAATCGAGATACTCAGGTGACTGAGCTCACTAAACAAGATATTCAAGTAACTGAGCTCACCAAACAAGATATTCAGGTGACTGATCTCACCAAACAAGGTACTCAGATTACTGAGCTCACCAAACAAGATATTCAGGTGACTGAGCTCACCAAACAAGATACTCAGGTGACTGAGCTCAATAAACAAGGAGACCCAGGCGACTGAGCTCACCAAACAAAGAAATAAAGTTCCAACAATGTACTGAGAGGAAGCCTTTGGGGAAATATTGGAAATTAAATGTAAGACTATGGCGCTCAGAGCGTGATTAAAATGAGGGAGGGAGGGGCAGGAGGTGAATGTAAGAGACGGAGGGGAGATGGAGGGGCAGGGGTGAATATAAGAGACGGAGGGGAGATGGATGGGAGGGAGGGAGGGGCAGGAGGTGAATGGAAGAGACGGAGGGGGAGATGGAGGGGCAGGAGGTGAATGGAAGAGACGGAGGGGGAGATGGAATTGATGGAGGGGAGGGAGGGAGCAGGAGGTGAATGGAAGAGACGGAGAGGGAGATGGAATTGATGGAGGGGAGGGAGCAGGAGGTGAATGGAAGAGACGGAGAGGGAGATGGAATTGATGGAGGGGAGGGAGCAGGAGGTGAATGGAAGAGACGGAGACGGGAAGGGAGATGGAGGGAGGGAGCAGGAAGTGAATGGAAGAGACGGAGGGGGAGATGAAATTGATGGAGAGGAGGGAGCAGGAGGTGAATGGATGAGACGGAGGGGGAGATGGAATTGATGGAGGGGAAGGAGCAGGAGGTGAATGTAAGAGACGGAGAGGGAGATGGAGGGAGGGAGGGAGCAGGAGGTGAATGGAAGAGACGGAGAGGGAGATGGAGGGAGGGAGGGAGCAGGAGGTGAATGGAAGAGACGGAGAGGGAGATCGAGGAGAAGGAGGGAGGGAGGAGGTGAATGGAAGAGACGGAGGGGGAGAAGGAGGGAGGGAGAAGGAGGTGAATGGAAGAGACGGAGGGGGAGATGGAATGGATGTAGATGAATGGGGGGGAGGGAGGGGGAGATGGAACGGAGAAAGGAGGTAAAGTTGGGGAAGAGATGGAGTGGGTCGAGAAGGTGAAAGGAGGGGTTGAAGGGGGAGATGGAGTAGAAGGAGGTGAATGATGGAGACGGAGGGAAAAATGGAGCGAAGGAAGGCGGTGAATTGAGGGGAAGGGAGGACAGAATGGAGGAGTGAAGGGGAGAATGGAAAGGAGGAATGTAATAGAGGGGAGGGAGGGGGAGATAAGAGGGAAGGAAGGAGGTGAATGGAAGGGAGGGGCATAGAAACTGGGGATGGGGGGAAATGAAGGGGAGACAGGAGAAATAGTATTTGGCGGAGAATAAAGGGGAAAAAAGAAAGGAGGAAGAGAGTCAAAGAATTTATTATTTGCCATAGAAAAGAAGGTGGAAGACAGGGAAGATTTCTTATAGGGGGAACGAGATGTGGTTTGGGAAGTGGTGGGGAGATGATTGTGTTAGTGGGAAGTGGTGGGGAGATGATTGTGTTAGTGGGAAGTGGTGGGGAGATGATTGTGTTAGTGGGAAGTGGTGGGGAGATGATTGTGTTAGTGGGAAGTGGTGGGGAGATGATTGTGTTAGTGGGGTAAGTGATGAGAAGACGATTGTGATGGTGGGGGATGATTGTGATGGTGGGGAAGTGGCAGGGAGATAATTGTGGTGGTGGGGGAGTGGTGGTAAGACTGTGCTAGCAAGGAAATTGGAGAGATAACTGTAGTCTTGGAGGATGTGGTGGGGAGATGATTGTAGTGGTAGGGAAAGTTGTATAAAAATGATTGGGAGATGGTGGAGAAAACTATTATCGTTGTGGAGGAATGGTTTAGAGTTGATTGTGGTGGGGGTAGTGGTGAGGAGATGATTATAGTGGTGGGGGAAGCGTTTGGGAAATTATTATTTTGATTACCTGTAGGTTACTTGGGGTCGGTTTCAGGGATTACCGACCCCCCGTGATTCCGTCCCAGACTAGGTCTCTCCGCTGCTAGCCTGATTGACCAGGCTGTTGGCGCTAACCGCATACAGACTAACGTATGTACGGCAGCCCACTTGATCAGGAATTGGTTTGAGGAACTTAATATTTTGCACCGTCTGCCAATTCTGTTACTATTATCATATGGCGTGATATCAGTGTGCAAGTTTCAGACCAGTTCCTCCAGATTTTTCCAGGTGTAGATTATGATGTATCTTTCTTGCCTAGGTTCCAAAAAGCACAATTCGAGGGACTTCAAGAGTTTCCAATATTTCAGATGCTTGACTGAATCTCTAAGAACAGTGATGGATTTCTCTGTACGTTCTCCAGCTCTGCAATTTTGCCTACCTTAAAGGGGGCCGTTAATATACAGCCTAGAGTATTCTAGTCTAGAGATGCCATGTCATTGACATGGCATCTCTTGCTTTTTATTTTATAATCATTCAGCCTATAATTTTTCTTGCGGCTGTAATTATAATATTGTTGTGATTCTTGAATTTGTGGTTCTTTGGCATTATCACTACCAAATCTCTCACATTAACTTTACATTCTCTTAAGTGATTCGTGTTTGTATTGCTCTCCATTCAAGTCTCTATTTTCCCAGTAGTGTCAGGGGAAAATGAGAGGATTATAACTGTTGTAAGGAAGATGAGAGAGGAAAATGACTATGATAGTGAAGATGACTGGAGAACAGAGTGGTGTCAGGGGAAATGAGAGAGGAAGATAAGTGGTGTGTGTAGAGGGTTGTAGAGAAAGGAATGTGGTGGTGAGTGCACTGTGGTGGGAACTGATTAATGTGTGGAGCAATGTAGAGGGAGCCAGGGAAAGGGTGGGGTGATCAGGGAAGGGGGTGGAGAAGAATGAAGAGGAGAGGAGGGGAGAAGTGGAGAGGGATGGGATAGGGGGAGGGGACAAGGAAGAGAACAGGTAGGAGAATAAGGTAGGTGAGGTCAGGAGAGGCGAGGACAGGGAAGGAGAGGACAGAGATGGGATAAGACAGGGGAGGGAATGAACAATAGGAGTGAACAGGGGAGAGAAAGAACAAGGGAATGAACAATGGAAGGAGTGAACAGGGGAGGGAGAGAACAAGGGACAGAGAGAACAAGGGAGTGAACAAGGGACAGAGAGAACAAGGGAGGGAGTGAACAAGGGTGGGAGTGAACAGAGGAGGGAGAGGACGGTCGATGGTGGAAATGACTAAGATGGGGAGAAGATTGTGGTGGGTGAGAGGAAACCTGTGATGGGGAAGCCACCGCACCGCAATAATGGGTGAAATGACGGTGAGGGAGTAGTCTGTGATGACTAGACCACTGCGGTGGTCTGTGAAGACTAGACCACTGCGGTGGTCTGTGATGACTAGACCACTGCGGTGGTCTGTGATGATTAGACCACTGTTGTGGTCTGTGATGATTAGACCACTGTTGTGGTCTGTGATGACTAGACCACTGCGGTGGTCTGTGATGATTAGACCACTGTTGTGGTCTGTGATGACTAGACCACTGCGGTGGTCTGTGATGACTAGACCACTGCGGTGGTCTGTGATGCCTAGACCACTGCGGTGGTCTGTGATGCCTAGACCACTGCGGTGGTCTGTGATGACTAGACCACTGCGGTGGTCTGTGATGACTAGACCACTGCGGTGGTCTGTGATGACTAGACCACTGCGGTGGTCTGTGATGACTAGACCACTGCGGTGGTCTGTGATGACTAGACCACTGTTGTGGTCTGTGATGACTAGACCACTGCGGTGGTTTTTGATGACTAGACCACTGCTGCGGTCTGTGATTAGACCACTGCGGTGGTCTGTGATGACTAGACCACTGCGGTGGTCTGTGATGACTAGACCACTGCAGTGGTCTGTGATGACTAGACCACTGCGGTGGTCTGTGATGACTAGACCACTGCGGTGGTCTGTTATGACTAAACCACTGTGGTGGTCTCTGATAACTAAACCACTGCGGTGGCCTGTGATGATTAGACCACTCCTGTGGTCTGTGATTAGACCACTCCTGTGGTCTGTGATGATTAGACCACTCCTGTGGTCTGTGATGATTAGACCACTCCTGTGGTCTGTGATGATTAGACCACTCCTGTGGTCTGTGATGATAGACCACTCCTGTGGTCTGTGATGATTAGACCACTCCTGTGGTCTGTGATGATTAGACCACTCCTGTGGTCTGTGATGATTAGACCACTCCTGTGGTCTGTGATGATAGACCACTCCTGTGGTCTGTGATGATTAGACCACTCCTGTGGTCTGTGATGATTAGACCACTCCTGTGGTCTGTGATGATTAGACCACTCCTGTGGTCTGTGATGATTAGACCACTCCTGTGGTCTGTGATGATTAGACCACTCCTGTGGTCTGTGATGATTAGACCACTCCTGTGGTCTGTGATGATTAGACCACTCCTGTGGTCTGTGATGATTAGACCACTCCTGTGGTCTGTGGTCGGTAAACCTCAGCTGTGTTTTGTGATAAGATCATTGTAGTGGACGGTGATGATTAAACCATTGTTGTGGTCTATGGTGGGCAGACCATTGCTGTGGTCTGTGGTGGGCAGACCATTTCTGTGGTTTCTGGTGGGTAGACCACTGCAAGTGGGAGAGAGAGAGAGAGCGGAAGTGACGGGTGAGGAGGTAATTGTCCAGGCTGCCGCCATCAGGGCTGTGCCAACCAGGGCTAGGGCAGAGGCAGGGCCAGGGCCAGGTTAAGGGCCAAGGCCAAGAATGTAGCTTGTTACTACGTGCTAGACTCAGGTAGGCAAGTGTGTCTTGCCTTGTGGTAGCTGTGGTGTTTAGTAGCATCTGCAGTAATGAGGAATGACGAGAAATGGTGGTTGATCTTAGAGAATGTTTTGGACTGGTGGTGATGGAGCGGTGGCGGCTGTGTTCTGGGACTTGCTTGTGTGCTCTGAGCGGTGGCGGCTGTGTTCTGGGACTTGCTTGTGTGCTCTGAGCGGTGGCGGCTGTGTTCTGGGACTTGCTTGTGTGCTCTGAGCGGTGGCGGCTGTGTTCTGGGACTTGCTTGTGTGCTCTGAGTTGTTGTATGTTAAGGAATGACGCATCGTTTAGAAGTTGTATTGAAGGACGGGGTGTGGTGAGGGTAATTGTGGTTGGTAGCTGCAAGGGAGTTGTACAGAATGGTTATATTGGTAGTTTTACTGGATAGTTGTGGTTGATAGTTGTTTAGTGGTTGTTTTGGAAAATTGTGGTGGGTGGTTGGTAGTTGTGATGGATGGCTATAATAGGTAGTTGTGTTACGGAATGTAATGGTGATGGTGGTTGATGGTACAGTAGTAGAATGGTACGGATGTTATGGAATGGCGTAGTGTGTAGGGAAATAATTGGTTTAAGTGCTGAGGAATGACTGGAGGATGTAGTGGTAGTATTGGAGTGCGTCGTTTATGAAATGATGGGTGGGATTATGGGGAGAAAAAGATGTGATGTTGTGGAATGATGTTGGGGAAGGAGGGTTAGTGTGAGATGGAATGCTGGGGGAGGCGTGCTGGGGGTGGTAGAATAATGGAAGGAGGCGTGGTGTGTAATGACATGTTGGTTGGGTGGTTTGGGAGGAAATGATGGGGGTGCGGGCGTGTTGTGATGTAA